>JAPDVU010000006.1:64320939-64626262 GCA_026230045.1 Corynorhinus townsendii | reverse complement strand
AGCAGGCGTGTCTGTGGGACACGAGCTCGAGTGTGTCCAGACAGCGGGTGTGAACGGGTGTGAGGGCTCCTGTCCTCTGACCCCGAGGGAGACCAGCTTCTCTTACACAGAACCGCACCTTGGCGGGCCAAGCCGGGGAGTTAGAGGCTGTGTTGGCAGGAAACCCGTGACCTCCCCAGGGTGACAGTCAGGGGTCACCGCTGGCTGGTTCTTTCTGTTCCCTGCGGCGCCGTGAGGGTGGCGCTCACGGAGAACCTTTGGGTTTCAGGGTGATACGTCCGGGGACTACAAGAAAGCCCTTCTGCTGCTCTGCGGGGGAGAAGATGACTGAGGTGCCCCCCGGAGGACCCGCCCGTGCCCGCCTGTGCCTGCCACTGCTCTCAGCACTGCTCTCGGCTCCGCAGCCCGAGCGCCACTTGCTGCCTTACCCCTGCCCAACGCCCATGTCCCCACGCGTGTCGCAGACGCAGGCATGGAGCTTCTGCTCACTCTTCCTCAGACCTTCCTCCTGACTCGCCCTTAAGCCTCTTCCTCGCTCAGACCAAAGTTGCCTCCCGCGTGTCCCTGGAAGAGGTCAGACGGCTCCCCCTCAGGCGCCCGTGGGCCGAACTGGATGCAGCTGGAAGTTGGGAACCTGGAAGACTGGTTGGCCGCTGGGCCACCAAGTGACACCTGGAAATCATGCAGTTGCCCTCAAAGGGTTAGCAAATAAACATTTCCTTCCCTGACCTGTGTGTGTGTGGAAGATGTAATTGATTTGACAGTGAAGGGTGTGCAGTGGGCCTTGGGGGTGAGACACCCACACGCAGCCGCCCACACTGCACATCGCCTGCAGTGGGAGCGGGGGCAGGAGCGGGCGGGCGTGGCCAGGGTCGCGGCCCGTGGCAGTGCGTTCATGTGGCACCAGTTCCGGGATGCTTATGATGCTTTGTAGAGAGGCTAAAACTTCACCCAAACATTCAGAGAGCTAGTTTTCTTCTATGGTTAAGTCATGTTTGCTATTTTCTTTTTTTCTAGTCTATTTATTTACTTAAAAATTTTCAATTACAGCCCTGACCACTTTGGCTCAGTGGATAGTGCGTCGGCCTACAGACTCGAGGGTCCCGGGTTCGATTCTGGTCAAGGGCATGTACCTTGGTTGCGGGCACAACCCCAGTAGGGGTTGACCTCTTCCAGGCACGTGTGCAGGAGGCAGCTGATCAATGTTTCTCTCTCATCGATGTTTCTAACTCTCTACCCCTCTCCCTTCCTCTCTGTAAAAAGAATTAATAAAATATTAAAAATAAAATTTCAATTACAGTTGACATTCAATATTATATTAGTTTCAAGTATACAGCATAGTGATTAGACTTTTATTTTATTTACTAGAGGCCCGGTGCACAACATTCGTCCCTCAGCCCGGCCTGTGCCCTTTTGCAGTCCAGGAACCCTCGGGGGATGTCCGACCGATGGCAGTTGGACATCCTTAGTGCTGCCAGGGAGGCAGGCCGCTGCGCTCGCTAGTCAGCTGTGAGCCCTGCTTCTGGCTGAGCAGCGCTCCCCCTGTGGGTCATTCTGCCGTTTGGTCAATTTGCATATTACCCTTTTATTATATAGGATTTTAGTTCTTTTTCTTTTTTTAATAAATCTTTATTCAGATTATTACAATTATTTCTCCTTTTCCCCCCATAGCTCCCCTCCACCCGGTTCCCACCCCACCTTCTGCCCTTACCTCCCCCCACTGTCCTCATCCATAGGTGTACAATTTTTGTCCAGTCTCGTCCTGCACACCCCCATACCCTTTTCCCCCTGAGAATTATCAGTCGACTCCCTTTCTATGCCCCTAATTCTATTATATTCACCAGTTTATTCTGTTCCTCAGGTTTTAAATTCACTTGATTTTTAGGTTCACGTGTTGGTAGGTATGTATTTGTTGTTCATAATTTTTATCTTTACTTTTTCCTTCTTCCTCTTCTTAAAGAATACCCTTCAGCATTTCATGTAATCCTGGTTTTGTGGTGATGAACTCCTTTAGCTTTTTCTTATCTGTGAAGCTCTTTATCTGCCCTTCAATTCTGAATGATAGCTTTGCTGGGTAGAGTAATCTTGGTTGTAGGTTCTGTTCATCACTTTGAATATTTCTGGCCACTCACATCTGGCCTGCATAGTTTCTGTTGAGAAATCAGCTGACTATCGTATGGGTGCTCCCTTGTAGGTAATTAACTGTTTTTGTCTTGCTGCTTTTAATATTCTCTCTTTGTCTTTTGCTCTTGGCATTTTAATTATGATGTGTCTTGGTGTGGTCCTCTTTGGATTCCTTTTGTTTGGGGTTCTGTGCGCTTCCTGGACTTGTAAGTCTATTTCTTTCACCAGGTGGGGGAAGTTTTCAGTCATTATTTCTTCAAATAGGTTTTCAGTATCTTGCTCTCTCTCTTCTTCTGGCACCCCCATAATTCTGATGTTGGTACGCTTGAAGTTGTCCCAGAGGCTTCTTACACTATCTTCAACTTTTTGGATTTTTTTTGGTCCCTAGGGGCTCGCCTGGAACTGGGGTTCAGTGCAGTCAGGAGCTTCCGACTCCCTTCTGCTGGGGAAAGCCTGTGGCAACCTCCTCAGTCTTTGTGCGCACTGGTGCACATGCCTCCAGACCCCCTCCCCCGGGTCTCCGACTCTCCAAGTGCCTTTCTCTCTACCTGACAGTCCAGACTCCTGTATGAGCCTGGGTCCACGGGGTTTCGCCCGGAACTGGGGTTCAGTGCAGTCGGAACTAGGGTTCAGTGCAGTTGGGGGCTTCCTTCCCCCTCCCGCCAGAGAAAGTCAGCCAGGCTCTCAGCCACCCTTCCTCTCTGCGCGCACAAAGACCCTTTGCCATACCTCAGCCTTTTGCCATTCCTCCAGTTCTCCGTGAGTTTTCTCTTTCCTTCTAGTTGTAGAATTTCCACTCAGCCAGCTTTCCTGTGGTTCTGGATGGTGTCCGTTCTGTCTTTTAGTTGTAGTTTTGAAATTGTTGTGCGAGGCAGCGGTTTAGGTGCTTACCTATGCCGCCATCTTGGTTTCTCCCCTATATAGGATTTAAGAAATATATAATTTTATTGATTTCAGAGAGGAAGGGAAAGGGAGAGAGAGAGAGAAACATCAATGATGAGAATCATTGATCAGCTGCCTCCTGCACGCCCCCTACTGGGGTCAAGCCTGCAACTTGGCCTGTGCCCTTGATTGGAATGGACTGAGATCCTTCAGCCCACACAAGCTGTCGCTCATCCACTGAGCCAAACACGCCAGGGCAGGCAGCAGCTTTTAAAGGATGAAATGTACCTCTTCGAGGGGAGGCTAGGAGATGGTGTTTCTGGCTGCGCCCTCTGTGCTGAGCTTGGGGTGAAGGCCAGTGAGGAACTGCTTTTTCGTGTGCATTTCGCTGAACCTGTGACCTCTGGTTGGCCGCTAGAGCCAGGCTGTCACGGATGTGTCCTCTGCTGGCAGCCACCAAAGCCAGGGCCCAGACGTGTGCACAGGCTCCTCTCAGAGACACAGGCACCATGGGAGGGGCGGCCGGGCAGCGTGGTGATGGTGCCCCCAGCCCCCCTGGTCCCTGCAGAGGCCTGCAGGCAGCCCCTCCATGTCTAGTTTAATTAGCAGTCTGGCCCCCAGGCTGTAGCCATGAAGATAAGCATGTAGCCCTTTCCCAGGAATACTGGGATGCATCTCCGTGTGTGGTCTCTGCTGTGCCCTGGGGGACTGGGGGGCGGGAAGAACTGTCCTTGCCTGTAGAGGTCCCGCGGAGCCCAGGAGCACAGCCTGGTGGCACCTGAGCTGGTGAAGGAGGGGCTCCCTGGGCAGCAGGTGCAGAAGTTCTGCACAGGTGCATGAGCTGGGTGCCGGCCAGGGTGCCTGCGGGAGGCGAGGGCAGAGGCTGAATGTGGAAGTGGGCTCGCCTCTGTCCCCAGATGGCACCCTGTGAGTCCCATGTCAGTGTCCCAAGTAAGCAAGTAGGGCGCTCACAGAGACGCCACGAAGACTGTTCCAGGCCCTGTCTGTGCAGGTGCCTGCTGGGCTCTGTCAAGAACTGTTGGTTTGGTGTGTCCCATGGGCCCCAGGAACCAGGCTGCACTGGCCTCCACAGCCAGGTGGCCCGGAGGGCCCTGCTCCTTCCTCCCCTCCACTCTCTTAAAAAACAATCAATGGAAAAAATATCCTTGGGTGAGGATAAAAACAAAAAAAGAGAAGCATAGAAGCCTCTCTCCCAGAAGTGGGGGCACTTTTCAGGGGCTGCCTCTGTGCTGGGCCCCTGTCGGGGAGTCTGTGCCAGCCCTTTAAGCTGTTTCTCAGTTCGCCAGAGCTTTGGGGGTCTCATGGATGCCAGCTCTGCTAGTTTTGAAAGCCAGATATTATGGGGGCTTGTATCTCAGGCGTAGGCTTTAAAAGTTGGGGTGCCAGATGTGGGGTTCTGGCCCTTCACTCCTCAGGGAGAAGCTTGGGCTTTGAGTTCCTTCCTGGCTGAGGCTCCCCCTGCGCTGGGGGAGCTGATGGTGAGGTAGTGTCAGCCTCTCCCGCCGCGTCAATGTGGGGAGTGTCTCCTTGGTCTGGGGTGCAGTTTATTTCAGGAGAAAGTGTTCTGCACTCGCTGTGTGTCCATGTGGCCAGGAAGGAGGTGAGTTCAAGGTCCTTGTGCATCTCCATCTTGAACCAGATTCTGTGTTTCTTTTCCTACTGATAAGGTGAATTACATCAGTTGATTTTCTTAAAAAACAATTAAAAAATAAGTTTATTGATTTTAGAGAGAGTGGAAGGGAGAGAGAGAGAGTAACATCAATGAAAGAATCAGCTGCCTCCTGCACACCCCCTACTGGGGATCAAGCCCACAACCCTGGGCCTGTGCCGTGATGGGGAATCAAACTGGTGACCTCCTGGTGCAGGGGTGGACGCTCAACCACAGAGCCACGACGCTGGGCTACGTCCGTTGATTTTCAAAAGGCGAGAAAATGCCTTTGTGGTATGCACAGCATTTTCTCCTTGTTAGGGTAAGAGTGATGCTCTCCATCCGAGGTGTCAGGGGAACTTCCAAACAATACGCCTGTAGCTAGTTCATTTGGCGCGGAAATGGGGTAAAACCATTCCATCACTTGATTCTGTGCTTGTGTCTAGTGGTCATGACTCTGGTCTCTCCTCAAGTGGGCAGCAGTGCCTCTCGTGCCCAGTAGGTGGTGCTGTTGGCACAAACTTACTTCCATGACATTCAAACCGCACTGTGTTTACACTGAAACTTGAAACATTTTCAGCACCACGGGGTCTAGATTCTTACCCAATCTTCCTCAGCCCAACCTTCAGACAAAGAAAATCTCAACTTCAGTCCCCGACTGGGTCCCTCACCTGTGACCCTGGTTAGGATGGTCTGTCGTGATCTGAACTTGTCCCAGGATATTTTATAGTCAATCAACTCCCACCGTCCCTCCTGCCCCCCACCCTTCCGTGGAGCTGGAGCACCGGGCACGTCTCCTTCCCTGGCAAAGTCTTTGGGTACTTCTACATTCTTCTTCTTTTAAAACCTGGTAGCAATTAGACACACAGCCGGAGGTGCCCATCAGGAAAAATCCCCCCATGCAGAACGGATTAACCCTCTGGGTTTTGATATTTGAAATGAAGGAATGTTTAAAAAATGTAAATTCATTTTTTCCTGTTATCTTCTCCTACACAGATGTCTGAAGCTACTTCCATCCTGAATCCCACAGGCATGGTGCCTGCCCAGACTCCCCGTTCTGGTAGTGGCTCTACTATCCTAACACTCACCAGTTTCAAAGCTTTAAGAATGTTTTCATATACTCCCTCCCTTTGTCCTTCCTGTTAATGACCAAGTCCAGCCCGTCTTCCCTCATATCTATCCCACCCACTCCTCCTTCCCATTCCCGCTGTGAACCTCTGTCAGAATGACCTTATTTGGACTACGTAAATGACTTCTTTTTATTAAAGAAAAAATCCTTATTTTTATCAAAGCAATAACGACACCAGTGTAAAAATATCAAATAGCCCGAGAGTATAAGGAATAGAAGCCCGACCCCCTCACTTCCCCAAGCCCATGGGGGGGGGTGGGTGGGTGTCACAAGCCTTAAACATTGTTATCATTTTCCACGTCAATGTTTTCTAGGCCGATCCACCCGCGTTTCTGAGTGATGTGTGTGTCTCTGTGGACCATTTCCTCACTCCTTCAGTTCAGGTTTCCCGCTGGTTTCCTGCTGCAGTGGATGGAGAGTAAGCCCCTTACCCACTGGCCTCTCAGCACACTGGTTACCCTTCTTAGCTCCTCTCACGTTACATGTTTACTCCTTGTTCCAACAGCTATGCAAACAGACCCTCCCTAGACTCCGCCTGTTGACAGGTGAGGGCACGGAGACTCTGTCCTTCATGTCTCTTTGCCCCTTTCCTCTGCCAACTCTCGTCACTGTAGCTTTGCATTCTAAAAATTTGTAAAAAATATATTTTTATTGATTTCAGAGGGAGAGAGAGATAGAAACATTAATGATGTGAGAGAATCATTGATAGGCTGCCTTCTGCATGCACCCTACTGGGGATGGAGCCGCAACCTGGACATGTGCCCTGACTGGGCATCAGAACCAGTGACCTCTGGGTTCATGGGTTGATGCTCAACCACTGAGCCATGCCAGCCAGGCCATTGCTTTGTGCTTTTGATCCTCCTGCTTAGAGCTTTCTCTCCTCCAGCAGAATGTCAGGCCTCCAGGAGCCGCTCGGAGCCCTGCACCTGCTCAGAGCCCTGCACACGCTCCTGTGCACGCTCCTGCCCCCGCTCACCCAGAACAGTCCCATGCCAGAGGCACCCGCACTGTTATTGAATTACTTTGAATTTTGATGAGCAAAAACCCAAGAATATATACTGAAGAAGACATAATAGGAGGAAACGTTTTGATGGTGTGAAGTAATAGATTTATGTGCTTTTTAAATAAAATTCTTTATCTTTCTAATGAAGATAATGAACACATTTATGAACAAGAACTGTGTGTGGCAGACAGAAACCAAGAGTCCACAGGAGCCACAGGCCATGGCATCCTCATTTCCCTTTGTTTAAAAATGCTGACCACAGCCAGACTGGTGTTGGTGGTTAGAGCACATTGAGCTTTAGAGTTCATAGTCACTTTACCATCTCAGAGCCTAGCTGCCCCAGGAGATCCCCTGCTGTGGGGAGTAGTCTTCTCTGCTGAGGAGGATTCACAGTCCGATGGGGGGGCGGGGTCCTGGCTGGTGGGCGTGTCCAGGGACCCCACCGGACCCAACCCCGTCTTTGGGGCTGGGCTGGGCTGGACTGGATTACCCACCTGAAGACTAAGCTCACGGAGTGAGGAAAAGAGAAGAGTTGGAGGGAGAGAGGGGGAAGGAGAGGGAAAGGGGAGGAGATAGCGATTCCACATTAATAAACTTTTGTAGAATTTTTCTATCTGCCAATTTAGAACACGATAATTTTCTTAGCATTGTGTCATTTCTGAAGTACAAGCTGTGTTTTCAGCACTTATTGGGTGGAAATGTGGGGGTTGGGAGTGAAGAGCGTGGCCCTCAGGTGGGGAACCTGGAGGAGAGCTGGCCTCAGATGGATGGGCCTGAGGGGGAGGGGCTGCTGGGGCCCAGGACAGCGGGGGGGGGGGGGCACAAGGTTCTGCACCCCTTGCGGCTGGGGTGCTACCTTGGGGAGACACCTGCCATCTCGGGGAGAGGCTTGCTGAGCCCGCCTGCCCAGTGGAACCCCTCCTCCACCAGCCACCAACGCTAGACTCTGCGCTGGTTCTTCTGACTCAGTTTCCTCTTGTGTAAAGTGAGGATGCATGTGTATGTCATGAAAGGACATGAGTTAACACTTGTAGAGGTGTGCTGGGTACAGTCTGTGCTGCACATGAGAGTTTTTAACCCCTGGGGCTGAGAGGTGGGGGGATGGCTGGCAGCTGTGGGGGGGGGTGGGAGGTGGGGGCGGGTCTGGCTGGCAGGTGGGGGGTAACTGAGAGGGGGGATGGCTGAGAGGTGGGAGGGATGGCTGGGAGGTTGGGGGATGGCTGGGAGGTGGGGGATGGCTGCCAGGTGGGAGGGTCTGGCTGGGAGTTGGGGGGTGGGGCTGGGGGTGAGGGGGTGGCTGCCAGGTGGGGGGGACTGGCTGGGAGGTGGGGGTGGGGCTGGGAGGTGGGGGGGTCTGGCTGGGAGTTGGGGGGCAGGGCTGGGGGGTGGAGGGTATGGCTGGCAGGTGGGAGGGTGGCTGGCAGGTGGGGGGGACTGGCTGGGACATGGGGGGGATGGCTGGTGGGTAAGGGTGTTGCTGGCTGGCAGGTGGGAACGTGTGGTGAGTTCTGCTGAACAAGGTGGGGCGGGAGAGAAGCTGGACCTGAGAGGGGCTAGAGCAGTGATGGTGGCCCTGGCCCTGCAGCTCTGTAGGGAGATGAGATCTTAGGTGAAAGGAGTGGCCATAGGCTGTTGGGATCTGTGGCAGGTCCTGCCTCTGAGTGTGTGTGACGGGATGCTTGCTCATCCTCACTGCCCCTGTTGCTGCTGCTGCTGGAGGCTCACCTGAGGCGGTGAAGACCTGGCGGCCCTGCAACCTGACGGGGGCGGGGAGGGGGGGAGGGGGATGTAGGGAGGGGGGAGGGGGATGGCCCCTCGGGGTCTGAACGGACAGCAGCCTCTCTGCTTGTCTCCACTGGAGGCAGGCACGGAGGTGGGCTCAACCCTGAGTGGAGGGCAGGCTTTGGTGAGGGAGGGGCCCACAGTGGCAGGGGGAGAGGGGTTCCTGAGGGGCTGGGCTTGTCCCCCACTCCTGTCCTGGTCCTGTGAGGAGCTGGGGGGCTGGCGGAGGGATGAGACCTGGGAAAGTTCTGGAGCTGCCCCTCAGATGAGCCCCAAACTTGTGTCCTCCTGGAGAACCAGGCGAACGCTCACTGGAGCCGAAGACATTTTCTCTTTTGTGTTGTGAGTTGTGTAAGGCCCCGCCCCCTAGTTTCTTGGGCGCCCTCCAGGGGATGGGTAATGGTGCGATTTGGAATTCTTGCCAGTGTGGGAGCTGGCATTCAGATGCACATTTAATTTGGTCTGAGATGGAGGCCAGTGTGAGTCTCTGCCTCTCGGTGGGCGAGAAGCATGTTGGGGGGCTCGCGGCTTCCTGTGGGTCCGTCACTGAGCGGGTCGCCTCTGATGACAGACATCGCTTTGTAAACCTGCAGCTCCAGCTGTGTACTCAGACCATTTTCTCCTCAGAGCTGGCTGCTGCCAGTGTACGTTATCATGAAGGCAGACAGGTAGCCGGGAACGTGCCATAGTGATTTGAACAGATGGCCTTGCTGGGCGCTTGTTGAAGGGCTATTCTAGGACATTCCACACGCCCTCATGCTCCGTCAGCGGCTGCATCCGAGCCTCTGCGGCCCCAGGACAGGTATGCTCACTCTCACTACGCTTCCTCCTGTGGCTCGCTTCCCAGACCTGTTTCTCAGCTGTGTGCAAACGCTGCAGGGCGGCCCTCCAGCCTCCCGGAGGAGGGGCCCCGAGACCAAGGGGATGCTGTGTGCTCCCTGCGAGGAGTAACTGAGAGCTGTGTCTCTGGCCTGTGGTCCGAGTCTCCTGCCAGCACCTCAAACAATAACAAGCTTACTTATCAGCGTGGAGGGAGGTTCAGATCCCGGATGGACCAGCGCTTTCGTCCTTTCTCCCGCTTGGTGTTCATGGTCCCTCCCGACGGCAGCCGTGTGGACCTCAGGCCCCAGACACGGATATCACAGACCCACCTACATTGTTCACCGGATCCCACAACTGTAGGGATCCCCCTTCCCCATAAATGTCTGTCGCAACGTTTGCTAGTGGGTCTGCTTCTCTGACCAAACCTGATTGCTCCTGCCCTGACCGGTTTGCCTCAGTGGATAGAGAGTCGGCCTTTGGACTGAAGGGTCCCAGGTTTGATTCTGGTCAAGGGCATGTACCTTGGTTGCAGGTACATCCCCAGTAGGGGGTGTGCAGGAGGCAGCTGATCGATTTTCTCTCTCATCGATGTTTCCAACTCTTTATCCCTCTCCCTTCCTCTCTGTAAAAAATCAATAAAATAGATTAAAAAACAAAAACAAAACAAACCTGCTCGCTCCTGCTGCTTCATGGCCAAGCCATCTCCTCAGGTCCCCGCCCTTCAGGTTCTGTATAAATGCCATCTTTACTGCACTGGGGGTGGTAGGCACAATTCACAGGCCTAAAATTTTGGTACAAAATCTATTTGGGCAGTCAGTCTAACTGTTCTAAGAAGAAGAGAGATTTGTGAAGTGGAAGCAGATGTTGAGAATAGCTCCCCTCTATCTCAGTGTTAATTTTATCCACGTTTTTGAACACCCTCTGGTGCCCTATTTTGGCATTTCTGTGTTGTCTGATTAGAGCTAGAATCCCTGGAATGCACACTATTTGAGATGGGAAGAAACAGCCAATTACAGTAAAATGCAGGCCATCCTGCTACAATGCTTGCTTTGAAAAAATGACTGGTACATGAAGGAACAACTTGAGCATGTGTGGCTTCCTGTTGTTCATGTGGGAAAATCGCCCTCATGCAGAAAGTGCATGTGGCGATGCAGCAGGCACACACACGCACATCCCAGCACCCACCGTATAGGCGCACCTGTCCCTCAGATGTTCCCTCTTCTTTGGGTTCACATGGCCTCACCCTCCATCTGCTGGGAGAGCCCAGGGCCAGAGCCTTCAGATGCCGCCTGGTCCTTTTAAAATTGAGTGCTGCCGCTGGGGTTCTTGATCTAGCATCTTGAAGGGGTTCAGGAATCTGGAGAAGGCGCTGTGTATAAATTAATTAAGAATCCAGAGATGAAACATAATTTTGGAAAGCATTTGGGGGGCCAGAGGAGCTTGGCTAAAGAAACCAAGTTTTTTCTTGTCTCAGGACCCCTTGCTTTTTATTAACACAAATTCCTAAGGCAGGGTAGATATACACATCAAAGGATAAAGTTTGGTATACAGAATCCATTGTCAGATTGGAGGAATTGCCTTAGGCTGTTCAGGTGTTTAGCCAGCAGGAGGCAATAACATATAGATCGAAATGCCCTCAGCTGTCTGGCAGCAAACAATCATTTATGCATCCTTTTCAGGTTTGGTGAAATGCCCTCAGCCACCTCCAGATGATTCAGCCCTGCTGACATGCTGGAATTGGCTTCTGGCATCTCACCCTTTCTGATTTTATAAATTTAACAAGAATGTATGTTTTAAGATTTTTAAATTCAATGGAAAGGATAGAGTTCTACCATGTCCCTTTAAATTGCTGCCAGGCATTAAAGGAATCAGCCTGCAGTAAGTTTCTTTTTGGGCCAACAGTTCTGTGAGTCCTCTTTTCAATGTCCAACAGTTTTTATGTGTACATGCCAGCAATGATATTCTAATTCTGGATGGTGGACAAACTGTGGCAATGCAGGTCCAACCTTCTCTGGTTTGGTCATGGGCAACCTGCAGCGATGCACAGCTGCTGACTGCTAGCATGGCAAGGCATCTTCACCATCTTCATTTCTGGATTGTTTCTCCTCTTGTCTTGGGGGCCACTGCTATTCTGTGGCTGGAGCAATCTGATCAGTTCCTCTCTGGGATCCATTGTTTCAGGAATCCACAGGGGCTTGGTGGAGTTTTCTGGAAATATACAAACATATTCTCAACCAATTATTAATAAAGGAATCTTTTCTATAAACTAGACTTGGGATCCTTTCATTTTTGCCAAACAATTTTCTTTTGGCTTATTTTGACACCATGTGTGTCTTCATGGGTGTCTTGCTATCAGTATTACAAGTGAAAAATAATTTTCTTAAAGTAAAAAATTTAAAGCAATTAAGGCTTGATGTAATTTTCTTACAGGGTTTATTCCACTATCCCCCCCTTTTTTGATTTAAATATTAGGAGGCTTTTGGAAATTTTACAATGCAGTCTTGATAACTTTTAATTTCACTTTTCTGTATAGAAATATATAACTGCTTTGGATTCATTGCATGTTAAGCAATTTTTAAACCATTAGTAAAAAAATTAGTTAATGCTTTAAGAACAGTTTCCTGCCCAGTACAATTAAGTTTTCTTGAATATTCACTTATATCAATTAGCTAATTTAAATAAATCTGAAATAAGGTTTATTTTTTAACTTTACTTGTCCTAGGTTATGGACAGTAAATGACATTAATTAAATTTCTATTAGTCTTTGAGTAAACTTTGTTTACATAAACTTTGTTTTGGGAGGCAAAAACACAAATTATTTACTTTAGTTTATGAGGCCTAATATATTGACTTTTAATTACAGTTCTTCAGATGTTTAAAGGAAACCTCTCTTTATTTCCTTCCAGAATAATTTTTAGGCTATATTTAGAGAGTTTCTTTTAAAAAACCTTTGTCTTTCTTTTTTCATACCAAGCAACAAATGTAACAAACACAGTTGGTTTTTGATGCTGACTGATATTGTCAGGCCATGTAGTCACATTAAACGACTTCCCTTATAATCATGGTGACTTCTAGTAATGATCAGATTTGGTGCCTGAATAATAATTTTCAGTAAATATTAGTGGAAGAGATTTTAAAATTTCTCCTTTTTATTAAGCTTAGAATTATATTTTTAAAGAGTATCCCCTTTGGCTTATTTGCATATACAGAAGGATTATGGGAGGTCCTAGAAATTTTCTTAGACTTTACTAGGATCCAATTGCTTATAAAAATATTGGCTTCTCATATAACTTAATTTATATAAATCTTGATTGTATTTTAAAAAGCTAATTTATTAAGCAATTAAAGTAGGTATCTTTATTAAAAAGCAAAGCAAGTAAATTTATATGTTTGACCCATGAGGTATAGATGCTGCCCCACCCCCAGCTATTTAAAATACAGGCTGCTTGGGGCTTTTTGTCTTTAAAATTTCACTGCTGTTGAAAAATTTAGTTTTATTTAAGAATTATTTTGCCCTCCTTAGAGGCCAAACCCTTCATAACATTTAAAGTATATGTATATAAGTAGAATGTAGTTATTAATTTTTATTTGATAAAGCTTTCCATGTGATTTCAAGTACATTAAATCGGTTTAGTTTCAAAAATTTTTTTCAAAAATTTTTCTTTTAAGAAGAGAGAACAAATTCTTTAAAAACATTTCAGGGCCCATGAAATGCTCCAAAATTATCCATCGGTTAAAGCCTTGAAATTTAACTTGGAAAGACCATCATACACACACACACACACACACACACACACACACACACACACACTCACTAGAGGCCCGTTACAGCAAGATTCCTGCAATAGGGCTTCCTGTGGTGGTCTGCTTCCCTCCCTTCTCCCCAACCCGCCTGCTTCCCACCCTTCTCCCCCGCCCCACCTGCTTCTCTCCCTTCTCCCCCGCCCCACTTGCTTGCTTCTCCGCAGCTTTGCTCCCCTCTGCAATGCTTGGCTTCCTTCTACGCTGTCTTCAGTCTTCACTCTACTCCCAGATATGCAAATTAACCACCATCTTGGCTGGGTTAATTTGCATACTCGCTCCTGATTGGCTGATGGGCGTGGCCTGGGGGTGTAGCAGAGTGATGGTTAATTTGCATATTACTCTTTTATTAGATAGGATATATATATATGATTTAAAGATTATATATCTTTTATAATTATCTTAAAAGATATCAATTAAATTTAAACTGGTTTTTGTATTAAAAAATTTGGTGGAGATCACAGAATTAATTCTCTTTTTCAATTAGACAAATGTTGAAATTTTACTACATGGACTATAATATATTTTTAATTATTGATTTTTTCAGAGAAAATACAAGATTTTCTCAAAAATAAATTTCTATATGTTAGGCATTTAGTTACCACAACTATATAATTTCTCCCAATTTAATTTGAACCTTAAACTTTTAGAGTTGGCAAGTAAAATATTTAGCATTTCTCAGATTAAGCTGCTAGAGTTCAGTAGCAGGCCTGTATCCAATCAAATGCAAATTAGTTACATTTTTTTCTGCTGGAAATGTGACCAGCCCCAAGGAGGGGAAACCGGGAAGCAAGCTTGTCTGTAGAAGTTGCTGAAGGCAGGAAACTTTGATTTCAAAAGAGCCACATTTTTTTCTTTAGAAGTTGCTGGGGGTTAGGGGTGGGGGGCGGTGGGAGGGAAGCTTTGTCCTTGGCTGGCGAAACAAGTTTGGTCCAGCCTGCTTCATTTAAACGTTAAAGACGAAGCTAGTTTCTCCCTGGGCTATTGGACCTTCATATTTATCTATGTTTTAGATATTGAGATTCTAGAGCCAATTATAATTATTTAAGGTATTTTCTTTGGCAAATTCTATAACAGAGATAATTTACTGATTGTCTTGGCAGCTTTAAACTTTTGAATGCAGTCCATGATTATTTACATAAACTACTTTTTATTATGGAAATACCAATCTTGTTGCTAGAACCAGTCTGCATCTTTCTTTTTGGGTCCTTTCCACCATTTTTCTTTTGCAGGAAAAAATACTTTTGGTTTGATTCTGTATCATCACAAAGAGAGTTAAACTTAGCTCAAAACCTATCTAATACCCAAAATCGGACGGTTGTGTGCATTTGTTTTTAAGCTAACTTCTCTCTTTACATGTGTACAGAAATCCCAGACACATTTCTAAATTTTGTAAAACTTTTCATGGCGAGAAGGAGACTTTTCCTAGTACACTCGGGAGTTTGTGTTATAGGGTCACCATGTGTCTCCCTTCCCCCACATGCTGCTTGCTTTGGGAACTTTTAGCAACTGACCTGGCTGTGTTTCTCTTTCCAATTAAACTAAAGGCATGCTTACTAGATAACAACAGATCAATGAGACCAAATCAAAGTTCTTTTCCTAAATCTTTTTCTAGTCCGTTTTCCAAAGTAATGACTAGCTTTCAGAGTTATTTTTGCCAACATTTGCTGATCCCAACAAGTTCTTCAGTAATTTTTAAACAAAGCATTAAAAATCCTTTTGTGGGAGAGCGGATACCTCTGCCCTCTCCAGCTGCCTTTGAAATCAGAAGCGGAGGATCCAGCGGCTTTTTAGAAATTATAGATTTTCGATCCTCAAAACAAATTAGGTATTTTATGATTTGAACAAGAAACCACATTAAAGATGTTTGCCTTTTAACCAAATTCTTCCCCATTATAATCTGACTTAAACAAAAAGAATTACCCACGCACTTATGGATCCATGGGCTTCCAAAGCTAAACATGAGTTTTACCCACAGTTAATCTTACCCTTAATGGTGCTGTTTTATCCACTCAGGCGAATTCTTCTCCTCCAGGTGTCCCTTTTCAGGCACCATTAATGCCAGGGGTCTTAACCCCACATCTAGAAGGGTTCAGGAATCTGGAGAAGGCGCTGTGTGTAAATTAATCAAGAGTCCAGAGACGAAACATAATTTTGGAAGGCATTTGGGGGGCCAGAGGAGCTTGGCTAAAGAAACCAAGTTCTCCTTGTCTCAGGACCCCTTGCTTTTTATTAACACAAATTGTCCTAAAGCAAAGTAGATATACATCAAAGGCAAGGTTTAGTACACAGAATCCATTGTCAAATAGGAGGAACTACCTCGGGCTGTTTAGGTGTTTGGCCAGGAGGAGGCAATAACCTGTAGATTTAAATGTCCCCAGCTGTCTGGCAGCAAGCAATCATTTATGCATCCTTTTCAGGTTTGGTGAAATGCCCTCAGTCATTTCCAGATGATTCAGCCCTGCTGACATACTGGAATTGGCTTCCAGCACTCCTCCCCAGCTGGTTCTGTTAGACTCTGACTAAGGGGTGCTAGAGAGGACTGGAATTCCAGGAGCCACAAAGGGAGGGCCTCTTGTTTGCTTAGTTGGGCTCTTGTCCTGGTACCACAGTGAGAGTGCTGCTTCATTTCCTAGAAGCAGTTGAATTCACGTTAGAGATCTTCCAGCCTTTGAAGAACGAGGTGTCATTGTGCCTTTCAGGGACCAGCAGGGACCACAAAGCCTCCCTTTGCGATACCCGACTCCCTGCCCGTGGTCCGAGGGGCCCGCGCAGCTGAGGCACAGCCTCTGCTCAGAGGTCTGAGGGTCAGCTCTGTGGGCCCTCCTCCCAAGTTCTAATGCTACGAGTTCCCTCCTCCGTCCTTTGTTCTCCAGCCCCCCTCCAGCTGCTTCCTCCTTGCTAGTTTCTAACACCTTATTCTTTAATCTGTTGTTCTAGTTTAAAAAAAATCCTTTTACCTAGTTTAATTCTTCATATGAAACCCTCACTGTTAAAATAACATGTGATGTTTGTCTCCTAACAAAGATCTGTATATCAGTGTAAAAACACAACACTGTATTCACTGCTTTCTAAGACCAAGCAGACTTTTTTAAAAAGTTCTGAAACCTTAATTGACGTCCTTGGGAATTACAAACTGCCGTGATTCTCTCTTCGTGTGTGTTCCCTTTGCTGCTCATTATCACCTGGTTTCCAAGCAAAAGAGAATTTTAATTAACAGCACAGGTCTTTCTGTACAGCCTTTGGGACTTGGCAAATGGAAGCATTCAAAGGGAACAGAATTAGAGTTGGGCATACGCTGGCTTACATCGAGCCAGAAGCACGCTCTTACATATGTATTGCTGAACTTGGTTTTCATCTTTTAGAACAAATAAAACAACAGGCTAACTGCTTCTGAGAAGCCAGGCTGCCTGAACGCTGTTGTTTGAAACTCAGGAACAAGGTCTTCTTACATCTGCTTCACCTTGACCAGCGCTGGGAAAGCGGAACAAGAGGACCGAAGCGTGAGCATGGCACGAGACCAGCCCGCGAGATGGCAGGTCAGGGAGCCCGTGACGGAGGCCCGTCCCAGGTCACCTGTGGCAGGGGGACATTCTGAGTCCCCGTCACCGGTGTCTGAGGCTTCGGACACCCTCATTCTGCTGTAGGGGCGGTGGTCGCAGAGCCTTCTTCTGGAAGGCCAGGAAGGGCAGGAGCGGACCCCAAGGTGACGCCCCAAGGCTGATTGTGCTTGGAGAGCACTTCTTCGGCAGCCTCCACACTGCTCCCACTGTCTTATCACCTGGCCTGTCTTTATTCTGGAGCCCCTGTACGTCAGGCCTGCTCTGGCTCTGGCTCCTGGAGCGCAGCGATAGGCCATGGATGCTGCTTCATGAACCTGGCAGAACAGGGACCCAAGTATGGGGAGCAGTTAACGTCAGCTTGGCTCTGCCAGTTTCTGACTCAGGTTTTAAAATGATAGTTGAGGACTGGCTGGGGTGGTTGAGTGTCGGCCCATGAACCAGGAGGTCATGGTTCAATTCCTGGTCAGGGCATATTCTAGGGCTGCAAGCTCGATCCCAGTAGGGGGTATGCAGGAGGCAGTTAATCAATGATTATCATCATTGATGTTTTTATCCCTCTCTTCCTCTCCCTTCCTCTCTCTGAAATCAATAAAAACATTAAAAAAATAAAAAACCATGATAGCTGACAGTTGGATATCTGATAGGGAGAAGATGCGTTAATTTGTGCTCCTGCCTTCCTTCCTCCCACCTTGCCGGCAGCTCCCTGAAGAGTTTTGTCTGTTCCAGCCAGATTCAGGACTTGGGGAGCAGCATCAGGAAAATGGAGGGAGAGGATTGGACAACATGAAAAAACCACGGCAACTGGCAGATTTTGAAAACAGTCACCCAGGCAGAGATTATAGCAAGTGTTGGGGTTTGGCTACGAGAGGTTCTGGAGCAATGTGGATATTCTGGAGGATATGTGTAGGTTCTGGAGCATGTGTGGATTTTCTTGAGCATGTGTGGAGGTGCTGGAGCACATGTGGAAGTGCTGCAGCACACATGGATGTTCTGGAGCATGTGTGGAGGTTCTGGAGCATGTGTGGGTGTTCTGGGAGCATGTGTGGAGGTTCTGGGACCACGTGTGGATGTTCTGGAGCATGTGTGGATGTTCTGGAGCATGTGTGGATGTTCTGGGAGCATGTGTGGATGTTTTGGAGCATCTGTGGATATTCTGGAGCACAAGTGGATGTTTTGGAACATGTGTGGATGTTTTGGAGCATGTGTGGATGTTCTGGAGCATGTGTGGATATTCTGGAGCACACGTGGATGTTTTGGAGCATGTGTGGATGTTCTGGGAGCATGTGTGGATGTTTTGGAGCATGTGTGGATGTTTTGGAGCATGTGTGGCCGTTCTGGAGCATGTGTGGTTGTTTTGGAGCATGTGTGGATGTTTTGGAGCATGTGTGGATGTTTTGGAGCATGTGTGCATGTTCTGGGAGCATGTGTGGAGTGAGAAGGACTTGTGGAGGGGAGAGGGGTAGGGATTGAGAAGCCTTTCTGTGGTAATGCATTCAGCCTCACGTGGGTGCTTAGCGCAGGAAAAGATGTCAGTGACTCCTCCTTTATGCCTGGTCTCTGGGCGGCACCTCTCCAAGTGCGCCTTCATGCAAGGACTGGATTGCTTCTCAGTTTCCTGCAGGTCGCAGTTTGCTCATCTTCACTGTCATCTGTTGTCATGTGAGATCAGGGAACTGCAGTCCAGCATGTGCAGTCCCACTGTGTAGGGGACATCTTTCAGCCGTGGCTGCAGTGTCAGGTGTGGCTCAGTGTCTCTCTTCCTGCTCCAGCTCACTGTGATGCAAATAGGTTCTCTGAGTAAACCCGCTCCTGTAGGACAAGCGTTGTGTACACACAGCCATATTGAGGCTTTTTGGTATCTACAAATCAACCGCAAGTGGCTTGTGAACCACTGTTCGGGACAGTCCATGGACCCCGGCCAAGAACTGCACATGGGGGCCAGTCTCTTCCATCAACCTCTGGTAATCCCATTGATTCTGTCATTTGCTGGCAAACGGCCTCTTTAAAATGCCCCCCTGGTATACGGATATCTGGATTCTCCCTTGTCCCTGGTCTGAGTCAGCTGGCGCTTTTACTACTGCAGCAACCACCTCATAGGCTTGGCCAACCGTGATTTTGTTTACCGTGTTCCACATAGGCCAAATGCCTACCTCACTGACATTTCCAACTGTGTCACTTCCATGTTTCAGACACTATATTTAAGTCACTTGTGTATTTTCACCAGAAGCTTCTCCCTGTTTAGTTTATTGCCAGGATGCAGCGTGCGGGCACTTCCAGTGGTCAAACAGAGCGAGAAGTGAGTGAGGAGGGCTGTTCATTTCATCAGTAATCGTCCCTGCAGCGTAGCAATTTTGAACTGTATTAACTGTGGGAAAGTTTAACTTGTTTCCTGTGTTCATGGTGAATACATATTAGAGCCAGTTAAAAAAAACACGACATAATAGAAAACTTACCAATTTAACCATTTTCAAGTATGGAATTCAGTGGCAGTAAGTACATTCATAAAATTGTAAAATCATCACCATCATCCATAAACCAATTCAGAATTCCATCATCCCAAGACTTCCATCATCCCACACAGAATTCCATCATCATCCCACACAGAATTCCATCATCATCCCACACAGAATTCCATCATCATCCTACACAGAATTCCCTGATCCCCACACAGAACTCCACCATCCCACACAAAACTCTTTCGTCATCCTATGCAGAAATCAGAACGTCTCCATTATCCCACATAGAATTCCTCCATTGTCCCACATGGAACTCCTCCACCATCCCACATGGAGTTCCTTCTTCTTCCACACAGGATTCCATCATCCTACATCATCCCAGGACCTATTAATAACTTCTCAGCCCCTCTCCACCAACCCCTGGCAATCTGTCTCTACGAATTTGATCAATATAGTGCGGCAATTTTCAATCAGGATACTTCAAGAATTTAAATTTAATTAATTAATTATTTTTAGAGAGAAAGAGAAACATTGATTTGTTGTTCCACTTACCTATGTATTTAGTGGTTGATTGTTGTATGTGCCCTGATTGGGGATCGAACCTGCAACTTTGGTATATTGGGACGATGCTCCAACCAATGGAGCTACCTAGCCAGGGCCCTGTGAGAAATTTTAAAACATGCAGTTCCTGACTATTCAGCCAGGGGCACTGACCTCTTTTCCCTTAAATTGTAAAAAAGATGACAACAGCCAACACAACAATAGCCATCCGGTGTGACTGAATCAAAATTATACCTATTTTTTATAAGATCAGCAACAATATATATTTTTTGGTGTGCTGCAGAATTCTCATAATTAGTTTATGTGCCATGAGATGAGAAAGGTTGAAAGTTGATGACCTGGAGTATTAGGCAGGGTCCTCCAGAGAAACAGAAATAATAAGATTATATATATTTGTGTGTGTGTGTGTATATATACATACATATGTGTATACATATACATATACATATACATATACATATACATATACATATACATATACTATAGGGTTAGCCCATGTGGTTGTGGAGGCCAAGAACCCAGGATCTGCCATCAGCCAGCTGCATACCCAGGACAGTGGTGGTGGAATTCAGTTCCAGGCCAAAGACCTAAGAATTGAGGAGCCAGTGGTTTGAGCTGTGGTCTGAGTCCCAAAGCCTGAGAATCAAGGGCGGTGATGTCCGAGAGCAGGAGGAGATGAGGCCTTGCTCAGCCAGACAGTGAGTTTGGTGTCCTCTGCCTTCTTGTCTGGTTCAGGCCACCCTCAATGACTGGGTGATGCCACCCACTTTGGGGAGGGATAGGGGGTGTCTTCCCTCAGTCCACTGGCCCACATGCTGCTCTCTTCCTGGATACTCAGCAATAATGTCTTCCCAGATCTGCGCATCCCTAGCCCCGACACCTTACCTCTAGGGTAGTGTTAGACAGCCTCATGTAAATGGAACCACGCAGTATTTGTTTTTGTCTTTTTGTGCCTGGCTTACGTCACTTAGCAGGATGTTTTCAAAGTTCATTCACGTTGTAGCCTATATCACACTTTATTCTTGTTAAAGTCTATGAAATATATGCATACAGCACAGTGTACCGTGGAGTTTTCGGGTTGTGTCCACCATCTGGCTAGCGTGCACAATGCTGCTATGAACGTGGGTGTGTACGTAGGTGTAGAGTCACAGCTTTCACCGGAAGAGGGGTGGTGGAGCAGGCGGAGTCTGCAGTACCTTTCGGAGGACTGCTCTACTGATCCCACAGTGGCTGCACCGTTTCCATTCCCGCCAGTGCGCCCAGGCGTTCCAATTTCTCGCCTCCTCACCAGCCTGCTGTTTTCCGTTTTTCTGATAATGGGCATTCTCATGGGCGGGAAGTGTATCTACTGTGGCTTTGATTTATTTTTGCCCAATGACTGGTGACGTTGAACAGCTTTTCATGTGTTTATTGGCCATTTGTGTATCTCCTTTCGAGAGATGTCTGTTCAAGTCCTTGGTACATTTTTGAATGAGCTGTTTGCTCCTGAAGTACAGTTGGGTGTCTCTGCTCAGCCAGAGATGAGCTTGGTTTCCGCTGCCTTGTTGTCCAGTTCAGCCGCCCCCAATGTCTGCCCAAGTCCTTTGTGCAGCTTTGAATGAGTGGCTTGCTATTGAATTGTAGGAGTTCTTTATTCTGAATATTAGCCCCTTCTAAGAGATGTGATTTGCAATTATTTTCCCATTGTGTGGGTTGTTTTTTCACTGTCTTAATAGCATCCTTTGATGCACAAAACTTTTAATTTTCTCATTTATGTAGTTATCTTTTGTTATCTGAGCTGTTTGAGTCTGGAGCCAGGCTTTAAAGCTGGGTTAGTTTATTATAAACCCAGACCATCATTTAAATCCCACCTTCAAGTGTAGATGTGGATTTAGAAATATGCATTTATTTTGATAGGAAAAATGGGGCACACTTTATTACTATAATTAACATGACTTAATTAGGAGGAAAAGCTCCATGGATCCGGGTGGGTCCTTCCAACTCCCTTCCCGTTGTAAAGTGTCCTTGCCTTTGACGTTGCTGATCAGAAATACTCCGGAGCTCAGGAGAATCTAATAGAACACTCTTCCCCAGCTCCCTTAGCCCTCAGCCAATGGGGAACTGCAAACTCCTGCTTAACAGAAGCAACCTCAGGACCCAGTGGCTCCCAGAAGGCAGGAGCTTGCCCCCTCCCAGGTGGCATGACCTGGAATTAGCCGGCCTGGGACTGGGTGGCCGATTCCATGATTTCACAGTGACTTAGACTCTACTGTCCTGTTTCCCCATCGCTAACTGTGGCTTTGTCTTCAAGATCACTGCATGAGCCCAGAGGGGCTCTAGCTGCCATGTCTGCCTTCTAAAAGGAAGCAAGGGGAGAAGAAAACGGATATGCTTCTGATGTGTCAGCCCTGCTTAAAGAACTGTCCCAGAAGCCCACCCACCATTTCTATGGCCCAGGCCACACAGGCAGGGTGGCTGGGAGACGCAGGCAGTGATTAGCCTTTAGCTATGCTCATTGGTGCTGTTGGAACATTTTCCGATCTGTGTGTAAACCTTGGACTTCCCAAATTGTTACTTGTAGGTTGTTGATGCAGGTGTGTGTGTGTGTGTGTGTGTGTGTGTGTGTGTGTGTATGAAAAGATGTGTATTCAACAGCTTTCTGGAATCCTCTCACCACAGAAAGTCATTTCTGTCGGCCTTTCCCGGTAAGCCTCATAACATGTCTGTGAATAATAGTGCAGACTGCTTTCTACTATGCCACCCCAGTATAGGAGGGGTTTCACTGTAAGAAAGGGAGACCAGCTGTTGAGTAGGCGATCAGCATCTTTCCCACGCCTCCTGCACAGACAGTGATGTCCCTCCGAGATCCCTGGGCATTTTGATGCCTCATTCTCTATCTACACTGAAAAAGCATAACTTCCCTTCTTTTTAATGGTGGCTGCACCATTTCCATTCCCGTGGCGGCTGCCATTAAGTCATCAGTTTTAATCATCAGTTTCTCCACATCCTCACCAACAGTTTGTTTTCTAAGGACTTGTCCCAGGTCCTGTCCACGGTTAGAGTGCCACCCTGGGACCCTGAATACCAGCCTCCATGCCCAGTTGATTTCACTCAGTCCCACTGCCTCTTAGGTTGTCACCTCTTTTCTAAGTACAGGGGTCAGTACATTTTTCTTGATGTTTCTCTTTGTGTGGGAAATACACTACGAGTCAGACTTAAACAGTCTAGTAACAAAGTGAGAGACCCCATTGCTCCTCCTTAAATATATGTATATCTTGGGCCCTGGCCAGGGAGCTCACTTGGTTGGAGCATTGTCCTGATACGCCAAGATGGCGGGTGTGATCCCCTGCCAGGGCACATAAAGAATCAACCAATGGCCCTAGCTGGTGTGGCTCAGTGGATAGAGCATTTGCCTTGGATTAAAGGTCCTGGGTTTGATTCCAGTCAAGGGCACGTATCTTGGTTGTGGGCTCCTCCCCACCTGGGCCCTTGGTCAGGGCATATGCAGGAGGCAACTAATTGATGTGTTTCTCTCACATCGCTGTTTCTCTGTGTCTTTTCCTCTCTCTTCCACTCTCCCTAAAAATCAATGGAAAAATATCCTTGGGTGAGGATTAACACACACAAAAAAGAATCAACCAATGAATGCATAAAGTGGAACCACCCATGTTTTTAATTTTCTCTCTCCCCCTTCCTCTCTCTCTAAAATTAATCAATAAAAATTACATATATCTTGAGACTTCTCTTATTGGATTATCACACCTCGCAGCTGTGCTGAGAATGTACTCACACAGCCAGTCTGCACTCCCGAATCAGGGATTGTTTCTTTGAAGCCTGATGAATGGCCCTGGATCATCTTTCTTTCCCTGGGGCTGGTTCATTGAGACACAGTCCCCTCTGCTTCCTTGGCCTTTCTTGACTCCTCCCAGGGGCCAGGTTCGGTGGCCCCTCCTCCCTGGGGGCAGATTCTGTGCCTGGTTGCTGCCCTGCTCTGCTGGGTGCCTGGCGGGAACTGGCTCACTTCCCAACTGTGGTTGCTGGCGGGGCTGCTTAAAACATGTCCTGCTTCGCCCTAGCCAGTTTGGCTCATTGGATGGAGTGTTGGTCTCCAGACTGAAGGGTCCCAGGTTTGATTCCGGTCAAGGGCACATGCCTGAGTTGTGGGCTTGATCCCCAGTAGGGGGCGTGCAGGAGGCAGCCAATCAATGATTCTCTCTCATCATTGATGTTTCTGTCTCTCCCTCTCCCTTCCTCTCTGAAATCAATAAAATACATTTGAAACATGTCCTGCTTTCCTGCGCCCGGGAAAGCTATGCTTTATTCACTGGGACAGGCGTGGGGGCGGGGGGCGGGGGGAGGGCACTGCTTGACCTGCAAGCTTCATTCAGGCACTTACGCTGCCCGCCTGCCTTTGGGGACACAGCGGGCACCAATGTGCTCTCTCTGCTTCCCGTTGGCCGGGCCGCACCAGCAGGGCATGTGTGAGAGCAAGTGTGTGAGCCGGCACACGGGATCAGTAGGCTCCCTTTAGTTATGCAAGGGTGATGTCTACTTGGGAAAATCTATGCGTGCAATTCATCACTATAAAATATTAATGAGGGAGAGTAATTTTTTCAGCTAATACAGAAAATGCAATTGCTATGATACAACAGTTATTTTAAAAAATGTAAAAGTAAGTTAGAAATGCAAGGGAGCTTCCATATGTGCTAAACGTGATTTTATCAAACTTCCCAGCAAATATTCCACTTGCCCTCTTACAGCTGTGAGATGATAACAGGCAATTGAGCCACAGACACATGCACTCAGTGGCAAGGGCCTGCAGGACCGACCGGTGGAGTAGGAACCAGCTCTGTGGGTTGTACAAGGCCAGTGTCTGGGGTAAGATGTTCACCTTGGGGGAGGCAGAGAAAGGCTTCAGTCGCCTGTGAATCAGAATTAACACATGCAGCCAACAGATTCCTCTACACCAGTGGTCGGCAAACTCATTAGCCAACAGAGCCAAATATCAATAGTACAATGATTGAAATTTCTTTTGAGAGCCAAATTTTTTAAACTTAAACTTCTTCTAATGCCACTTCTTCAAAAGAGACTTGCCCAGGCTGTGGCATTTTGTGGAAGAGCCACACTCCAGGGGCCAAAGAGCCGCATGTGGCTGGTGAGCCGCGGTTTGCCGACCACTGCTCTACACCAACAGGAACCCATAAAAACACAACCAGACTGAGCTACCATTGGTAAGCAAGTGCAACTTTAATATGTCACAGAATTTATTTACCCAAGAACACATACAACTCCGAGTAAATGTTAAAGCACCGGTGAAAGGCGGAGAAGGTGGGCTGAGTAAAGAGAGTGATACAAGGTCTTTAAGGGGACCGCTCAGTACCATAAAGATGTGAATTCTCCATGGTCCAAATTCCACTTGGGTTGTTTTGAAGTTCTGGGTACCTACTAGCTACTGAGACTGAAAAACTATGACGGCAACATGGTAAAAGAAAGTATTGGCTCAACATATGACACGTAGACAAAAAAAATATATACTTCTTAAAACAAAGTACATGCAGACATAGTAAGGTAACATACAGAAATATGGCATCACAGGTAAATGGGGAGAGGACAGGTACATGAAATATATGGTGTAGGGAAAACTGGTTAACGCTATGCAACAAAATACCTGATAGATGCCACATACAGCAATGGACTACAGGTAGACTAAAGATTTCCCTGTGAAGGCAACATTATAGAGGTAATGGGAAATTCTGTGTAACTAGGGGCAAGCTGGAGAATGATTTGCTAAAGAAACTAAAAACAAATTGCCTAACAAAAATATGATTTTAATTAGATAAAAAAGAAGGGTGTTTTTGTCCATTGAGGGACAGTGGTTAAGCACTTAAAGAATGGAGTAGTTATTAATAAATGGACAGTTAGAGGATGGATGATGAAATGGCAGTAAATATTTTGGGTATTAAAAAGTGATCAGGAATTAATAGCTAAAATATTCAAGAAGCTGAAAAATAAGCTCCTGAGAAATGAGCAAATAAAAAGTGAGCAAAAGACAAATAGTTTATGGAGTGGGAAATGCATAGGTCATCTATATATATAAAAGCCTAAGTGACCGTTTGACAGTTTGACCGGTAGCTATGATGTGTACTGACCACCAGGGGGCAGATGCTCACCACACAGGCATGGAAACATGGAACAGAATGATGAATCTCAGAGGGAAGGGGGTAGGGCAGAGGGCAGGAAGAGATTAATCAAAGATCTTATATGCATCCTAGAGGCCTGGTGCATGGATTTGCGCACCGGTGCAGTCCCTCGGCCTGGCCCGCGGGGATTGAGCTGAACCTGGCAGTTTGACATCCCCCGAGGGGACCTGGATTGTGAGAGGGCGCGGGCCAGGCCGCGAGACCCCACTGGTGCATGAATCTGTGCACTGGGCCTCTAGTTATTCATATAAAGAGGCTCTCAGACTCACAAGCAGAGACATGTAAAAAGGACTGAGCAGCCACGCTGCCATGAAACGTGGAGCTGGGATTCCTACTTCCACAGTCTTGAAGATATTGTGTCATAGATTTTTGTCCCAACTTTTAGTTGTTTCAGCCTTCTTTAGTGTTTTTCAATAAATATTTATCATTTTCTCAGACATTTCTTGTATATTTTAAAATATATTCTTCTATTGCTAGTCTAAACAGTATTTATGAATTATAGAGCCTGTCTCTTTGTTATTGCTATATAGAAATGTAGTTGATTTTAAAAATCAATCTCATTGCTAAGCTCTTTTATTTATGCTAATAACTTATCTGTATATTTTATTTATTATTTTTAATCCTCACCTGAGGATGTTTTTCCATTGATTTTTGAAGAGAGTGGAAGAGAGAGGGAAAGACAGAGAGAAATATCGATGTGAGAGAAACACACTGATTAACTGGCTCCTGCATGTGCCCTGACCAGGACCTGGGCCAGGGAGGAGCCTGCAACCAAGGTATGTGCCCTTGACCGGAATCGAACCCGGGACCTTTCTGTATGCAGGCTGATGCTGTATCCACTGAACCAAACTGGCTAGGGCTTATCTGTGTATTTTAATGTCCCAGATAGTTGAACATGTCCCTCCATAGTCACATTGAATAGAAGAGGCGTGGAGTGCTTCTTACACTACTATTTGAATTTTAGAAAATAATTCTAATGTGTCATCACTGAATGTGAGTTTGTCATCGGTTTTTGTTAGAGATACATGCTTATCAAGGTGAAGACATTCTCATCTCTTTCTGGATGCTAAGAATTTTATCAGGAATAAAATGTTGAATTCACCGAATGTTGTTTTGTGTCTACAGAGATTTTTATGATATATCCTTAATTCTGCTAAGGTGCTGAAAACGCCCATCAGTGTTCTGAAGGTAATCCTGACCGACCACATTGTATGGGATGCTGATTGGATTTGTCTTTCTGCTGTTGTGTTGCGGATTCCTACACCTATGTCCATGAGCTTGATGAGTTTTTTTATTTCTTCTATTATCTTTGTTTTGCTTTTGGTATAAGGTTTGTACCAGAGTAGAATTATCTGTTTACTGTCTGTCTAGACAATCCCTCTGGCCTATTATTTTCTTTGTGGGAAGATTTTAAATTACTGACTCAATGCCTTTAATGGCTTGTTGTATGTTCATACGTGTTATTTCTTATTGAGTCCATTTCGGTAAATTATATTTTCTAAAAATTAATTTCATCTAAATTTTTAGGTTTATTAATACAATTGCACAAATTTTCTTGTTAAGAAAATACTGAGTTGAACAGCTGGTGATGATATTAAATAGGCTATACATTTCTCAGAGTTTGCAATTTGAAGTGGGCCATCTTGCTAAAATTAAATTAAGTACAACATTTAAGAAATATTTACAAAATGTTCCCTTCCATTTGGAGGCATGAAAGATTATTTCTCAGGAAAAGAAATATTGAGTCATAGCCTTTATCAGATACACAGCTTTTTTTCTAATTTCTTTTCTCTCTTTTTAAAATATATTTTTTATTGATTTCAGAGAGAAGAAGGGAGAGGGAGAGAGATAGAAACATCCATGATGAGAGAGAAACATTGATGATCTGCCCCTGCACATCCTCCACTGGGGATGGAGCCCACAACCCGGGCGTGTGCCCTGACCGGGAATCCAACCGTCACCTCCTAGTTCATGGGTTGATGTCAACCACTGAGCCACACTGGCACGGCCCCTTTCGTTTCTCTTAAGCCTCCTAAAATAACGTGTTACAAAATTATAATTTAGTTATTTTAAAATTACGTATTAGCTTTCTAACATAACGCAGATACTGTGTTATACCAAGACACATATCTAATCAGGATAATGCCTTATATTTCCTTTCTCATGTATTATCTCATCAGATCTTTTAGTTTTATTTTGTTCTTCTGCTTAAAATTCACACTTTAGGTGTAAAATCTGAAGTCATTTTGAGGAAGGACTTGGGGAATTCCCTGAGGATAGTTTGCTTAAAAATTCATCACATCAACAGGGAGGAATCTCAAATACATAATAGTGTGAAAGAAGGATACAAAAGAAGACAGACCCTCGTTCCATTTATATAAAGCACAAAACAGGCAGAACTAGATGTCCTGATTAGTGGAGGATGCATTTGTGGGAACATAGGAAGTAGAAGCAAGGGATGAATAAAGAAAAGTTCTGGAGAAGGTTCTCTCTGGAGTGTGGAGAGGAAAGACTGGGAGTTAGGGCACATAGAGGGATCCCAAAATATTGGCAATGTTCTGTTTCTCAAGCGGATAGCATGTGTGAGTGCTCATTATATTTCTATTATTATTCTTTTAAATATACACTTAATGTAAAAAAAAATCATCAGTTCATTCCTAATAGAACCGAACTCTTAAGTGCCCACCTGACTTTAAAGTCTGGTTCTTCAGGCTCTGGAATGACTTGTGACGCTGACCCGGGTCACTGAGGGAGCGGGTGGGATGGCTCACTGTGTGGCCTGCTCAGAGGTACTTGTGTGTTCTGTGTTCCTCTGTTCCTGAGAGTAATGCAATGATTGATTTTGAAGACTGCCCCATCTGTTTTATGAAAGTGGTATCAGTGGAAGTGGGGCCCTTGGGGAACCGCTGGAATACCATCTGAGGAGGCCCCCTCAGGGAATGAGATGTGGTAGAAGCTGTATTCCCATGGAGTTCCACCCTGGGTTTTCAAAGTCCCACGTCCCTTTGCCCAGCTGTGGAAGAGGTGTAGCTGGGGTTTCAGTAAAGCTAGAAGCAAAGCCAGTGTTCAGCGTGTCCTTCCCATGTTGGAGCCGGGTCCAGTTCAGCATCAGGCTAGTGACAGGCCATTGGTCCATTGTGGGTGGGGGCCGCATGGCTGTGAGCCATCTGGGGGAATGCCGGGAAGCCAAGTGTGAGCCACCAGCCAAGCTTGCCAAGAGGAGCCAAGAGCTGAGAGAGTGAACTCCTTTGTTTAGGGGATTATACATCCCAAGTCTTCCTGCACCTGCAGTGGCCATGCCCATTCTGGCCAACCATCTCTGTCCCCAGGTGTGACTGACAGCAAGTATCTTCTCTAGTCATCTGACTGTACTGCACATGCATCTACCTTCCCTTTGCCCAGTCCCCTCCCCCAGTGTTTTGTAGGAAACACGCCTATAAGGTCTGGACTTCCCTTTGCTTCTTTCCTATCCTCCTATATAATAAAGGGCTGATATGCAAATAGACCGAATGGCGGAATGACTGGTCACTATGACATGCAATGACCACCAAGGGGCAGACGCCCAACACAGGAGCTGCCCCCTGGTGGTTAGTGTGCTCCCACAGGGGGAGCATCACTCAGCATCAAGCCGGTCTGTGGCGGGAGTCTCTCCTGTCTCCGCGGCAGTGCTAAGGATATCCAACTGTGGGCCTAAGCCATCAGTTGGACATCCCCCAAGGGCTCCCAGACTGCAAAAGGGTGCAGGCTGGGCTGAGGGTCCTCCCTGGCCCCCCCAAGTGCACGAATATCATGCACCAGGCCTCTAGTATATAATAAAAGCATAATATGCTAAGTGTCCGACCAACCAGTCACTATGACATGCATTGACCACCAGGGGGTAGATGCTCCGACCAGTAAGTTAGCTTACTGCTGGGGTCTGGCCTGTTGGGACTGGGCAAGAGGGCCGGACACACCCTGGAGCCCTCCCACAATCCCTTCCCAGCTGGCAAGCCCCAATTGTCCCCAACTGGGACTGGGCAAGACAGCCCTGATCACCCTGATTGCTGCCTAGGCCAAGGGACCCCATCCATGCACAAATTCATGCACTGGGCCTCTAGTTATTAATAATTAGCTAATTACAATAGTACCCAAAGCACTGTAGTCTCCAACTCTGTGTTTCTAAGCACACGTTTGGAAACCCTTTCCTTAGCACTGGGCCCACAAACGTATTGTGATTCAACTACACTCATTTATTTGCCGTTTATTTTTTAAAATGTTACTATTGAAGGGCATTGGGGAAGGCGCTGGGGTTACAGAAGTTGATAGACTTTAATCCTCACTTCAGTTAAGGCTTACTGTGGAAGTCTGGGAAATAAGTCAGGCGGTGGCGGTTCTGTGAAACGAGGGCTATAAATCAATACACATTGGGTATTACAAGAGATGATCAGGCCACGGGGCTGGGACCCCAATCTTTAGCACCAAGGATAAGACAAAAGCTAATTTGAAGGGCCAGTAAGAATTAGGCAGGGAGAGAAGGCGGGGAAAAACACTCCAGGCAAAAGGAACAGAATATGCAAAGATCGGGAGACCTGACACCATGTAAAGAATTTAACGTGATGAGAGAAACATGTGGATACGAGAGTAAGAGAAGAGGTCAGAATCCTGGGTCACACCTGGGTCAGATCCTAAAGGCCTAAATGCTGTTAGAATCGCAGGAGGATTTTATGCAGGGCAGTAAGAACATCAGGGTTTCATTTTAAAGATCTTTCTGGCTGTCCATCCCACATCACCGCCAGATTCCAAATCTTGTTTGGATGCTCTCACTGGCAGTGTTGGGGCTGCTGCTCAGCTAGTGGCTGCCAGGACTTCTCTGGCATTCATGGTCCCAGTGAGACCTTGTTTCCAACCAAGACCCAGAGCGATTCCTTCCCCAGATAGGAAGGTAGCACGGAGTTAAAAGTCTTAGCATCAGCTTGGACCAGTACACACCACGGGGGTCAAGTGCTCTCTGCTGTCCAGAAGGAGATCACGCCCTTAGGCTCCCACAATCTTCACCAGTGGAGATGGGGCCTGTGCGTAGGGTCCATCTTTCAGGGAGAGGCATGCTGTCCAGAGCCACGAGGGTGGCAAAGGCCTGGACAAGCAGTCGGAGTCACAGTGGAGGAGGTGACTGGGGGAAGGGGAAGGCAGTCGCCGCGGGAGAAGAGTATCGCCTGGGTGTTGATGGTGGCTGTGGCCCCATGGACCCAGTTCTCCCCTCGTCACTGCAGAGCACCCACAGTGGGGCCACAGCCAGCGGGAGCAGTGCAGCTGGCAAACAGAGAGGGATAGAAAGGATGCAGGAGAAAGGATGCAGGTTTCAGGATGATGCTGGCTGTGGTTTTGCTGCCAATATGAAAGCATCCAAACCCCCTCGGCTATCCCAGGGCTGGTGGTCAGGCACGTGCCAATGTAGCTTTATGTATGCATTTGTTAAAGTGACATGATCTGTTATACAGTACTCAGTATAGAAAAGTCATGACGACAGTATGCCAGCCTCTCAATTCCACCCTCTAGAAAAAAGGCATTAATGTTTGGTCAATGTTTTGTGACTATTACCTTAGACCTTTCTTTATGTGTGTGTACATGCACACACACATACACATACATTGCTCAAACAACAGCTATGTAAGTAGGAATAGTTTTAGGAAAATGGATTCATATCAAACATGTGATTTATCTATTTTTTATTTATTTAACTTTTTGTTAATCCTCGCCCAAGGGTATTTTTCCAATGATTTTTTTAGAGAGAGTGGGAGCGAGAGGGAGAGACAGAGAGAGAGAAAAAAAACCCATCGATATGAGAGAGACACATCGATTGGTTGCCTCTGCATGGGCCCTGACTGGGACCAGGGATCAATCCTGCAACCGAGGACCTTGACTGGAATTGAACCCGGGACACTTCAGTCCATGGGCCAACGCTCTATCCATGGAGCAGCCAAATTGGCTAGGGCATCAAACATGTGATTTAAAAATATTAAACTTAACTTTACTTGAATGAAAGTAATTGCAAGAATTATTGAACTTCAGATATATCTTTCCTCACTTATAAAAATTTGGGAGTTAAATTTTTTTACATATCACATAACAGTCAAACAATAAATTTTTACAAATAAATGTAGTTTTTCACACAATCAAGTTTGACTAAACTGGACGGGAGAGTCAGCGAGTGTTCATTGAAGAAAAAGACATTAGCCTGGGAGTCAGGAGACCCGGGGGCCAGTTTTTTTCTGACCCCCATGGGCCTTGGTTGAACCATTTCATCTTGTGTACCTGACTGATTTATATATTAAAAAAAAAAAAGAACAAGGAGATTGTGCAGGGTTGAACTTGATGATTTCTGAAATTACTTCCCATTTTGGACTCTGGTGTAGGGTTTGTAGTAGACAAACGTAGGAGGACTTAGTTTTCAGTCTGCTCGGTCCCTAAGGAACCTGACCTTAGAGCATCACTAACTGGCTTTAATCTGTAAATTCATCCAGGCTGCTCTGCACTCCTGCTGTTTTGTCTCGCAGGCCACATGCTTTGTACTTGACATTCCAGGAAAATCTAATCTAGAAAAAGCATTTCTACAGCCACACTCCTTCATCTGAGCTCTGACGCTGGCAGGCCTCTGGCTGAAACGAGAAAGCTGAGCGATGGTGCCTGGAGAATATGAGAGCAGTTTCTGATGGAAAGATGTTGCTGATCCCATTGAAGGAGGCATATTTGGATGAATGGTTTATAGTAGTTTTTTTCTCTCTCCTAATCTGCCCCTTGCACATTTTACCATTTTGCGGTTCCCTCAGAATTCAGGCTCCATTCATGACCAGACCAACCTCAGTTCCACGACCAATAGCAGATCATGATCAGAAAGACAGGAGGGCAAGCCTGAGGGTCTGCATGCATTTTGAAGTTATTTTTAGTCTGATCATCTTTTTACATCACTTGGCATATGCTACATAGAGAAGCTCACAAACCCTTAACATTCCCGATTAGGGAGTTTCAAGTCTTGGCTGTCTTGGCACAAAGCTATCTCTTGGGTTCTTTTCCATATTGACATAGTCTGATGAGCAAATACAAGATTACACAGGTCCTCGAGGGTGGAGGTGCAGGTAGCGTGCTCTGAGCCCAGAGGAGGCCTACAGCACTGTGAGTCAGCAGCTGCTAACCAGAGAGCATGGCTTGCCTCCCATCTCGGAGTCTGCGAGCTGAGTCCTAGGTGACCGGACCTCTCTGGGCCTCAGTTTCCTCAACTCTCAAGTGAGGGTGGTAATTCTTACCTCCCAGGTTTGTCCTGAGAATTAAGCTAAAAGAAGGCTGGCACTTGGAGCTGTGGTTGATCATAGAATGAACTCCTTACATAACGGTTACTATTGCGGGTTACCCATGGGTAGACTCCTAGAAAAGTTGGAACCCAGGCGTGATGGTAGAGGGCCATGAGGTTCTCCATCCTGGAACAGCAGGGCAAGGCAGGGCACAACAGGGGTGGCAGATATGATTCCGAATTCTGGCCCCCTAGCAGGATTCCTGTGTATCTACCCATCCTGGAGAAGGGCTCACCGCATGCCATGCTGAGTTATCCTGGCTGTGTCTCAGCCATTGGCCCACCTTATTAGTGCTCCTCCTTCCAGATAGCAGGTCCAAGGTTAGACCCTCTAGGGCAGTGGATTCCAATGTGGGGCACACACTCCATAGGGGGGCAATTTCATTTTTAAGGGGGGCAATTTGAGAATGAGTTATTAGCAGTCAATTTTTTGTATTTCTTATGGTTCTAAGGGCCTCATATACAGTATATAATATACATTGTGACATATTATGCATTTCAGTTCTCTATTAGATGTTTTGGGAAACTTTATTTGCTATTTTTCATATAATTTCATCTTTTTTTTTTTTTTTAACAATTTCTTAGTGATTTCTTCCTCAGTCCTTCAACTGTCCTTTTGTTCTTTTATTTTTCTCTTTCATGGATGCCATGTTCTTTGGAAGCTTGTTTAGACCAAGTTCATGGCCTTTTAGGCTTCTTCCACGTGAATGGGAGCTCACTTTTTGAATAATAAGAATTATATGTCGGGGGGGGGGGCATCAGGATGTTAGAGATGCTTAAGGGGGCATGGCCAAAACAAGGCTGGAACCCCTGCTCTGGGTAGCCTGCACCCCCAGCCCTCAGTTCCTCCTCTGGCTTCCCGGGAGCACCTCCATGGCCACCTTTGTCTCGTAGAGAGAGCAGCGCTCACGTTTGGTCTACCTGAGTGGACTCTGCATCCTCGGAAGGCGGCACCGAATCATTTTCATGTTTGCGTTTTCAGAGCCTGTCATAGCACCAGGTTCACAGCTGTGCAGACGTGGAGACAGGAAAGGGGACACCAGGGGTGGAGGGGGGGACACGGGACCAGGGGCCTGGGCAGGGCGATCAGGACTCCAGGGTGGGCATGTCCAACAGAAGGTGTCTGCCGGCCCCACGGGAGGAAATACTGACAGGAGTTAAGGAAACGTTGGGCTCAACACATCTAACTCTGAGAGTCAAACAGAACTAGGTGTGACTTGAGATTTCAGGCTGACCCTGTATTGAGAGAATACGGATGAGACAAAAAGCCGAGAAGAAGGTCCCAGAGAATGTCAATATTTAATACGTGGGAGTCATATGGAGAAGGAGAAGGAGCAGAAGAAGGAGCAGAAGAACCAGGAGTCTGATGCCCCGGAGCCAGGAGAGGCGGGATCTGAGAGCTGCTGATGGAACAGATGGTGCTCGGGCAGCGCCTGTGCGGGTGCCTGTGAAGCCGGGATACAATGGTTTCCATCGCTGGCCTGGAGAGGTGCTCAGGGTCTGTCCTCACGGAGTGGGCTGAGGGGTGGAACTGAGACCCAGACTGGTGGGAGGAGGCTGATGCAGGGAGAAGCACACTGGCCCCGGGGCCTGGGCGGGGGTGGGGGTGGGGGGTGGGGGGGCACTGCTGCGTTAGGTTGGCAGTTACAGGGAAAAGAAAATGATGCTGGAAGAAGAAATAATACATAAGGAGAGATTTTTGTCCTGTGCTGTGGAATCGTTTGCTTGTTTATGATGGAGATATTTCTAGGTTGAGGGGTCAGAGAGGGAGAGAGAGGTGGGCCTCGTCATCAGATTCTGAGACAAAGGAGAGAACTGGTGAGCAGAGCTGGGTGGGGTGGGGTGGGGGGTCCTGTGGGACCCCTGGCCTCTCACTGCTCAGAGGGGAGGAGGGGGCTGCTCATCTGCCAAGAGCCAGGGGCGGGTCTGGGCTGGAAGAGGAATGACAAGCGTTAGAGTGACAGCCTTTGGGGCACCCTCTGCAGGGCGGGCACTGAGTTGAGTCACTGCCAGAGGCAAGTGGGACAAGGCTGGTTATATGGCCCCAGTGGGTACTGCCTGTCCTAGGAATGACAGCTGGAAAGGTGAGGAGGAGGGGAAGGAACCAGGAGCGGGGCAGGAAGGGTGCGCTTCATAGACACAGCAGCTCTGATCCACAGGGAGGGGTGCAGCTGCCGTCACTCACGGAGGGGAAATGCCCTTTGAGAAGCCAGTGAACAAAATCACACCAGGATCAGGAGTGGGAGGGGCTGCCCATGGCGACCCTGGGGCGCCGGCTCAGGGTGGGGGCGGGGGGGCCCGCTGGAGTGGGAGCCCTTCCCGCGTGGACACTGGCCGCCCCTTCTCCTGCTGTGACTCCTGCAGTTCCAGCTGGGACGTCTGTCTGAGTTCAGGTCACGCTGAGCCCGGGACAGGCGGGTACACGTTTAGGAGGCCTTCTCCACCCCTGCTCCTCCTACTCAGTCCCGCTCACCTCCGCCCACCCGCTGCCCTTGGGCCGTCCTTGGGCCTCGCTTCCTCACTGGCAGCGTTGCTGGGCACAGTGTTCCTTCTTTGAGGTCACCCCGGTTTTCTCTTCTCCCTCTGCCGTCTCTGGAAACAGTGGGACCAATAAGTCGGGGTTCATGGCTGGGGACCCACCGTGTTCCCTGGAGGAGGACAGGAAGGGGGAGGCCTCGGAGCCCCAGGATCAGGCTGTACCCGGCAGCCAGGGCTGTCCACAGAGCTGTGGCTATTGTTTGTGGCGTCTGCTCCCTTAGTGGGAAAAGTGTGGAGAGGCGTGGGGAGGGGTGCTTGTCACGGGGTCTGGGGAGACTGCAGGGGAGGAGGGGCCTTGTCCTATGGCCAGGGGCTGCCAGGACAGCGCCCCAGAGATGGACGCTGACCAGCGGGGCACAGAGCGGTGTCTGGGTCAATCCCTGCTGGACATCTGCTCTGTGCGCCTGTGCGGAGACCAGCTCCCAACTGGCTGTGACATAACCAACCTTGTCCCACTTGCCTGTGGCAGGGACTCAGTCGTTTGCCATCACTGGCCAGACAGATGCTCAGGAAACACGTGGAGTCGGGGCCTGGGCCGGGATCCGGTCGCATGTCCATCTCTGGACTCTGAGGACGAAGGCCTTTCTTCACGCAGACACAGGCGCCAGTTCAAAACCAGCAGCGCTTTTGGAAAAGGTGGAAAAGGGGGCGTGTGCAGGGGCCTGGCACCTTACTGGCAGACACAAGGCATCTTCTCCCAGGAGCTCCGACAGACGGGGCACAGGGCGCCCATGCCGCCCTGTCCTGGGCACTGGGGCACCCGCATCACCCTGTTCTGGGCACTGAGGCGCCCACACCACCCTATCCTGGGCACTGGGGCACCCACATCGCCCTGTCCTGGGCACTGGGGCACCCGCACCGCCCTGTCCTGGGCACTGGCTGGTGGAGGAGGGGGTATCACAGCATGAGAGCCCGCCACTCACGCCCTCTCAGACTCAGACCACGCAGCCTCCTCTGCTCCCCCCTCTTTTTTTTTCTGGCTTTTTGATCAGAAATTTAGGCTGAAGCACTGGTCACACTTCAGAGGATGCATCTCCCTTGAAATTCAGATGAACTAAACCCACCCAAGTGTTTACTGAGCACGTCAGTAATGAACACGCATCCTCGCACGCCCATCATCTCCGTGTTAACCAGGGCGACGAGAGGCTCCCAGCGCTGACGCTTCCTCCCGGTCACATGGGCAGAGTCGGGGTTCAGGCTGGAAGCTGTGCCCACGGCCACGGGCGTTTGGATGGTGAGCCTCCCACCTGGCAGGCACAGGAGATGCCCGCGGTCCTGAGTGTGAGCAACTTGCTTCCCGCCTCCCCAGGGCCAGTGAGCCTTTGCCTCAGGGACCACATAACAGGATGCAGCCTGGACCCTGCGTCTGCAGACAGCTGAGTGTTTCTGACCAGCCTGGGCCTGATGGCCACTTCTTACCCGGAGCAGCCTCTCTCACAGCCACGGGCTCGGGGTCACTGGGGCCCAGCTCCATGCCCAGCAGCACCAACAGTTCGGTTCAAGATGTAAGCTTGTGTCTGGATGTGCGAAGGGAAGGGCTCTGAACAGGAGTGGTAGGCGCGGGGTCTGACATTGCTAGGTGTAAGCCTGTGGCCGGCCCTGTCCCTGGGACCCACACTGCCTGCCCCTCCCTGAGCCTGCCTCCCCAGGTGTCTTCCTCCTGGGAGCCCCCATCGTCACATCTGCCCTCGGCCACATGGCAGCTTGTCAGAGACCCCGGATCCCTAGGTCATCGAAGGGGTGCCGTGTTCTCCCGGGGCCGCCTTTCACATGCCGACGCTTATTCTAGAGCGTCCGCACGGGGATTGCCCCGCCAATACCCAAACTGACGCCCAGGAAGAGAGACTGGAGGAGCTGACCTCTCCAGCCGGAGTCCGCCAAGCCAGTCCCTGTGCCCTCCAAACAGAAAGACTGCCCTTAAGAGAGACGCTCAGTGCAATACTTAGGACATAGGCAACGTGACTGAACACATAAGGTTTGGAATCACCATTTTGCTCTTGCTTCTGGCCTACATGTATTTAAAAGCACTGTGGTCCACCCTGGCTGGTTTGGCTCAGTGGACAGACCATTGGCTTGTGGTCTGAAGGGTCCTGGGTTTGATTCTGGTCAGGGCACGTGCCTGGGTTGTGGGTTCGATTCCCAGTGGGGGGCATGCAGGAGGGAGCCAACCAATGATTCCTTCTCATCATTGATGTTTCTCTCTCTTCCTCTCTGAAATCAATACAAATGTTAAAAATAAATAAATAAAAGTACTGTGGTCCCATCGCCGATGGTCGTGCCCTCGGAGGGCCCTGCTCTCGTCCTGGTGGAGGTCTTACCGTTGACTCTTGTGATGTGCTTCAGCCCCCAGGATTGCTGCTTTGTTTTTTTAACTTGATTTTTCACTGTGACAGTCTTCGCCATACGGCCTTTTCCTGGAAGGTGAGATGTCTCTTGAACTTCCCTGAGCCTCTGGAGCTGCCCAGGAAGAGGCAGTCCCTGTTCCAAGGTTCCTTCTCAATTCCAAGCCCCCGTCTGTGGTGTCACAGCCCCGGGCTGGCCCCGACCCCCTGGTGCGGTGGCTGCTGGTAGGGAGGCTCACAGGCACCTGCTGAGCTTGGAAAGCCTGATGCTCTGGCCTCTTCCAGATGGTCCGACTCAGGGGCTGGGGGAGCCACCTCTGTGGGATTCTGGAGAGACACAGGGTGAAGGGGTGTCTCTTGGATCCCAGCAGCACGCTCTGTGGCCCAGGAGAGATGTCGCCACACCTTTAGAGTTAGAGGAGAGTTAAGAGTTTATCAACTCCAATGTCGACTCCAGCTTTCATTTAAAACTGAGCAAACCGAAGTTCAGGACTGCCAATGGACTAGCCTGAGAAGGTATGTTAATAAATGACACAGCCAGGCTTTCCGACACCCAGTTTGTGGGTTTCCAGTGACACGTTCTTCCTCAGAGACTGTTGGGAGAAATGAGATTCCGTTAGGTTACTGGTGGGGGCGTGTAGAATGGAAAGTGAAGTGGGGGTGTGGCCCTGGTCCGCCCCGTTCTCAGAGCCCTGCTTACAGCCACGTCTGCACTCCGACCGGGAAGACTCAGAGACCGCGTCCGCTGTGCAATTGCGCGCCTGACATTTTGACTAGAAAGGGCAAGGCATGTATTAAATCACTTTTTTGATTTTTTGGGAAGCAAAGTCTTGTTGGCCCTCTTATTAATACCACCTAATAAAGCTTCTGTTTGCCTTTGTCCTGACAGAATTTCCTTTGTTTCCAGGTGAGAATGTCTTTAGAATGACATGAAAGGGTGGAGCGGAAGAGTGACTACGCAGACCTTCTGAGACGCAGCTGGGGGCCACGCGGCCGGCCGTCTCGGAGGAAGCAGGGGTAACCGAGGGGAACTCCTGAGATTCCTTGAGAAGTTACTGTGGGCGAGCCTGTGACAATGGGGTGCCCTGTCGTCCCTCAAAGCACAGGAACCACTAAATTCCATGGGGACAGCCTGCTCCTGAGAAGTGGGGGCACCTGCCAGATGGTTTCCTCTCAATGCCATCTGGGGCCCCTCCCTTTTTCCAGAACAGATTGGAGGTCCCAGGAGCTGTGCCACTCCTAGTCGCAGTGGCGGAGCCCAGAGCAGTGGGTCTGGGTCCCGGACTCCCAGCCAACTTCTCGCCACATCTTGGGGCCCATGCGACATCCTGTTCTCACGCAGTTGCTGAGGGACTTTAGTTCCTGCTGTCCCTGGCGTTTGCCCCCAACACGTGAGGCAGGCCCCTGCCCCAGCTTCCGGCTGCCTGTGAGGGTACTGAGCTCACGTGTGGACACTGTGCTTACTCTCTGAAACTACTGCCCCCGACTCTCAGGTCCAGGCGCTGAGCGGCTGCTGTCTACACTGTGCTTCACGTCGTCCCTAGTCCTGCCCGCGCAGTGCGTGCTCCACAGGGCCCACAGATGTTACGTGATAAGTGCTCAATTACAAACGGCGGCACGTGCTGTAAAGTGAAACATGTGTGGTGTTCCAGGACGGATGACAGGGAAACCTGCATCAGTGGGGATGAAGGAAAGGTCTTTGAGGGAATAACATCGAGGTGTGATCTGAAGGCTGTGGAGGAGGCAGTGGGAGGAGCAGGTGTGGGAGGTCTGGGGCTGGAGCGGGGCTTGCCGTGTTGAAAGATGGGGTGGCCGGGTCCTCAGGCTTCACCAAGGTGGGGGGTGGGTGGGTAGAGGGGAGGGCGGGTAGGGAGGGTAGGGCTGTAAGAAAAATCTGAAGAGGGTGGGAGAGATGCAGGAATTCAGAAGAGTGGGTGTGTTGTTATTTTGTGATGAGCCATTTGCCCCTCAACTTCTTTCATTAGGTTTATTCTTTTATTTATTCTTTTATTCTCAGACAGATACCAGGTGACTCCTTTGTAGGACACCATAGTCTGAGCTGCATTTGTGTCTTTCCTTGGTGCTGTGACAAGGGAGAGAGTCAGAGACTTTATTGTCTTTGTGGTCTGTGCACCAGGTGAGACTGATGTCTGAATTGTCTGCCGGGTACTTTAGGTGACTCATTGAGCCTTCAATTCAAATTCTTCTTAATTGCTATGACTTTTGGGTCTGTGGGAAAGTCACAGGATGGAGAATGAAGTCAGATATCTGTGAAAGAACCAAGAAATTATTATCTGACTAGAGGCCCAGTGCATGAATTTGTGCACCCATGGGGTCCCTTGGCCTGGCCTGCAAGATCGAGCCAAAAACCAGCTCTCCAACATCCCCCAATGGGTCCCAGATTGTGAGAGGATAAAGGCCAGGCCGAGGGACCCCACCAATGCATGATCAGGGCCGGGACGCAGGAGGATGGCCAGCTGAGGAGGAACCATGGGAGAGCTCCAGGGTGTGTCTGGCCCTTTTCACTCAGTCTTGATCGGCTGGACCCCAGCAGCAAACTAAACTACCAGTCAGAGGGTCTGCCTCCTGGTGGTCAATGCATGCCATAGCAACTGGTGGAGCAGCCGACTGTCTGCCCCCTGGTGGTCAGTGCATGTCATTATGCTTTGATTGGTTGAACGGATGACCAGACGACTAGACACTTAGCATATTAGGCTTTTATTATATAGGATTTGTGGGAATATCTTCTCCAGGAAGCAGTTAGTTTTGACTCACTCTGATGTTAAATCACTAGGACAGGGCACACTGGTGGTGTGTTTTTCTACTTACAGTCATGGCTTTAACTTACCTTCTGTGGGTTGTGCTTCCCATTTCCTGAATACTGTGATCTTGATGGGGACACAGAGAAAGCCTGTCCCAGGAGTCGGGCCTGGTGCCGCCTGGAGTTCCCGGTGGGTCAGTGCCAGCACGGAGCCTCAGGGATGGGCCTGCAGGTTGGGAGAGTTGCTAGGAACAGGAGCGGGAGGACAGGCTTGTGTCTCACACTCAGCAGGGTTCAGGCAGAGCAGACGTGGCTGGAGATAGACACAGCTGAGGGGACAGTGTCACCTTCCACACGGCCCCCAGGTGGCTCTGGCAGGGCTCGGGAACCTTCCTGCATGTCTGTTGTCAGTTCATTCCCTTTCTCCAAACACAGGCTCCACATGGCCTCCTCTCCCCGAGACTTCCCTGTCCCCTCTTCATTCTCATTTATTTATTCTTAAAATATATCTTTATTGATTTCAGAGAGGAAGGGAGAGAGCGATAGAACCATCAAGGATGAGAAAGAATCATCAACCGGTTGCCTCCTGCACCCCTCTACTGGGGATTGAGCCCACAACCTAGGCATGTGCCCTGACCTGGAATTGAACCATGACCTACTGGTTCATAGGTCAATGCTCAACCACTGAGCCACACCAGCTCAAGCTCCTATAGAAGGGCATGCTCACACACAGCTCTGAAACACCCCTGTCACTGGCATTTAGACACAGTGAGAGTTTACTTCTCACAGTGTATAGTCTGATATGGCTCGGTGATGGTGGCGAGCAAGGGACACTGGCTTCGTTCCACACTGTCACTGGACCAAGGCTCCTTCCATGGCACTTTCTCCCCACTATCAGCCCCAGGGCCTCAGCATCTTCTCTCTCCAGCGGATTTCCAGAGAAAACAAAAGAGCGCAGGAGATTGTGGAAGAGGTGTGTGGCAGACTTGCTATAGGTCAGGACTTGATCTCATGGCCCTACCTAGCTGCAAGGGAGGCTGGAGATAGACGTCAAATTTATGCTGGGAGGAAATGTTGATTCCGATCAATACTGTATCCTTAGTGCTTAGAACAGCACTTGGCATGCAGGTGATGCCAATAAATATTTGTTGGATTCATAAGGGAATAATAAATGGATATGGGAACCCTGGAGGACTCAACCTTTATCTAGAGACAGACTGAACCCTGATGCTGTGTTTTCCGCAGCAGCTAACACAGTGTCTCCCCTGCCCACCTCTGGGGCCGCCTCACCGCTCCCTGTGGAGGGGTGGAGTTTACTGCCCTTGCCCTTGAACCTGGCTATGCTTGGGACCCTCCTGTAAGGCAAGGGTGGGGAATGTCTGGCCCGTGGGCCATATAAGGCCAGAGAAATCATTTGGCCTGGCCCTGCCAAGGAAACCGCAGGTGGGACTCAGAATTCAATAACTTTAGGAAGTTTTCTTTATAGCAACATAAATTTATATTAACTGAATTATACTAAGCAAATGATGTTATAAATATGAAAATGGCTGTTGGCAGAAACAGGTTCCCCACCCCTGCTGTAAGCAATGGTATGTAGCAGCAGTAACTGCCTGTAGGTGCTTTCCATGGAAAAATAACCACAGAGTTCCACCAACAGGCCGGGAACTCAGGACTAGTCTGAGAAGACTCATTTTCATTGTATTCGCTGTTTTGATGCCAAAGGGACTCGCAGGCCAGTGTAGGTAGCCACACTCTCTCCAAAGTCCCAAATCCAGGGCCAAGTGTCAGGTGTCAGGGAAGCTAAGAGCTAAGCTGTAGTAAATATCGCTCCGATAAATGGGTTCCTCCTCAGAGTGTGGCTAGCAGGAGTGCTTCACTTCTCTGCCACGCCCAGGCTGGGAGGAAACGAGGAACGCTGGTGTGGAGCTGTAATTTTCCACCAGCCCCCGAGTGCCTCTCCTTCCCAGCTGCCTTCGTTTAAACTCAAGCAGGAGAGCCTTCAGAAAGGATGATTCTCCTGAGAGGACAGACATTTAGCCAGTGGTTCTCAACCTTTCTAATGCTGCGACCCTTTAATACAGTTCCTCAGGTTGTGGTGACCCCCAACCATAGAATTATTTTTGTTGCTACTTCATAACTGTAATTTTGCTACTGTTATGAAGCGTAATGTAAATATCTGTGTTTTCCGATGGTCTTAGGCTCTACAGCAGCGTTTCTCAATCTGTGGGTCGCGACAGGTTAAGCATTAAAGCTTCCAGGCCCGCCGATGTGGCTCAGTGGTGGAGGTCAACCCATGAAGCAAGAGCTCGCTGGTTCAAATCCTGGTCAGGGCACATGCAGGGCACAGGCTCGATCCCCAGTGTGGGGTATGTAGGAGGCAGCCGATCAGTGATGCTCACTCATTGATGCTTCTATCTCTCTCCCCATCTCCCTTCCTCTCTCTCTAAAAGTCAATAAAAGCATATTTTTTAAAAAAGCTTCCATTCGCCATATTCTGTGAAGCAGTGAAGAAAACATAAGCCTTGATTGGAGAGGAGGCCTAGCAAGAGATTTCAGCTCTGAGGGACACAGCAGGCTTGTCTCCAGGCTTCTGCGTGCAGCTTTGGAAGTGGTCTGGGAGGCGGCGTGGCTCCTTTTATGAAAACACGGCCGTCTGTCATCGCCTCGGCCTGCTCACCCTGGCGGCAACTTTGCCTTTCCCACGGAGCTGGTTAGGAAGTCCTGGGCCCTGGGATGAATGCCACGTGATGTCAGCCGGTTCACTGGCGGATCAGGACTCAGTTTCTCTTGCGGTTTCCGCATCACCACTTCCAGGTGAAGCCACATTCAGTGCCCACGTTGCTGTCTGAGCCCTCACAGGCATGGCTGCACTTGCTTTAATTGCTCAGGACACGAGCAGGACAGCCACTTAGAGTCAACACGAGCTGTCCTGTGGCTTCTGGGCGGCCTTGGATTCAGCCTTTGGTGGCTCATTTGCACTCACATTGGCTCAGGGGGATTCGTGGGTCCCAGTCCAGAGCTGGAGGCATCTCAGCAGCTAGTGAGAGATGCCGGTGTGGATTAGAGACAGAGACCTAAGGGGGTGGAAGGCAGCGGCTTGCTGAGCCCGGCGCCTGGGGCTGCACTGCCCTCAGCCAGCGGCTCCTCCCTCCTGTGACTGACAGCCTCGGGCCAGGACTTGCCCCTTCGCTGCAGACAGGCTGGGCCGGGAGGCCAGGGCAGTGCCCCCGGTCACCCACGTTGCCTTGGCACAGAGGCATGCTCCTGCCCATCCGTGACTTGAAGGGCATGCGGGGGGTGGGGGGGTGGTGGTAGGTGGGTGGGAGGTGGAAAGAGTGCTAGAAATTATGGGTTTGTTCAGGAGGCGAGATGGTGGGGTTGGGTGGTGTCCTGGAATGGCATCTTAGCAGTGGCTCCCTAGGCAGCGCTCAGCATTACCAGAAAAGCTTGAATAAAAGGACAGGGGGCTCGGCGTCTCTGGGTGCCTATTAGGGAGCCACAGTCTTCAGGGTGGACACAGCCCAGTGTTAACACAAGGGCACGAGGAAGGGGGGCGGGGTGGGGACACAGGGTGGTAGGTCTCTCCCAGGGGCGGCAGACACAGCTGTTTTATGATGTGTCTTTAAAAACACTGAATGTTGCCACAGTCCTGGACAGGTGTGGCCTGCCTTTTCTTTTACAGTGTTAGTGGCTGTTGTGATGTATCTCAGACAGTTCTGGGGTGTTGTAACATCGCAAATCCCCGTCTTGGGCCTCAGTAAAGTCTCTGGAACATTGGGGTGTGTGGGAGGCAGGCCCACCTTCCTCCCAGTTTATCACCGAGCCCACCGAGGCCACAGCAAGGCCAGTGAGACTGAGGGGGAGGCAGGTGGGGAGGACAAGGACGTGGACAGGACTGGGGAGGGGCTGGGAGGGAAGGAGTGTGGGCGGAGGGAAGCAGCTTCCTCTCTCCAGGGCTGTTCCCTCACACCATCCATTTCTTATCAGCACAAATGCCCGAGGAGCCATGATCACAAGCACGGAGCATCCTGTACCAGAGCTTGGAGGAGACAATTTAGTGTCCTGGTGGGAGTGTGATGGGAAAGTTGCTGAAGCGGCAGCAGAAGCTGCTGCTATGGGAACCACCTCTGGCCATCCGTGGAGGACCAAGCTTCCTGCCCCTGAGCCACATGGTGAACTCAGACCGCCTCTCAGGACAGAAAGGGAGGGGTCCTGCCCCGTGCGACAAGCCCTGCAGTCCCCAGATACCCTGTCCATCCTGCAAACCCCAGACACCCTGTCCATCCTGCAAACCCCCAGACACCCTGTCCATCCTGCAAACCCCCTGCCAAGGAATGACAGGGACAGCCCACCAAGGTGAGACCACCTCTGAACCTGGGCTTTTCCACTTCAAACTAGAGGCCCAGTGCATGAAATTCATGCATGGGGGGGGGGGAGTGTCCCCCACCCAGCCTGCACCCTCTCCAACCTGGGACCCCTCCAGGGCAGTCGGACATTCCTCTCACAATCCAGGACTGCTGGCTCCCAACTGCTCGCCTGCCTGCCTTCCTGATTGCCCCTAACCACTTCTGCCTGCCAGCCTGATCACCCCCTAACCACTCCCCTGCCAGCCTGATTGATGCCTAACTGCTCCCCTGCCAGCCTGTTTGCCCCTAACTGCCCTCCCTGCAGGCCCGGGTCCCCCTCAACTGCCCTTCCCTGCAGGCCTGGTCACCCCCATCTTCCCTCCTCTGCTGACCTGGTCACCCCTAACTGTCCTCCCCTGCAGGCTTGATCACCCCCAACTGCTCTCCCTTGCAAACCTGGTCCCTCCCAACTGCCCTCCCCTGATGGCCATCTTGTGGTGGCCATCTTGTGTCCACATGGGGGCAGGATCTTTGACCACATGGGGGCAGCCATCTTGTGTGTTGGAGTGATGGTCAATCTGCATATTACTCTTTTATTAGATAGGATAGAGGTCTGGTGCACGGGTGGGGGCCAGCTGGTCAGCTGGTTTGCCCTGAAGGGTGTCCTAGATCAGGGTGGGGGTTCCCTTGGGGCGTGGAGCGGCCTGGGCAAGGGGCCTGTGGTGATTTGCAGGCTGGCCAAACCCCCTGTCGACCCAACTGGAGGCCCTGGTATCTGGGATTTATTTATCTTCTACAATTGAAACTTTGTAGCCTTAAGTGGAGGCTAAGAAAGGCCAGGGCTGCAGGAGCTTGGCTTCCTCCATCGCTGGGGGCAACCCTAGCCTCCTGCTCTCTCCAGCTCTGTGGCTGCCACCATTTCTGTTGGAATTTATTTATCTTCTACTAGAGGCCTGGTGCACGAAATTCATGCCCGGGGGTGTGTGTCCCTCAGCCTAGCCTGCACCCTCTCCAACCTGGGACCCTCAAGGGATGTCCAACTGCTATTTAGGCCCGATCCTAGCCTAGTGACATCGGGCCTAAACGGGCAGTCAGACATCCCTCTCACAATCCAGGACTGCTGGCTCCCAACTGCTCGCCTGCCTGCCTTCCTGATTGCCCCTAACCACTTCTGCCTGCCAGCCTGATCACCCCCTAACCACTCCCCTGCCAGCCTGATTGATGCCTAACTGCTCCCCTGCCAGCCTTTTTGACTCTAACTTCCCTCCCCTGCAGGCCTGGTGCCCCCAACTGCCCTTCCTTGCAGGCCTGGTCGCCCCTAACTGCCCTCCCCTGCTAGCCATGTTGTGGCAGCCATCTTGTGTCCACATGGGGGCAGCCATCTTTGACCACATGGGGGCAGCCATCTTGTGTATTGGAGTGATGGTCAATTTGCATATTACTCTTTTATTAGCGGAGGTCAAGGCAGGCCAGGACTGCAGAAGCTTGGCTTCCTCCATTGCCTGGGGCAACCCTAGCTTCCTGCTCTCTCCAGCTCTGTGGCTGTCACCATTTTTGTTGGGATTTATTTATCTTCTATAATTGAAACTTTGTAGCCTGGAGTGGAGGCCTGGGCCAGCAAGGGTAGGTGGAAAGCTTGGCTTCCTCCATTCCCGGGGAAACCCAAGCCTCCCTCCTGCTTTCTATGGCTGCAGCCATCTTGGTTGGGTTTATTTGCATATTCGCTCCTGATTGGCTTATGGGCATGGCTTGAGGGTGTAGTGGAGGTACGGTCAATTTGCATATTACTCTTTTATTCGACAGGACTAGAGGCCTGGTGCATGAAATTCATGCACTGGGGAAGGTGTCCCTCAGCCCAACCTGCACCCTCTCCAATCTGGGACCCCTTGGGGGATGTCTGACTGCAGGTTTAGGCCTGATCCCACAGGGACCACTGGCTCCTAACCATTCGACTGCCTGCCTGCCTGCCTGATTGCCCCCTAACTGCTCCCTTGCTCACCTGATTGACACCTAACTGCTCCTCTGCTCACCTGATCATCCCCAAGGCTTTTATTAGTATAGCTATGACCCTTCACAGAAAATTTTCCTAACCCTGCTTTACAATAAGGGCTTGATGATTGAATCATTAGGACCAGACACCAAGATTTCCTTTCTTTGAATAGTAGAGGGAATAATTATCTTTAAGTTGCCCTGAAATTAAAATGAGATAATGACTTAGAAAAATATAAAAGCACCATATAAAGACAATTGTCTTTTTCAAGTACTGAAAAGACAATAAAGTGGTAAAATGAAAAAACACCATTTTTATTCCCCCCTTCCTTCCTTTACAGCCTTTATTTAAACTTGGAAATTTATAAAAATTTCACTCCAATTTTCACTTCTTTACATTCAATATTATTTTGTATTGGTTTCAGGTTTTATATTAGTTACAGAATAGTGGTTAGACATACTTTACAAAGTGTTCCCTGATATTTCCAGTACCCACCTGGCATCATACCATCATTACAACACTATTGACTTTATTCCCTATTTAAGTGACAATGGGTTTATAGGTTCCTTCCAGTCTTTCTTTTGCGTTGTTCACCTTTCCTTTTCTTTCTCACTTCTTCCCTCATTTTCCTTATATAGTATCTCAATTGGCCATCAAAGCTCAGTGAAGGCACTGGGACATGCCGGTTAGCACTGGGAGCTTCTCTGAATCACTTCAGTCAGTCCAGTACCCTGCAGTGCGGCACCCCTCCACTGAGGTGGTGCTGCCCCTCAACCCTCGCCTCAGGGCTGTGGCTCCTTGCCCCTCTGCCCCGGTGTCCTTCCATGCCCCTTGGTCCCTGGCCAGGCCCACCTGCGTCTTGGGGCCACTACAGAACCTCTCTCTCTGCAGGCGAGGCAGATCCCTGGCCGCCGGTCCCCTGCCCCAGCCCAAGCCCCCTCTGGTGCACCCCACCTCATTTTGCCTTTGATTTATGGCATTGGTGACAGCACACTCCTAGCAAGCCTGGTACCCGAGGGTCACAGGGTCAGTTCTTTGCCCAGAATGTTAGAGGTTGCAGTAACATTTGCAGATGTCGCCCAGAGCCTGCTGGCGAAGGCAGCACCTGTGTGGGGTATCCTCATAGAGGCATGGTGAGGCGCTGCTCGGGGCTCCTTGGAACACCCACCTCCTGGCCAGCCACTTTGCCAAAGCTGTGGCACTCACCCTGGAGCTGCCCCTCAGACAGCCCCGCAGTCGGGCCTTGCGCCTCTTTTTCTACATTTGGCCTTCATCCATACTTCTCTCCTGCAGTGCTTGGGCTCCAGGCCCCAAAGAAAAGAACCAAGACCAAGAAGGACAAAGCCCAAAGGAAGTGAATCTTGAGCCCCCACATCCCATTCTCTGGATTTCCTCCCGCACCTCCTCTCTGTGTCACATCTTGAACAGGCTTGCTGTGGCCTAGCCACATGGCCACAGGGCGGCCTGGTAGAGTCGGTCTCTGTGAAGCTGTGAATCGGTGGCCAGAGGCCCTGTCTGGGTCTCAGCAACCCCATGCCTGCGATGTTCCCAGGGCCCCACAGGAGTGGCTAGGCGGGCCGGCCATGCCTCCCCAGGGCTGCGATGTTCCCGGAGCCCCGTAGGTGTGGCTAGGCAGGCTGCTGCCCCTCCCGGGGCCTACAATGGACCCGACCCTGCAGGTGGTATCTGGCGCTGCCCACTCAGCCTCCCAGGGCCCCGATGGACTGGTACCTTGCCAGTGGTGTCTGGCGCTGCCAGCCAGGCCTCCCCCTGCCAGATGGACCTGGACCCCTGGGGCGGGGGCAGTGGCGCTACCCAATCCGCCTGTGTATGCAAATTTACTCGCCATCTTTGATGGGTTAATTTGCATACTCACTCTGATTGGCTGGTGGGTGTGATTTGGCGTAGCAGAGTGATAGTTAATTTGCATTTTCTCTTTTATTAGTGTAGATAATATTTGAACTTTTTGAAGTTTGTTATTCTCTCTCTCAAAGATAAGGAGGCCAGGAACTTTTAAAAACACTTATGGCAAAAAAAATTGTAGACATTAAAAAGCTTTCAAGAAACCATATTTTGATGACTTACCTGTAAGTGAATTGCAAGCTTTTAGTTTGAAATTTTGTTTGCAATTTCCCAAACTAAATAGAAAAGCAATTTTGGAATGAGGGAGAAGAGACGGATGGCACAGGGTAGAACAGACGGAAAATGATTTTGGCACACTTTGCATCTGTATAGCCTGTATTTTTCCACAGGTTGTGAACATTTTTCCAGGACTCACTCTTTGTGTATTTTCTTTCCCCTTCAATTTAAAGTAAAATGTCTCTTGCTTGGTGTGTGTAATGTATTTGTGGGTATGTATTTTCAACCTGGAACTCATCAACCTTAAAAATGGTCATTTCCACCCAGCTGGCATGGCTCAGTGGTTAAGTGTTGACCTATGAACCAGGAGGTCAGAGTTTGATTCCCAGTCAGGGCACATGCCTGGGTTGCAGGCTCGATCCCCAGTGTGGGGCGTGCAGGAGGCAGCTGATCAATGGTTCTCTTTCATCGTTGATGTTTCTATCTTTCTCTCCTTCTTCTTTCCTCTCTGAAATCAATAAAAATATATTTAAAAAAGAGAGAAAAATGGTAATTTCCTTCCTCAGTTGGCCACTGTGCAAATACTTTTCTTTCAAGAATCATAAAATCTACACTGTACAAAATACAGAGACACAGTACAACGCGGAGGACAAGGCGTGAGAGGGAGGGGAGACATGTGCCGTCCCCTACCCCCGAGCCTGCAGGGGACCCCTCAGTGGAGGGGAGCCAGGGCATGTGGACTTCTGTCTGCACCCCTGATCCCGGGCCCAGGGCTTGGAAAGCATGGGCCCCAGAACACATGTGTTGAGTGAATCTAAACCCGTGGCAGCTCCTCCCAGCAGGTGCCAGGGCTAATGGAGAGCCCTCCTCCTGCTCAGAGCCGAGCTGGGGCATCGGCTCCCGAGTGTTGGCTTCAGAATTTGGACTGAGGGATGAAAATCATCTCCTCCTTTGTTTGCTTTGCAAACAATTTCCCCTTTGTGCAGAGCAGGAGACATGATCACATCTGTATGAAGAGTGGCAGGGCAGGACGGCATTGTAACTAGGAATAAAGGGAGGGGACCCAGGACAGGGCAGAGGGCCTCCAGCAGGGCCAGTGGCAGAGGGGGCTTTTGTAACTTTTGAAAATTAATTGCTGTTTGTTAGATTCCTCGTAATGGCAGATAAATGAATTAAATAAATAGGACCTGATTTTTAAAAATATATATTTTTTATTGATTTCAGGGGGGAAAGGGGGGGGAGAGAGAGAGAGAGAGAGAGAGAGAGAAAGAGAGAGAGAGAGAAACATCAATGATGACAGAGAATCATTAATCAGCTGCCTCCTACACGCCCTCCCCCCTCCCCCACTGGGGATCGAGCCTACAACCCAGGCATATGCCCTTGACTAGAAATGAAGTTGGGACCCTTCAGTCTGTCAATACTCTACCCACTGAGCCACACCAGCGAGGGCATGTAGGGTTGTTTTTCTAGTTTCTGTGAAAAATGCCACTGGGAGGGAGGACTCAGCAGTGAGGCTAGAGTGGGCTTAAGATTTATCTAGTTGAGTGACAGAGGATAAAGGCAGCACAGGAAAGAAAAGCAATCCGACAAACGCTGAGTCACCAAAATACAGATGGAGAAGTTTGTGAGTGAAGGGAACTGTCAGGACCTTAGCACTGCCATTATATTAGCAGGCTCAGAGGCACCAGCAAACCAGTGCCTATCAAATGGAGACACACAAATTAATGATTTTGGTTAAAACCTGCCCAAACCAATTAGAATGCAATTTGGAAAAATTGATCCTACTCAGAGAGAATGGTAAATAGAAATACTTAGAATTAACTTTAATAAGAATTGCAAAACAAACCACACACACACACACACACACACACACACACACACACACACACGACAGCGACAGTTCAAAGAAAGACACACAGTGAGATCTGCGAGGAAAGACTGTCGTGAGCGTGTCAATCTCATCCAAGGCCATTAGTATGGTGAACGCTATCAGTAGGAGCCTTTTTGGGAAACCTGATCTAAATCGCCATTTCTAATGGGAGAATCATCTTTAAAAGTCTTATAAAGGGGTCACTCCCCTGCCTTCATTTAGTCTAAATACCACAGAAAAGATGATTGAGAACACCTAAGAAATTCAAGGAACAGAAGAGGAATAAAGGGTAGACTATTACTAATGAGATATCCTATGAGGCTCCAATAATCAAATAATTGGTCCTGGAATCCGTAGTGACAGATGAGCCAATATATCCTATAAAGCGTGCTGAGGCTGAGTTCTGTGAGCACACAGCTCATCTCATGGACTCTGAAATGTCAGCCAAGGCCAGTGGCTCAAGGAAGTCACAGGTCCCACCATCTGTCACGGTGCCTCACAGTGTCTTAGAAGTCAGTGCTGTTTGGGGGTTCTCCTGCTCTTACCCACAGGGCCTCTGGCACTGCTCTTGGCATCCCCCGCCGCCGAGTCTCTGCTTACCTCTGGTGACTGGCTGGCCTTTACTGCCCAATCTTAGCCCTGGGTCTGACATGCCCTGCCCTCCCCTTGTGCCAGGCTGTCCTTGCCCAGCCTTCCTCACTCCATCTTGTATCACAGGCTAAATCTCTCACACTCCCCCATTCCTCCACACCCCCAAGATTCCCCCACCCCCCACCCCAGGACTGGACCCTCGGGTTCTGCTGTCAGGTCGGTTGCCAGGGGGCCATGATTTGCACTAATCGGTAGAACAGGTTCTTGGAGAACTTGTTGGGAAACTCTGAGCCACCTTTGGCGTCTCTTCCAGACAAGACGAGCTGTCTGATAGGAACTGCACAGACAACGAAAGTCAGACGGGAGGGGAGGAGAGCGGGTTCTGTGTGCACGCCACCCGCAACCCTTGTCTGGGCACATCAGGGACCACTCTGTACTTGCTCAACTGCCCTCTTCTGTGTAAATGTGCCATGTCTCGAGATTCAGTTATTCTTTTCAGTGTCTGATCACACCTTCCCGATGCTAAACCTGGAGGTCTTCTCTTTCCATCGGAAGATTTCTCTTTGTCTCCATGTTGTGCCTGCGCCTTTCATCTGTGCACCCAGTGCCTCCGGGGAAAGTGCCAGGGGAGGAGGAGCAAGGAGATGGCCTGGGCCTGGGCCTGGGCCTGGGACTGTGGCGGGGATGTGCTCAGGCTGCCTGAGAGCTAGTGCAGTGGGTGACAGCATTGCAGACGGGCCCACTTTTCTTATTGAGCTCATGTTCAAAATGACCGAGGACATCCCACATGGGCAATTGGCGTGAACCGAGTGGAGGGCCAGGAGGTTATGAAAATAGTGAAGGTGAGGTCTGGGCCCTGTCTTCTGCCTCATACGTGGCCGCGTGGCTGCGTGGCCGCTGTGACCGGGTGAGGGGACAGGGAGGGCCGCGGCCGAGGCTGCAGGCGGCCTGCTGACATTCTCACTAGTGAGAACCCAGGGTCAGAATCCCTCGGCAGCGATGTAGGAAGCTACACATCTTCATGCCCACACCCAGGCTTGCATTTTCTCTCTATGCATTGTTTGAAAATAGGAATAATATTTTGGAATAAAACTTTTTTTTTTCTTTTTAATCCTCATCCCAGGATATTTTTTTCCGTTGATTTTTAGAGAGAGTGGGAGAGGGAAAGACAGAGAAACATCGATGTGAGAGAAACACATCAATTGGTTGCCTCCTGCATGTGCCCTCACCAAGATTCTGGCCAGGGAGGAGCCTGCAACCGAGGTACATGCCCTTGGTCAGAATTGAACCCGGGACCCTTTGCTCCGCAGGCTGATGCTCTATTCACTGAGCCACACTGATGAGGGTATGGAACAAAACTTCTTTAAAAATATTTGGGACACATTTACCATCTTCATTCTTATGGGAGTTTGTGGGCTGGAGACACCACGGAGGTAATAAGTGAAATGACCTGGAGAGGGGGCTGTGGTGAAGAGAGGCTTATGTCCCCGGAGGGCGCCAGCGTTTGAGGCTGGTGGCTGGGGCCACGTGGCCAGGAGGTCCCATTGTTTGCCAGTGGTCGTTTACTGAGAAATCCCAACGTTAAGTTTGCGTATGGTTTTAAAGGTTGGACACTAATGGAAAACATTTCAGAAACATTCCTGTGGGGCCTAAAGAAGTCAGAGCTTGCGAGCAGGTCCTGAGCCCTTGCTGTCAGTTTTCACCATCCAGACAGACCACAGCCGCACTGCTTCACCATGCCCTTCCGTTGCAGGTTTCCTAGAGGGAACCATGTAACGGCGATGCCGAGAGGCATTCAATGGAACGCGAGACAGGTCACTTTCTTCTCTGCATCTGCCGGGAGGATGCCACCCGCTCTCAGCCGCCCCCCTGACCGCCTCTCTTTCCTTTTGTTCTGTGGGGCCGGTGGATACCACTGCAAGTCTGTGCGTTGGAAGGAGAGGTCGGAGTGGGGGACGTTACACAGACAAGGCACCAGCCTTTCGGGGTGGGACTTGGCTGTGTGGGAGAGACAGGTGTAGAGCAAAGGACTGGCCACAGCGTAGAGAGCCGGCAGGTTGGCAGCTGCTAGTGTCCCAGGGCTGTGGTACTGAGCTCGCCAACCGGGGGCCTGAAACAGCAGAAATGCCTTCTCTCTCAGGGCTGAGGCTAGAAGTCCGGAACCAGGGTCGGCCGAGCAGTCGCCTGCAGGCCTCTGCTGACTTCTGGCTGGCCTGGCTGGTGTCCTTGGCTTGGAGACCCATCCCTGCAGTCTGTCCATCTCTGTACAGCAGTCAGCCCCAGGAGTTTCTGTGTGTTACCCAAATGTCCCCTCCTTACTGTCACTGCGGGAGACTCATTCTAACCCAGGATGACCTTGTTTCCACGCGACTATGCCCACAAAGACTCTTGTTCCAAAAAGGTCACAGAGGCTCAGACTTGAACTTATTCAGGGCGGGCAAACGTCGGTTTACAGCCGGAAGTATGTGAAACTGTATTCTGACACTCGTACTTATTGTGTCATTTTTCATAGGAACGGCTGTAGCCCTTCTTTCACCCCACCCTATACTTTTTAGGGGGGAGGGCATAATTCAACCCACAGGCAGAGGGCATGATGGTGGTAGAGAGAGACAGGAGCAATGAGAAGCCTGGGGGATGAGGGAAAGTTTTCAGGGAACGCGAGGCAGGAGCCAGACCCTGAAAGAAGAAGAGGTATTTGCCATGTGAAGAACAAGAGATCATGGAGGCAGATAGGCAGAAGGACAGGGCATGTGCACACAGGCACCCTGGGGATCGACGGTGTCATGTGGTGAGGCATGACGTCTCAGCTCGGGGAGGGACTGGACACGGCTGTCTCCACCTGGAGACGTGCTCAGGAGCCGGCCTGCACCCCGAGGGCGTGGGGACCTGCGCAGGCCCCGCTGCGGGGCGGGGCCCTCTGACCTGTGGGATGGGGACCGATGGCAGGCTCAGGGCAGTGTGGGGGGATGGCTCAGTTTGTAGTTATTGGGATCAACTGGACGAGGGGACAGGGCGCAGGCTGAGGATGGGGACCGGGAAGAGGGCAGGACGGAGGGAGACGTTGGAGGCGGGGCTGTCTGACAATGAGGAAGGAGGCATTTGCTGAGTTTCCCAGGTCCGGAGAAGGGGTGGGCGAGGCCGCGGTGATGACAGGCAGAGAGGCAGGGCTGGTGGGAGCAGGGCAGGTCAGTGTGGTCAGGTGGATGTGAGGGGCTGGCAGCCATCCCGGCAGAGTGATGGGGCGTGGCGTTGTTAAAGAGCCCAGCCTGGAAACGATAAAGATAGATCGTCAGCTGTCCTGAGGTGTGCAATGGTGATGAAGGCTGGCCCTGCCAGAGTCCAGGAGGCTGTGGCTCCTTGGGCTCCCCATCGGGCAAATGTTGCTCAAGGGACAATCGATGTGTTTCTCTCACATCAATGTTTCTCTCTTCCACTCTCTCTAAAAATCAATGGAAAAAAATATCCTCAGGTGAGGATTAAAAAGGAAAAAAGAAGTTTTATTCCAAAATATTATTCCTATTTTCAAACAATGCATAGAGAGAAAATACAAGCCTGGGTGTGGGCAGGAAGATGCATAGCTTCCTACGTCGCTGCCAGGAGTTTCCGACCCTGGGTTCTCACTAGTGCGAATGTTGGGGGCCAATGTTTATGGGAACAACTCATACTTACCAGGCATCCCCTGTGGACCCAAATGCAGCTCTAACTGCGGGCCCAGCAGCCCTGGAACGCGGGGGAGAGGGGGGCGGGGGGAGAGGATCCTCCCTCGGCTGGGGAAGGCCGATTCCTGGGCCCGTGTTACACTCCCGGGAACCAAAACACAATCTACGTAGTGTGGTCCTCCCAGGAGCCTCCCTGCGCTGGAGGCAGGAGGCCAGGAGCCTGTAGCATCTCGTGCTGAAGGACACACAGTGAGGCAGCACACTCTTCGCCCAAGGGCTGGTCCGCACGCTCGGCTAAGGGCCATTCTAGCAAATACTCAGCATTTAACACGGCTCCCTAAGGCTGGCCTGTAAAGGGTTGCTCTCTGCTCCCCGGACCACAGCAGTGGAGCCCCGAGAGCTCGGTGGGCCCAGGGTTCCAAGCTCTGCTCTGGGGATGAGGGAGGACCAGCCCTGCTTTAGGGAACTGCCCGCTGCTCTTCCACTGGATTAACTAGCCTCATTTCTCTAAACGGCTTCCTCTGTGCACAGGGAACTTTTCAGCTCACAGCTCCGAAGCTTTGTTTATTCCCTCCCCCCTCTCCCAGGGCCCTCCGCCTTCCTTTTTGCATCTGGCTGGCTGCCTCCTGCAGCCTGCTCTGGCCCTGAGACACCGTGTTCTTGCCAGGGAAACGATGATCAAACACTAAAGACAGCTTTAAAGGCAGTTCCTGGAGGCCTGCAGCTTCCCGGCGAATGTAAGGAGAGAGTTTATGAGCAGCTTTGGGGATGAAGTGGGCAGCTGGGAGCCGCCTGGCAGGGTCGTACAGCTCACCTGGGGCGCAGAAATGCGGACATGACCAGGCGGCAGCTGGTCTGTTTCTAAAGGTGTTTAGATACAGCAAGTTCTGGGACACAGAACACAGCTCGACTGACAATAGACAGGAGTTTGGGCACAAATAGTCCCCGATGACTCTGAGTGTGGCCATGAGGTGACTCAGGGGGAAGGGTGCCCATGCATGTTCCCACTAAATCCATTTCTGGTCAAATTAAATAGATTGCCCTCTGTGGGCCGATGTGACTGTGTTCTCGATTCCTCTTCCTGTCCAGCACACCTGCTCAGGTGGGGGCATTGGAGTGAACGTCTCTTCCCACTACTCGGCCGTCCCTGTGCCAGGACGTCCCGGGCCTGGGAGAACTGCGTCTGCGTGGCCTGACTGTGGCTGGTTTTGCCTTTCTTTTCAATGGGACAGTCCTGACTGCCCACGGGTGTTGTTGCATGTTCTCCCTGGTTCTGAGCTGCGGCGTGGAAGGGAGGCCTGCGCCGTGGGAAGCAGATGCGTGCTGCACTCAGACTCGCCTCTGTTGAATCCTGGCCCGCTACCTTCCAGCTGCTGGGCAGGAAAGCATGTGTCAGAGGCTCTACCTCCTCCTGTCACCTGGGAGCAATAAACACAGGCTGTCACCTCCTGGCAGAGCACCTGCGTCCTCACAGGTGGTTTCAGCAAGCGTTGGCATCGCTGTGCCAGGCCAGCCAGGGTCCTCCAGGCTATGAAGGCTGTGCCTTGGCACGTGAAGGCTGGGTGAGTGCTTCATTCTCAGAAGGACATGCTGGTCACTTGATGGACCTCACGGACCTTCCTCCCGCCCGCCCTGACCACGTCCACGAAGCGCATCTCCTTCCCCACAGAGGTGAGGATGCATGCCTGGAGCCCAGGAGGCCACGTTGCCTGACACGGGGACTCAGAGGGGCTGCGGTCAGGGTGGGCCTCCCGCTTCTCTCTCTCCATCCTCCCGTCTGGTGGAGGGCCGGGTGGGGGGGCAGGGGAGAAAGGTTGCTGCCTCTTTCCTCGCCCGGAGCTGGGTTTGACCTTGCAGCTGCTCTCTCAGGCGTGGGTTTCGCCTGTTGCTTTCCTAGGAGGGAGCAGCCCTTGCCTGGCGCCCTCGAGGGGCTGCAGGCTCGCAGGGCCAGCGGGGTCAGCAGGGGTCAGTGGGGAAGTCACCTTCTCCCTCTGCCCATCGTGGTGCGAATGGCTGGCCTGGTGGCTTCTGCTGCCCTCTGGGCCTGTGCTCTGGGCTGAGACCGAGGTCCCGAGAGAGCAGCTGGGACCTTCTCGGCCTCATTTTGCAGCATCCCGCCGCGGGTCTGTGAGTGGCCAGGGCTTCTGTTGAGCATCCACTCTCCCAGGCGCCCCGCAGCGGCCAGCTGGCGAGAAGCTCCACATGTTCTTTCCCCGATTCTTCGCCTGAAGCTCACGTTTGCTAGACGTGAGGCAGTTCTGTGCTGAGCAGCTGCTGTCACCAGAAGGGACCCCTGAATCCCTTCAGTCCCCAATAAGACAGACTATGTAGCTCAGTGTGCGGAGCATACCTGGCTGCTTTGAGGCCCAGAAACAAGAAACCAGGCCCACAGGACCCCCCAGTCCCTCAGACATGATGTGTGTTTGGAGGGAACACTTGAGGGCGAGTGCTGAGAGCGCTAAAGGAGAGAACAAGGGTCCCTTCATCGTGGCGCCTCCCACCCTGCCCAGGCGCAACCCTCTCAGCTACCAGCCCTCGGGTCAGGTCCCTTGTGGACTCACCAACCCTGGTTCCTCCTTCTACAGCCGCGATGTGCAACCGGGCCTGCAAAGGTCGTTTTCGGGAGAGCTCTGGGCGCTCCCGGGCCCAGCTGTCCCCACCCATCACCCGGGGGCAGCTGGCGGCAGTGTTTTTAAGGCTCTGGGTGGGCCCACCTGTGGTCCAGGCTGAAACACACTGCTGCCCGGCCCTCCTCACACACTGTGGCTGCAAGTGGGTGCACAGTCACACTGACCAGTTCGTAAGTGTTCACTCGAAATTTAATTTCCTTTCTTTGAACTTCATGCTTCTTTTAATGAAACCCAAGTTGCATAAGCTTTAAAAATTGCTGGCATGTCTCTGTGGTACATCAATATGGACGGTGGCATGTTTCGAGACGTGATAATGAAATGAACCCCAGCGAACCCACAGCCAATCTGACAACTAGTGTTTCCAGTTTCATGGATGCTGAGTGTTGCTTCCCAGTTCCGGGCTCTCTGCCCTCCTGACCTTGGTGGTTGTCAGTCATTTGCCGTGCGAGTGTAGTGCACACATACGTGTGCATCCTTACTTAATACAGTAGCCTGTGTCCTTTTCAGTTTTATGAAAATTGTATCGCGCCATACTGGGTAGTTTGACTGGCTTTACTCTTGAGACCATGCTGCCAGGAGTCACCCACAACTGCGTGCAGCTATGATTCGTTTACTCACTACCCTATGGGGTCACTGTTCCCGTCTGTGCAGTAATTGCACAAAGATTTACATACAGTTTTTTTCCATGGTCTCCAAAGTTTCTGATGTTACACACAGTGATGCCGTGTCCCTTTGTGGATATATGTCCCTGTACAGCTTCCCCTTAAAGTGTGGGGAGCGATAGTAAGCACTGGCTTAGCTTCCATCCCCTCTCTCGGCGTGGCTCCTTCTGCGGCTGAGCTTAGAGAGCCAATGACTGTGTTTCCTAGACGTGGTTGCCGCTGGAGGGAGTCAGGGCTGTGTCCGAATCCGACGCCCTCTCTGGGGCTGCAGCTCAGACCTGACGCCAAAGGCTGGGCTGTTTTGCAGCAGCTCGGGCAGATGCGCAGGGTGCAGGGGGGCAGCTTCTGCTTTGGCACCAGGTTCCCTGTGGCACGGAGCTGTGGGAAGGGCCCACCTGGAGGGCAGCCTCCAGGCGGACGTGCTGGTTTCCCCACGGTGTCTGTTTGGTTTGTTCTGACTTTCCGTCCCTGGTCCCCGAGCGACTGCGCGGATGTGGGAGCCATTCCCAGCCGGGCCACTGCCTTGTACTGCAGCAGCTTCGGCGTGAAGGCAGCCCTTTCTGTGGGAACCTTGGCAACGTGGTCGCCCATCGCCAGAAGGAGCAGGCCACACACTCGGGGCAATGGGGTAGAGAACCGTGGACACGGGAATGTGAATTCTGCCCTGGTGCTTGGAGGCAGAAGGACACCGCCAGGCGCAGAGGAGGGCACCCCAGGCCCTAGAGCGCACAGCGGGCGGTGTGCCCTGGAGCACCTGGAATGACCTGTGCATTCTTTAAAAATCGGTTTTGTGAGGCCAAATGGTTTCTGAGAGAAGCCACTCTGACAAGGAGGAGGCCACCCAGGAGGCCTCCGGTTTTATTTATTTATTTATTTAAATTCTTTCTTGTCTAAAGTTTTACATATGTTTCCTTCCCCTCCCCCCCCCCCCCCGCCCCCCATTGACCTCTCCCCAGCGGCTCCCACCCCCCAGCACATGCCCTTCCCCCCTCCTGTCTGTCCCATTGGTCATGTGCTCATATGCATGCATACAAGCCCTTGGAAGGCTCCAGTTTTAAACACAAGGTGTTGATTACCGGCTCAGAACTGCTGACAGAACCCACCTTCTGGTTTCCGGAACCCTGTCCTCTGGCTTCTCCTGCCTCACCAGGCGACCCTGACCTGGTTGTTCTGTTTGGTTCTTCCTTTTCTGCTTCCACTTCAGAAGCACGAGCACCCTGAGTCCCAGCTCTCTCCCCTCTCTGCTCCATGCTTCTGAGGAGCCCTGTCCCTGTGGCTTTTAGTGCTTCCGATATGTCCACGGCTTTCAAAATCATACCCTCACCCCACATTCACAGCTCACAGACATCTCCAAACTCAACACAGCCAAACAGAATCGTAATTTTCCACCTCTAAACCCTTCCCTTCAGTTTCCCCAGCTCAGTAAGAGGACTATATTTTAAAAAATATTTTTATTGATTTCAGAGAAGAAGGGAGAGGGAGAGAGAGAAAGAAACATCAATGATGAGAGGGAATCATGGATCGGCTGCCTCCTGCACAGCCCACACTGGGGATTGAACCTGAAACTTGGGTATGTGCCCTGATTGGGAATCAAACTGGTGACCTCTTGGTTCATGGGCCAGTGCTCAACCACTGAGCCACGCTGGCCAGCTGCAGCACTATTTTTAACCAGTTGTGGGAGCTGAGCATGTAAGACCCATCCTTACAACTCCAGTGCCCTATTTCAGCCACATACTCTACATCACCAGCTAAAGCAAAGTAGCGGCTTAAAGACCAGCGATCTGCTACTTCTTATGATGCTGTGGGCCAGCTAGGAGGGTCTCTGGCCGGCTAACCTGGGCTCACTGTGAGGCTAACTCAGCTGACTGGTGGGTTGGCCTTCGTCCACGCATGTGCTGGGCGAAGCCGGCTGTTGGTCAGGTGGGAGTGCTTTGGTTCTGTTCCATGTAAGTGACTCCTCATCCGATCGTAAGCTAAACACACATTCTTCCCTGATGGCCTCATGACAACATTTCAAGAGAGCAAAGCTGGAGGCTGCACCCCGGAGGCCCAGCCTACAGAGTTGCACAGCCACTTCCTCACCATTTCATCGGTCCTGGCAACTCATAAAGCAGCCCCAGTTCCAGGGGTGGCCAGTTCTCTGGGTGGGAGAACAGGCTCACCTGTGTCCGGGATGGAAAAAATATGTGGCCTCTAACATCACACGATCCATCCACATACCCAGTGAGTTCTAATTCCCAAATATGCCATGAACACAGCCCCTCCTCCCACCTTCTGCTCTGTCCCGGTGGTGACTGACCCATAGCAAGTCCTTTACAGCCAACCTGCTCTTGTCTCACTAACTACCCCTCCCTTCCCACCCCTGTGCACACACCGCAGCCACGGTGGTCTTATAAACTGCAAGCCATACCATGTGGGTCCTCCTGTGGAAAGTTCCCACTGCTGGCGGAATGAGATTGAAGTGTTTGCAGCCACCCAGGAGGCCTCCACCTGAATAGATCAGCCCCGCAGACGCCACCTCCTGCCGCTCCTGATGGAGCTCCTGGGTAACGCAGCCGGTATTCAGTGAAAGAGCACACTGGCCTTTTGCTGTCTTTTTTTTTTTTTTTAAATAACTAGTATTTATTTCAAAAGAATAAAATAAGAAGTAAAATATTTGTCAAAGTAATATATCACAAGCATTTTACATGATGACCCCATTTTTGATTGCTGATTATTGACTTCTTTTTATGCTCCCACCTTTTTTCTCCTTTGGTTCCACTCTGGACAGGTTGATAAGAGAGCCTGCACAGACTTCCTCCTTTGGAGCAAGTAGAAAATTTAAACTTCGCAAATCTCCAGCCTGTGCACGAGAGCTTCCCCTTAATCACTGTCCTCCGACAACCCTCCCTTTGCTTTGCCCAAGTCACCTCCAACCTGTTTGCACAACTTTATCACCTCAGGGGTATCTGTGTGAGGATCAAACTTTCCATTCCCTTCGTGTGTCAAGTGTCTTCAGCTACAACATCTGAATCAAATTTTGGGAGGGGTGCTTCCCATAAAAGGACCAAATATCTATTTACAAAGGAGTTTCTACCAAAATTTTCAACAAAATTAATGATATTACTCAGAGATGCCAATAAAAACATCTAAAACATAACAATTTGTTATGGGTAGCTGAGATGTATCAATATTCCCCACAGGTAAAAGTTTAAAAAGTGAAAAATTTACCCTTGACCCATTTCCCTATTACATAATTTCATTGGACACTGCTATAAACAAGATAATAGGCATAAAATAAATACTATATCCATTTTAAAAATACACTTTGTGTCTAACATATAATAAGCATCTAATAAAAATGTTGTTTGAATAAAAAAAATAAAGATTACTGATATTCTGCTTATATTCACTCTTAATAAAGTTGATATACATTGTAGAGGTCCATTCAAGTAGGAATCATTAAAATAGATTGACTATGTTTATACTGTTTTAAATTTTCATAGTATAGAAAAATAACATTTTCTGTAAATGGTAAAATAAATGATGCATATATTAATAACCTAAAAATCTGCATTTATGTGGAATTATCATTTCAAATGAGGGAAAAATTCAACAAAGAATGTCAAAGTTTGGGGAAACATAATTTTGATGCTGCAAGATCAACACGTAGAGATATAACTATGTTATTACTACGCTAAGTCAGGTTATGGCCCTGCTGGTTAAAATAATTAAATGTCTTTATTAGTTACACTATTAATAAACTCTGATCCTCTATTAAGAAACTGAGAAAAAAACATTTCATTTATGTTTAACTGTAAAACAAACAAATCACAAACTAGAAGAATCAATTATTTTCTGTCAGTTTTTCTTAGTCCCCCACTGATGAAAGAAAAAATAATTTGTTATAATTCAGCTCGTTCATGGATTTCTTTGGAGTTTTATCTTTGCAGAGAATTTATCTTCAGGGAATATTCCTTTCTTAACGATCTCTGCTGTAAGTGGTGCAGACGTCAATCAATATAATCTCCCCTTTTCAGTCATCCTGCAGTAAGAGTAAACTTGTCCAACATGCTTTCAAATTAAGCTGCTAACAATGAGATAACCTAAATGCTTTTATTCCCCTCTATTTTCTTGTTTTTAAAAATTTCTTTATTGATTAAGGTATTACATATGTGTCCTTATCTCTCCATTAACCTCCCAACCCCCACCCCTACTCATGCCCTCACCCCCCTGGTGTTCATGTCCATTGCTTAGGCTTATATTCATGCATACAAGTCCTTTGGTTGATCTCTCCTCCTTTTGACCACCCTCCCCTATCTTCCCTCTGAGGTCTGGCAGTCTGATCGATGCTTCTCTGCCTCTGGATCTGTCCCTGTTCATCAGTTTATGTTGTTCATTATACTCCACAAATGAGTGAGATCATGTGGTAGTTGTCTTTCTCTGACTGGCTTATTTCACTTAGCACAATGCTCTCCAGTTCCATGCATGCTGTTGCAAATGGTAAGAACTCCTTCTTTTTTACCGCAGCATAGTATTCCATTGTGTAGATCTACCACAGTTTTTTAATCCACTCATCTGCTGATGGGCACTTAGGCTGTTTCCAAATCTTAGCTATGGTGAATTATGCTGCTATGAACATAGGGGTGCATATATCCTTTCTGATTCGTGTTTCTAGTTTCTTGAGATATATTCCTAGAAGTGGGATCACTGGGTCAAATGGGAGTTCCATTTTTAGTTTTTTGAGGAAACTCCATACTGTTCTCCACAGTGGCTGCACCAGTCTGCATTCCCACCAGCAGTGCAAAAGAGTTCGTTTTTCTCCGCATCCTCGCCAACACTTGTTGTTTGTTGATTTGTTGATGATAGCCATCTCACGGGTGTGAGATGATACTGCATTGTTGTTTTGATTTGCATCTCTTGGATAATTAGTGACTTTGAGCATGTTTTCATATGTCTCTTAGCCTTCCTTCTGTCCTCTTTCAAAAAGTGTCTATTTAGGTTCGTTGTCCATTTTTTGATTGGATTGTTTATCTTCCTTTTGTTAAGTTGTATGAGTTCCCTGTAAATGTTGGAGATTAAACCCTTATTGGTGATGTCATTGGCAAATATGTTCTCCCATGCAGTGGGCTTTCTTGTTGTTTTGTTGAAGGTTTCTTTTGCTGTGCAAAAGCTTTTTATTTTTATGTAGTCCCATTTGTTTATTTTCTCTTTAGTTTCCATTGCCCTAGGGGCAGTATCAGTAAGAAGTTCCTTCAGCTTATGTTGAGATTTTTCTACCTGTGGATTCCTCTAGTATTTTTATTGTTTCTCGTCTTATGTTTAAGTCCTTTATCCATTTTGAGTTTATTTTTGTGTATGGTGTAAGTTGGTGGTCTAGTTTCATTTTTTTGCATCTATCTGTCCAATTTTCCCAACACCATTTATTGAAGAGACTGTCTTGACTCCATTTTATGTTCATGCTTCTTTTGTCAAATATTAATTGGGCATAGTGGTTTGGGTCGATTTCTGGTTTCTCGATTCTATTCCATTGATCTATATGTCTGTTCTTGTGCCAGTACCAGGCTGTTTTGAGAACAGTGGCTTTGTAATACAGCTTGATATCTGGTATTGAGATCCCACCTACTTTGTTCTTCTTTCTCAGGATTTCTGTAGCTATTCGGGGTCTTTTTTTAGTCCAGATGAATTTTTGGAAAGTTTGTTGTAGGTCTGTGAAATATGCCATTGGTATTTTAATGGGGATTGCATTGAATCTGTATTGCTTTGGGTAGTATGGACATTTTGATGATGTTGATTCTGCCAATCCATTAACACGTTATGTTCTTCCATCTATTTATGTCTTCCTCTCTTTCTTTTTTCAGTGTCCTGTAGTTTTTTGCATATAGGTCTTTTACCTCCTTAGTTAAGTTTATTCCTAGGTATCTTAATTTTTTTTGGTGTGATGGTAAATGGCATTGCTTTTTTAGTCTCTCTTTCTATAAGTTCACTATTGGTGTAAAGAAATGCCATAGATTTCTTGGCATTAATTTTGTATCCTGCTACATTGCCAAATTTATTAAGTCTAATAATTTTTTGATGGAGTCTTTAGGGTTTTCTATGTACAATATCATGTCATCTGCAAATAAGGATAGTTTACTTCTTCTTTTCCAATTTGGATGCCTTTTATTTCTTCTTCATATCTGATCACAATGGCTAGTACTTCTAGCACTATGTTGAACAAGAGTGGCAAGAGTGGGCATCCCTGTCTTGTTCCTGTTCTTAGGGGAAATGGTTTTAGTTTTTGTCCATTGAGTATGATGTTGGCTATGGGTTTATCATATATGGCTTTTATTATATTGAGGTATGATCCTTCTATTCCCACCTTGCTGAGTGTTTTGATCAAGAAGGTGTGTTGGATTTTGTCAAATGCTTTTTCTGTATCAATTGATATGACTATGTGATTTTTCTCCCTCAATTTGTTTATGTGATGTATCACGTTTATTGACTTGCGGATATTGTACCATCCTTGCATCCCTGGGATAAATTCTACTTGGTCATGGTGTATGATCTTTCTGATGTATTGCTGGATCCGATTTGCTAGAATTTTGTTGAGGATTTTGGCATCTATGTTCATGAGGGATACTGGTCTATAATTCTCTTTCATTGTGTTGTCTTTATCTGGTTTTGGTATTAGGGTGATGCTGGCTTCATAGAAGGAGCTTCAAAGTGTTCATTTCTCTTGAATTTTTTGGAATAGTCTGAGGAGGATTGGTTTTAGTTCTTCCTTGAATGTTTGGTAAAACTCCCCTGTGAAGCCGTCTGGCCCTGGGCTTTTGTTTGCTGGAAGCTTTTTGATGACTGCTTCAATTTCTTCCATAGTTATCAGCCTATTGAGATTTTTAGAATCTTCTTGACTGAGTTTTGGAAGGTTGTATTTTTCTAGGAATATGTCCATTTCTTCCAGGTTGTCTAGTTTGTTGGAGCAGAGTTGTTTGTAGTATTTTTTAACAAGCCTTTGTATTTCTGTGGAGTCTGTTGCTATTTTGCCTCTCTCATTTCTGATTTTGTTTATTTGAGTCCTCTCTCTTTGCTTCTTGGTGAGCCTGGCTAGAGGTTCATCAATCTTGTTTATCCTTTCAAATAACCAGCTCTTGGTTTCATTGATCTTTTGTATTGTTTTTTTTTGGTCTCTATGTCATTTATTTCCACTCTGATCTTTATTATCTCCTTCCTTCTGCTCACTGTGGGCTTTTCCTGTTGCTTTCTTTCTAATTCTTTGAGTTGTAGAGTTAGATGATTTAGTACCATTTTTTCTTGTTTTATTTTGTTTTTTGTTTGTTTGTTTGTTTTGTTTTTTGAGGTAGGCTTGTAGAGCTATAAACTTCCCTCTCAGGACTGCTTTCATTGTGTCCCATAGATTTTGGATTATTGTGTTTTTATTGTCATTAGTTTCCAGGATGCTTTTAATTTCTTTAATCTCTTTCCTAACTCAATCATTATTTAATAGCATGCTATTCAGCTTCCTAGTGTTTGAGATTTTTGGATTGTTTTTATTGTGGTTGATTTCTAATTTTATGACATTGTGGTCTGGAAGATGCTTGGTATGATTTCAATCTTGAATTCGGGGAGACTTTGTTTGTGACCCAATATGTGGTCTATTTTTGAAAATGTCCCATGTGCACTTGAGAAGAACGTATATTCCGTCGCTTTGGGGTGAAATGTTCTGAAGATGTCAGTTAAGTCCATCTGATCTAGTGAGTCATTTAGGATTGCTGTGTCTTTGCTGATTTTTTGTTTAGAGGATTTATCCAGTGATGTCAGTGGTGCATTAAAGTCTCCTACTATGATTGTATTGTTGTCGATCTCTTCCTCGATATCTTCCAGGAGTTTTGTTATGTATTTGGGTGCTCCTGCATTGGGTGCATATATGTTTATCAGGGATATACTCTTGTTGTATCAATCCCTTTAGTATTATGAAGTGGCCTTCCTTAGCTCTTGTTATGGCATTTACTTTGAGGACTATTTTGTCAGATATAAGTATTGCTACCCCAGCTTTTTTTTCATTTCCATTTGCTTGAAAGATATTTTTCCATCCCTTCACTTTCAATCTGTGTGAGTCTCTTATTCTGAGGTGGATCTCTTATAGACAGCATATATATGGGTCATGTTTTTTTTATCCATTCAGCCACTCGATGTCTTTTGATTGGAGCATTTAGTCTGTTTACATTTAAAGTTATTACTGAAAGGTATTTGTTTGTAGTCAAATCTATTTTTGTGTCTGTGTTCCTTCTTACATGTTTATTTCTTCTTTTTACAGTATTCCCTTTAGCATTTCTTGCATTGTTGGTTTGGTGGTGATAAACTCCCTTAGTCTTTTTTTGTCTGCAAAGCTCCTGATTTCCCCTCCAATTTTGATTGATAGTTTTGCTGGATAGAGTATTCTTGGATTCAATCCTTTGCTTTGCAACACTTTGTATACCTCCTTCCATTCCCTTCTAGCTTGATGTTTCTGTTGAGAAATCATTTGATAATCTGATGGGAGATCTTTTGTAGGTAACTCTCTGTCTCTCTTGCTGCCTTTTAGATTCTCTCTTTGTTGTTGATATTTGCCATTGAAATCATGATGTGTCTTGGTGTGGGTCTTTTGTGGTTGATCCTGCTTGGGACTCTGTACTTGTGTAACTTTTTTCTTCCTCATATCCAGGAAGTTTTCTGTCATTATTTCTTCAAATAGATTTTCTAATCCTTGCTGCTCTTCTTGTCCTTCTGGCAGCCCTATTATACGCATGTTACTTTGTTTCATGTTGTCCTAAAACTCCCTTAAGCTTTCCTCCTGCTCTTTAATATTTTTCTCCAATTGCTGTTCAGATTGAGCTTGTTTCTGTACCTGATCTTCTAACTCACTAATTCGGTCCTCTGCTTCTTCTAGTCTACTGTTGAAACTTTCCATGGTGTTTTTGATTGTAGCTATATCACTTTTCATTTCTTCCTGATTCTTGCATAGGTTGTTGATTTTCTCATCCATCCAATGTATAAATCCCATGACGATTACTCTGAACTCTTTTTTGGTCATGTTGCATGCTTCAATTTCACTAATTTCCTTTCTTGGTGACTCCTTATTTTCTTTCTCTGGGGATTGTGTTGTCTTTCCATTCTGACTATCACCAGAAGGTTCAAACTTCGAGTTGCGTGGACCTGGGCCGTGTGCCGAACTTTGCACCACCCGAGTTTCACTGAAGTGCTCCGACACTAGGACATGTGGCTGCCGTGGGTTGGTGGAAACCAGGCTTGCCCAGGGTCAGTGTTCCCAGTGTTCAGTGTGGTCTCATGTGTGCACTTAGAGTCAGGGACCCTGCCTGCACCACACTGTTGGCGTGTGCCAAAAATGAGTCCCCTAGCACATGCCAGGAGTCAGAGTTTCCCTGTGTCTGCATCAAGAATCAAGTAGCAGAGTCTCTGTTGCCTCATGTGGCTTCTCGCTGAGAATCAGGGTCCCCGTGTGCACATGCACCAAGAATTGGAGTCACTGGCTCTTAGTGTGAATGAGCTGTGAGTCAGGGATCCCAGACGCGCACGGTAAGAAACAGAGTCAAATTGGTGGTGCTCAGTGCTGCCTCTTGCCGGGAGAATCTGGGTCCCGGTCACCATGGGGCACTGGGTTGCACAATAGCTCTGTGGCATGCCTGTGCTGCGGGAAACTGACTTCCGTGTGTGCTTGCCCAGAATCAAAGTCAGGTGGCACTGCCGCCCTGCATGGGCTTCGGGATTGTGTCGCGGGGAGCAGATTCCAGTCTCTCAAATTTCAGTAGCAGCGCTAAGGTCAGCGGTCAGTGTGCGCTCTCTCTCAGCCTCAAATTCCCTGTAGGGGACCTGAGTCCTGCGCGGGCTCTTAAGCTTGAATTCCCCTTAGGGACGCTGTAGCTCGAGTGAGGGACAGGTCTATCAGTTACTATGGCACTATCCATGAGCCGGCGGGGAGTGGAGGGGCATAGGCTCTTTGACTCACAGAAATCTGCTGCTTGGAAGTCTGGATTCTTGTTGTCTTTGGATTCCTCTTGTATGGGGTTCTGTCTGCTTCCTGGACTTGTAAGTCTATTTCTTTCACCAGGTAGGGAAAGTTTTCTGTCATTATTTCTTCTAATAGGTTTTCAGTATTTTGTGCTCTCTCTCTTCTTCTGGCACCCCAAAAATTCGGATGTTGGTATGCTTAAAGTTGTCCCAGAGACTCCTTACACTATCTTCATATTTTTGGATTCTTTTTTCTTTTTGTTTTTCTGGTTGGGTGTTTTTTGTTTCCTCATATTTCAGATCTTTGGTTTGATTCTTGGGGTACGTTGATCTACAGTTGAGTTTCTGTATATTCTTTATTTTAGACAGTGTATGCTTCATTTCTGACTGGTCCTTTTCCATTTTTTTTGGCATTCTCATTAAGGTCCTTGAAGGTCTCACTAAGCTTCTCAGAAGTGTCATCAAGTTTCTCGGTGGTTTTTAGAAGATTCTTGAATAACCTTATAAATGTGGTTCTGAACTCTATGTCGTCCAGTAGTTTGCTTTCCTCCGTTTCTTTCATTTGTGACATGTTTCTTTGTCTCTGCATTTTGGCTGCTTCCCTGTGTTGATGGAGTGGCTTTGTGTGGTAGGTGACCTATAGGGGGCAGTAGATCAGCCTCCCCAATCACCTGATGTGGACACTCTTGGTACACCCCTTTGTGGGCTGAGTGCAAAGTCTTGGTGTAGTTAAGCCTTAATTGCTGTTGGTACACTGGGAGGAATTGACCTCCAGGCCAATTAGCTGTGAGGACTCGCTGTGTCTATAATGGAAGAACTGCTGTGCTGGAGACACGCTTATGGTGCAGGACTTGTTTCAGTGGGACTTTGGTGCTCACTGAGTCTGCCTCTTGAATGTGTCACTTATGGATGTGAGGAGTTGAAATCTGGTTTCTCACACTGACCACTAGGTATACTGGCTTCTGGATCTCCAATGGGGTGCAGGTCAGCTATTGTCTGAGTCCACCCATCAGGAGCTACAGCGAGAGCTACAGTTTTCTCCTCTTTGCTTGGGGTTTGGAGGTTTTGGAGCTGTCTGACCCAGGCTGAAAGTTTGCTAGGTTAAGCTGCGATAGGGCAGGCCTTTCTTATGCTAAAGCTGCTGCTTGGAGCTTGGGTGGGTTTGTAGGTTATGTGGGGCGGGGTCTCAGGGCGTCACTAGGCTAGGGCGTGGCAAACAGCGATGGCTGCTAGTTAGCTGGCTCTGTGTCTCCGACTGCGTCCCGTGCCCCAGCGCAGTAAACAATTATTCTTGCGTGCAGCTCTGCAAGCAAGCTCCCCTCACTTTCTGACCTGATAGCAGACAGTCCAGGTGCTCCCCATAGGAGTTTGGGTCCCCAGCGTCTCCCCAGAAACTGTATTTCAGAGTAATCGGGGGCTTGTCTCCCTTTGGGTTGAAAAAAGCAACGCCTGCCGCCAGCCTGGATCACTCGCCTCTGTACCTCAGCTTTTTAGCACTCGTGCACATCTCAATGATCTTTTCTCTTTCCTTCTAGTTGTAGAATTTCCACTCAGCAAGCTTTCCCGTGGTTCTGGGTGATAGACGTTTTGTCTTTTAGTTGTAGTTTTGAAATTGTTGTGCGTGGCAGCAGTTTAGGTGTTTACCTATGCCACCATCTTGGATTCTCCCCATTATCTCTTGAGCATACCCAGTGCCCTTTACCTTTTCTGTACTTTGTGATTTTTTTGTGTGTGTGAGGTTAAGTTTGAAGTCCTCCTATCTCTCTTTCAAAGGAATGATGTCAGGGTGAAATAAAATCATTTTTGTAAACCTCTTAGACAAAACTCACTATAAACCGACACTATGTAAGTACTTTGCATCTGCTTCAGGTTAAAAAATATTGTACGGCCTAAGGATTATCTTAAGGAGCAGGGCCTAGGATCAGGGTACAGTTAACTGGGTGAAATAAATTCAGTTAATAGGCACACATATCACCTATATTGGTATCTTATGTCAATTGCCTGATATTCCTTCCAAACTTCTCTAGATCATCATCAAATGTTTTAGGCAAGACAGCCCCTTTCCCATATACTTGGGGAAATTTCAGTGGAAAATAGGACATTGTGGTTAGATATTACTTAACATTTATTTCATTTTTTAAAAGCATAACCTTCATTTTAAAAAAGACATAGGGTGTCCAGCCCGTGTGGCTTAGTGGTTGAGCGTTCACCTTTGAACAAGGACGTCATGGTTTGATGCTGGAGGCTAAGTACGGCAGTTAGCATAATAAATGCAAGAAGTTCATCAGAAGGCTGATGGATGCCTTTAGCAGGGCTGAAGATCTGCATATTATTACCTGCTGCCAAAGGCTGAGGGCAATTCCCCTAACCTGAGGTTCCTTTGTTGTTTACCAGGCCTTACCTTTGATATGTATATCTATTTTGCTAAAGGGCAAAATGTGTGAATAAAAAGCCGTGGGTGCGGACATTCGGGGAACCAACTTCACTAGAAAGTGGAGCCTCCCCTGGCTCCTCCATGCCTTCCAAATTTATATTTTATGTCTAGTCTCTCTAGTATATCCATTTACGTCACAGCCCCTTCTCCAGATTCCTGAACCCATGCAGCTGCGAAAAGACTGCGGCAGTTTGATTCCTAGTCATACACATGCTCGGGTTGCGGGCTTGATCCCCAGTGTGGGATGTGCAGGAGGCAGCCAATCAATAATTCTCTCTCATCATTGATGTTTCTATCTCTCTCTCCCTCTTTCTTACTCTCTGAAAAATTAATTAAAGTATATTTTAAAAAATAAAATAAAAAAAGACATACTGCTTCTGTTCATTACTAAAAGAGGCATGTATTACCTATAATTATACTGTTTGGTTCATGTTCCAGTGCACTGAATGCTATATTTATTATCTTATTTTTATGCTTAATAACTCTGAAGTAGATGCTAATATCATTACTATTATTTCACATTTATTTTTCAATTATAGTTGGCATACAAAATTATATTAATTTCAGGTGTAAAACCTAGTGATTAGACATTACATAACATATTAAGTGATAAACCTGATAAATCTAGTATCCATCTGACACCACACATAGTTATTACAATACTAGAGGCCCGGTGCATGAAAATTCGTGCACTTGGGGAGGGGGTGTCCCTCAGCCTGGTCTGCACCCTCTCGCAGTCCAGGAGCCCTTGGAGGATGTCTGACTGATAGCTTAGGCTGATCAGCAGGTCCTTCCCCCCTATCACCCTGCCACTGTCACCAGTGGCCTCTCTCTGTGGGAGGCAACAGGCAGGGTGATTGGGGGATGGCACTGGCTGGTGAATGGCCAGCCCCACCCCCCGATTTCCCCTCTGCTGCCATTGGTCATCGTTGGAGCTGTCCACTCCTTCTGCCTGTTGGCATCTACCTTGGCTGTCCTGGAGCTGCTCACTCACTGGCTCTGCCCCCTGCCAACTGGTCATTCCACCGTTTGGTTTTTGGTTGATTTGGCTTTTATTACATAGGATTACTGGCCATATTCCTTATGCTGTACTTTACATCCCTGTGACTATTTTGTAACTGCCAGTTTATAAGTTGATACTATTATTATTGCCATCTTACTAATAAATGAGAAACATGTAAATTGACCATCACTTTGCAACGCCAACAGCCAATCAGGAGTGAGTATGCAAATTAAGCCCACCAAAATGGCAGCAAACCTGCCCCCATCTGCTCTGGGCCTCTGGGTAGCACACCTCCTCAGGGCCTCTCTGCTGCACTTCACACCTGTCAACCATCCTTGCAGCCTCCTGTGGCTCAGTCCCTGGCCTCAGAGGCAACCCTCTGGTGCCTGAGGTTGTAGCTCCTGGTGTCTGGTGTCTCCCTCTATCCCACCCATGCCCCGCAGCTCTGATAAACAAAACCCTAGTGTTGGAGCAACCCCACAGGTGCAGGTGCATGTGGGAGCTCTCTCCGTGCAGTTAGCATGCCCCGGGAGCCCCAGGCCAGCTAAGGAATGATGGTGGCGGCCGTGGCAGCAGCAGCAGGCAGCTCAGCTTTCTTTTGAATAGTTGAAAGAGGCCACCTACACAGTAACCCAAATTATTAGATCTCCCTCCTTCCTATCTGCCAAGTCAAGAGAGGAGGGGCGATGGGCATGGAGGGAGGGCGGGCTGGCAGGAGGCGGAGGGTGGAGGAGGAAAAGGATGAGGAAGGGGGCCAGTTGCATCCCACTTTCACAATGGGAAAATGAAACGCACTGGGGCACCCAACCTCTCCAGTCTCCCTGCCTGCCTCGCTCCCCCCACCTCTTCCCCTCCACACCTCCCGGGGAACGCCAGTACTGCACAGAGGAACTCTCCGGAGAAGGAGGGTGAAGCGGCGCCTGAGCACACAGGGCTTGCCAGTGCTGCTGCCACTGCATAGGCTGCCGAAGCGAGCCTGCCGCATGCTGGCAGCCAGGGGAAGGAAGGCCTATTCTTGCATGAATCTTTGTGCATCAGGCTTCTAGTTTTACATAAGACACAACCACGGGTTAGACTGTAAATTAACTTGTCCAGGGTCACAAGTTACATAGCAAAGTTGGGTTCAAACCCAGGTTGGTGTAACTTCCTAGCTCAGTAGTCACAAAGCTTAATCCCTGCAAGGTTTATACAGAGAATGACTATACAAGACCTCTTTGTATGATATAAAGGGAGTAACAGGTATTGTGGCCAAACCAAAGAGCAGAAGTCCCTGTCAAAAGGCACTCCATGCATAGGAGCTCTTCCACTGTACTTGCAACCCATCCTCACAGCCAACTGGCCTGGGGTTTAATTCCTTCCAGTGATGCCAACAGTAATTGAGGCTCAACTACTAAAGGACAGTGCATACAACCCACACAGGGCCCACCTAGAGTACCCAGCTCAGGTGACTGGGGAGGCTGTGCCACTGAGCCCTACAGAACACCTACTGCACAAGGCCACTCTACAAATTCTAGGAGACATAGCAGCTCTATCTAACACACAGAAACAAACATAGGGAAGCAGCCAAAAATGCAGAGACAAACAGATGGCAAAAGAACTGAGGAAATCTCCAGAAAAAGAACTAAATAAAATGGAAGCAAGCAAACTACTAAATACAGAGTTCAAAACAATGGTTATAAGGATGCTCAAGGATCTTAATGAGAGCTTCAAGGGACTTAGAGAGAATTTCAAGGATCTTAGTGAGGATTTCAAGTATCTTAGTGAGAACACCAAAGACATGAAAAAGGACCAGTCAGAAGTGAACGATACACTAACTAAAATGAAGAATAATTTACAGGGATTCAATAGTAGAGTAGAGGATGATGAGAATCAAATCAGCTTTGGACTATGAGGAAGCAAAAACCACCCAATCAGAAGAGCACAAAGGAAAAAGAATCCAAAAAACATGAAGAGAGTGTAAGGAGCCTCTGGGACAACTTCAAGCACACCAACATTTGCATTATGGGGGTGCCAGAAGGAGAAGAGAGGGAGCAAGATACTGAAAACCACTGTTTGAAGAAATAGTGACAGAAAACTTCCCCCACCTGGTAAAAGAAATAGACTTCCAGCCCAGGAAGCACAGAGAGTCCTAAACAAGATGAACCTGAAGAGGCCCACACCAAGACAAATCATAATTAAAATGCCAAGGGTTAAAGACAAAGAGAGAATCTTAAAAGCAGCAAGAGAAAAGCACTTAGTTACCTACAACTATCAGCTGATTTCTCAACAGAAACTTTGCAAGCCAGAAAGGAAAGGCAAGAAATATTCAAAGTGATGAATAGCAAGGACCTACAACCAAGATTACTCTACCCAGCAAAGCTATCATTTAGAATTTAAGGTCAGAAAAAGAGCTTCACAGATAAGTAAAAGCTAAAGGAGTTCAGCACCACCAAACCAGTATTACATGAAATGTTGAAGGGCATTCTTTAAGAAGAGGGGAAAAAAAAAAAGTATGAACAATTAAATGGCAATAATACATGTCTATCAACAACTGAATATAAAAAATAAACATAAAAATAAACAAGGAGTCTAATGAACAAAATAAACTGATGAATAAAATAGAACCAGAGGCATGGAAACATGGAATAGACTGAAGAATCTCAGACGGAAGGGGGTAGGGAAGGTGGGAAGAGATTAACCAAAGAACTTGTATGCATATATGCATTACCCATGGACATAGACAATAGAATGGTGAAGGCCTGGAGTGGGGAAGGATGCAGGTGGAGGAGGGCAATGGGGGGGCGGGTAGTGGGGGACATCTGTAATACTCTCAATAATAAGGATCAAATAAATTAAAAACAAACAAACACACAAACAAACAAAAAAAGGCACTCCAATTTCAATCAAAGGACAGAAACAGAACCCAGGTGACCAGTGGGAAACCTTGCAGAACAGCGCATGAGTTTGCTCAGCACTGTATCCAGCAGGTGCTCAATGAGTATTTTCTGAATGAATGACTTCAGCTTCTGCCCTCTTAACCACTATTCTGTTGCTTATTAATCTTCAAAATCAGTTAAATATTCTATTGCTTTAGTCCTTGAGAAATACTGTTGCTACTGATTTGGGAAATGAATTGCTTATTATAATATTTTTTTCTGTGCATTCTAGCTATTTGTATGAGAATAAAAATAATCCTGAGAACTAGTTTTAGGGTGAGGTCATTTACAATAATGTGAGAATCCTTCCAGAAGCCAGAGTAAAAGGCTTCAGTGAACGCCTAGAAAAGTGGATGAAAATATAGCCATGCCAGGCCTCGTGGTTGTGAAATATCAGAACAATGGAGACAAAGGAAGATGCTTCAAACTTCCAGATAGAAAAAGCAAGTCACATACAACAGATCTGGAATCAAAATGGTTTGGTACCTCAATAAAACCCCTGGTAACAGCAGGCAGCATTCTGAAAAGATATTGCCAATACAAACTTGTATAGCCAATTGAACTAGCATCTCCATAGGAGGGTAGAGAAAGACCATTGCATGCAGGCGAGTCCTCAAAAAATGCCACCTTTCATGTTCCCTTTACTCACAGGCTGGGGAGGCTGTGCTACACAGGAGAGTAACCCAGACAGAGAGTGCAGGCGGAGCATGTCCGGGAGGCTCTGAGCACTACCTGTGGGCCGTGCACCAGACTGAGAGTGAGCCGCCTCAGCACACAGTGGTGGACAGAGCAGACAGAGGTGTGGTGCCCCTCACGGGCTTTATACTCTATGGAGAGGAGAACAAACAAGAAACGGTATGTGCATTACAAGTGTGGCCTTGTAACATTTAAGTCAGATTGTGTGGCTTCTCTGCCCAGAAGCTTCCAGAGGTTTCCCGTTACACACAGGGTCACAGCCAAAGCCTTCACGGTGGCCACAAAGAGCCACCTCTCGCTTTGCTTCTCTGACACGGCCAAGGACCCAGCTCACCTCATGCTCTTCACAGAGGCCTTTCTGCAGTTCTGCAGCATCCCAGGCCCCGGACACGCTTGGCACGAGGCACCGCTCTCGCTCCTTCTTCAGCCAGAACAGTCCTCTCCTGATGCTCCTCGCTGCCTGTCATGAGGGAAGCCTTTCAGGCACCATGTCCTGCCCTGTGCCAGGGCCATAGTGCCCCCGCGGCAGAGGACGTTCAGGGAAGCAGGGCCACGCCACGGCACGGGACTCCCACACCATGGACCGGTCTGCCGAGCAGAGTTCTCACTCACACCTGTGAGTAGCCTGCCAAGGAGCAGCAAAGGTTGCAGGAAAGAAAAGTAGTCTAAACGAGAGACAGCACGGTGCATGCACATGTGCCTGGCCCCAGCCCCAAAAGAGAAAACTCAGGGGACAAAGTAAACACACTGAATTAGCGTTTTCAGAGAGATCATTACTGGCGAATTTATAAAGGTTAATATATATGCACAATGAAAATTCAAATTGTTCAGCAGTTTCCCTCCTATGCCCACACCCCAGTTCTTACCAGAGATAATTACCATTACCCCAAGTCTTACTTATCTTCCCAGAACTGTCTCAGACATAAGTGAGAAATAAAATAGGCTGCTATGATTCAAGATCAGAGAATAGGAATACTTTATGCATTAAAAAATAAAATAATACAAATGAACATATATATATTCGATATAGATATGAATAGATACAGATAGAGTAGGTTTGGAACAAAATTTGAGGGGATCTCCTTTGATATGGAGCAAAAGATGGCAAATACGAGAAGACTGTTGAGAGCCACTGTGACCGATCCAGGAGTTCCGTATTTTAGAGCAATTAGACATTCAGTGAGAGGGACTAAGAAGAGGAATAAGAGAAGGAAGTCACTTAAATAACAATTACTTGAAATATTCCTCCTGCAAGGGACCATCTAATACTGTGCCAGATGACCATGCATGCCCGTTCCTCACGCGACGGTATGAAGCTGAAAACAGGAAGAAAACAGTACGATTTGGGATGTTTCTGGGGTGGAGGGAACAGCAGAGTTGTGTTTTTTTTGCACATAATTTCATATCAGCTATCCAGGAAACTAACCGTGGACTGATGCCTCCAAAGCATAGAGGAAACATACTTTTGAATATACAATTCATTATGGAACTTGATTTTCCCCGAGGGCACTGGCTGATGAACAGTGGGGAGAACCAAGTCCCTGGGCTGAGGAGGAAGAGGCTGGAGGTGGGTGCTGTCAGTGCCTGGGGGTGAGCAGGACGCCAAGGGAACAGAACCCTGGGGACCAGAGGGCGGATGGCGGGACCCGGCGGCAGAAGGCGGACACTAAGACTGCAACTCTGGGCAGAGGCTTCAGCAGCCGTGTGGCGCTGGGGAACGAGGCCGGCAGAGTGGCCTCTGCACATCCCGCAGGCTGACCTGACCCACCGGAGGCCACCTCCTGGGGGTTGGAGCAGGTGCCATTTCCTAATGACCACAGGCACATCTCTCTCAGATGTCTGGAGGTCAGACATCTGAAATCAAGGGGCTGGCAGGGCCGTGCCCTCTCTGAAGGCCATCAGGAGGAGGTCCTCTCTTCTGGGGCTGCTAACCATCCTTGGGGCTCCTTATTGCAGACCCATCACTCTAATGTCTGCCTCGTCACGTGGCCTTCTCCCTGTGTGGCCGTGTCTTCCCGTGGACTTCTTAGCAGGACCTGCTTCATTGGGTTCAGACCTCACCCTAATGCAGTAGGACCTCATCTTAATCGCATCTGCAAAGACCCTATTTCTAAGTAAGGTCCCAGGCCAAGCTTCCAGGTGGACATGAATTTGGTGTGGGTCCCGCTATTCAACACAGTCCAGGCACAACTGAGACACAACAGCCCCAACAAGACAAAAGCCAGCTCTCAGCAGGAGGCGGGAAGCTGCTCCTCATCTCTATGCCTGACAACAGGAAACTTAATCCGATCAACGCAGTCTTTACTGTGCCATGCCTGGCGGCCATTCAAAAACCACCGTGTATAATGAAAAGGAAATAGAGCTCAAACTGATAACCTAGAAGACAAGCAACGTAAGGCCTTCAATCCGGATGCCTTCTTTGGCCTCTTGTTAAGATATCGTTTATCACACAGGGGCTTCAAAATGACCATGCTTCAGCTGCTGGAGAAAATCAGGGGGAAATGGGGAATTCCAACAGAGCCCTGTGAGCTACAAAAAACAGACATGGAAATACTAGACCTAAAACTTCAGTAACTGACATGCATCGTTCCATACGTAGATTTACTAGCAGACTCTGCACAGCAGAAGAGAGGTTTAGTGAACGTGACAGAGGCCGAGGGAAGGAATCGTAGGAAGCATGGAGGTGAAGAAGAAGAGCCGGGAGATTGTGCAGGGGAGGGTGATGGGGGCGCGGGACCTGACCTGTGAGCTAGCAGCTTCTGTTCCCAGGTAAATGAACCATCAAAGAAGCTCTACACCCCAAGCAGGTACATTCTCGTGGGCCCGTGCGCAGGTCTCACTCTTAAAAAACAAAATACAAAGAGACAATCTCTGAAGCCAAAGGAAGCGTGCAAGATGAGGCATCACCTTCGAAGAGGAAACGGTGGACTGAGCTTTAGACAGAGACGCGGAGCCAGGACCCACAGGTTGCCCCTTCAACGTGCCGAGAACCACTGCAAACCCAGGCTCCTGTCCTGGGATCTGACCCGTCCACACGGAAGAATGGGTGAAGGAACTAGCAAGGCATTGCCGGCAGACTTGCCCTACGAGGGAGTTCCTCAGCATCAGGAACATGAAGTCGATGAGCCTTCTCCCTGTGAAGAAGACACCCAGGAAGAACACCAGGACGGACGCAGGAAGAACACCAGGATGGGGCAGTTCTGTAAATACGGGAAGCTCCCCACACTTAAACCACGCTCAGACTGTCCCGTGGAGTTCAACAGGTGGGCGGAAGGAAGTAAATACATAACCAGCACACAAAAGCAGGGCACAGCTTTAAGCTTCGCGCACTGTTGAGGAAATGATAGAAGTCCTCACTAATTTGAAGTGGAGTAAATGAGTTTGTAATCATTACGGTAATGACGGAAAGAGTATGTACAAGACCGCACGGCCAGTAAGCGAGCAGAATCGGCAGCGAGCAGATTCGCCCTTGCATTGGAGGCAGTCAGTGTTGTTCAGGCTGGCATACCAATCCACGGAAAGATCAGTGACATTTCAGAGTGACTGACAGTCCCCGGGAAACCTGACCACAGAACTGGCAGAAGGGTTTTACGGCCTCGGGGACTGCTTGCCTCTTTACCACACACATGCAATGTTTTGAGAGCACATTTTTAAACAAAATGTTCAAGTTGAAAAGGACACATTTTATCACTTGACAAATAAATGCAAAGTTAGGAAATTCTTTGTCTCCCTCGTGCTGGTGGACTTCTGAGATTTCTTTAAGGTATGTTTTCTAGGAGCTTTGCGGTTTTAGGTCGTCCGGTCGGTCTTTGATGTGCTGTCATGGGTCAAAAAGGGGTGGTCATTTCAGCTCTGCCTCACTGAGGGCTGGGGAAAGGCTGAGCTGGAAATTTCAGAGGCTCTACGAAACACACATGCCTTCTCCTGATACACATCCATCTCTCCGATCCTCATCAAAGCAGCTAAAGCACACCATGTCTTGAATAGACGCCGACACGGCACAGCTTTTGGATGAGAGTGTTGGCATCACTGCGGGATGAGCCAGCATCATGCTTGGAGAGGAAGTGAGTGGAGACAATGTTATTCATGGAATATGTCTGCCTCATTGTTCCTGCAGGAAAAGTGGCCACTTGGATAACTACTCGCAGTTAATGAACTGTGACCTCCTCAGTCACTGTGTCTTTTGCTTCTTAAGGACAAAAGGGAACATAAAACCAATAGATGTGCAAGTGCATTCGTGCTGCAGGTGTGGCCACACACCCACATCAAGGCCCCCGTGCACACAGCACCTCAGAATCAGAACAACAACGATGGGAAGTCTGCACTTGAGCTGGGATTTAAAAGCGCTGTGGAGCACGAACTCTCCGAGAAGCGTGACTGGGATCTGGTGTTGGAACCCTGTGGTGATCACGCTTCCTCCACGTGGCTGGCAAGAATAACCTAGCCTGTTCTTCCAGCCCCATCATCACAGTTGTTCCCACACACTCACGGCTCTGGGTCACGGCCAGCACCCGGTTCCTGTCCTGTTTTGCTCTATGCAGCCTGTGAGGGGACCCACCCTTTCCAGCACACCCCTCCAAACCCGCCAGGGAGTTCAGAGGGATTTAACAGTCCACACTCAGACGTCCTTCTCTTCTCTATTATTTCTCTGGCTGCACTTCTCATGTCCTCTTTGCTCTCACTGAGGACCCAGCTTCCCCTGCAGTCCTTGTAAGTGAACTTATTGTTTGTGTTGGTTTATCCCATCTAATAAAGAGGGAATATGCTAATTGACTGCCACGCCCTCACAAGATGGTGACACCCACAGCCACAAGATGGCGATGCCCAGTTCCCTCAGCCCCACAGGGGAAGGCAGTTGGGGGCAATCATGCCGGCAGGGCAGTAGTTAGGCATCAATCAGGCTGGCAGGGGAGCGGTTAGGGGGCTATCAGGCTGGCAGGCAGAGTGATTAGGGGCAATCAGGCAGGCAGGCAGGTGAGTGGTTAGGAGCCAGCAGTCCTGGATTGTGAGAGGGATGTCCGACTGCCGGTTTAGGCCCGATCTCCGCAGTCGGACATCCCCTGAGGGGTCACAGATTAGAGAGTGTGCAAGCCTGGGCTGAGGGACACTCACCCCCCACCTCATACATGAATTTGGTTCACCACACCTCTAGTTGAGATATAATAGACATGTAACAAATTGCACATTTCTTTTTTCCTTTTTTTAAATTAACTTTTTATTGTTGAAATTATTAAATATGTGCCCCTTTTCTCCCCATTGACCTCTTCTAGCCCACCCCCCATCCCCCACCCCAGGCCTTCACCCCCATATCTTCTGTGCCCATGGGTTATGCATATACACATTCAAGGTCTTTGGTTGATTTCCTCCTACCTACCTACCCTCCCCACCTGCCCTCTGAGATTCCACAGTCAGTTCCATACTTCTATGTCTCTGGATCTATTATGTTCATCAGTTTATTTTGTTCATTAGATTCCACGTATGAGTGAGATCATGTGATACTTGTCTTTCTCTGACTGGCTTATTTCGCTTAGCATAATACTCTCCAGGTCCCTCCATGCTGCCTCAAAGGATAAGAGATTCTTCTTTTTTACTGCTGCATAATATTCCATGGTGTAAATGTATCACAGCTTTTTTTTTAATCCACTCATCTACTTATGGGCCTTCGGACTATTTCCAGATCTTAGCTATTGTAAATTGTGCTGCTATGAACATAAGGGTGCACACATTCTTTCTGATTGGTGTTTTGGGTTTCTTAGGCTATATTCCTAGAAGTGGGATCACTGGGTTAAATGGAAGTTCCATATTTAATTTTTTGAAGAAACTCCATACTGTTTTACATAATGGCTGCACCAGTTTGCATTCCCACCAACAGTGCACTAGGGTTCCCTTTTCTCCACATCCTCGCTAGCACTTGTCATTTGTCGATTTGTTGATGATAGCCATTCTGACAGGTGTGAGGTGGTACTTCATTGTGGTTTTAATTTGCATCTCTCTGATGATCAGTGACTTAGAGCATTTTTTCATATGTCTCTTGGCCATCTATATGTCCACTTGAGAAGTGTCTATGTAGGTCCTTTGCCCATTTTTTAATTGGATTGTTTGTCTTCTTTTTGTTAAGTTGTATGAGTTCCTGATATATTTTGGATATTAACCCTTTATTAGATGTATTATTGCCAAATATGCTCTCCCATACAGTGAACTCCTTTTTCATTTTGTTGCTGGTTTCTTTTGCTGTGCTGAAGCTTTTTATTTTGATGTAGTCCCATTTGTTTATTTTCTCCTTAGTTTCCTTTGCCTTGGGGGATGTATCTGTAACCATATTGCTGTGAGTAATGTCTGAGATTTTGCTGACTATGGTTTCTTCTAGGATTTTCATGGTTTCACAACTTACAATGATGTCTTTTATCCATTTTGAGTTTATTCTTGTACATGGTATAAGTTGGTGGTCTAGTTTCATTTTTTTTGCATCTATCTGTCCAGTTTTCCCAATACCACTTGTTGAAGAGACTATCTTGACTCCATTGTATGCTTTTGACTCTTTTGTCAAATATTAATTGAGCATAATGGCTTGGGTCGATTTCTGGGGTCTGTTCTATTCCAATGATCGATATGTCTATTCTTGTGCCAGTACCAGGCTGTTTTGATTATAGTGGCTTTGTAGTATAACTTGATATCTGGTGTTGTGATCTCTCCAATTTTGTTCTTCTTTCTCAAGATTATTGCAGCTATTCAGGATCATTTTTGGTTCCATATAAATTTTTGGAGTATTTGTTCTAGATTTGTGAACTATGCCATTGGTATTTTAATAGGGATTGCATTGAATCTGTAGATTGCCTTGGGTAGTATGAGCATTTTAATTATGTTAATCCTACCAATCCATGAACATGGTATATTCTTCCACTTGTTTATATCTTTCTCTACCTCTTTTTTCAATGTCCTGTAGTTTTCTGAGTACAGGTCTTTTACTTCCTGAGTTAAGTTTATTGCTAACTATCTTAATTTTTTTGTTGCAATGGTGTAAATGGGATTGTTTAGTTTCTCTTTCTGAGAGTTTATTATTGGTGTATAAAAATGCCATCAATTTCTGTGTGTTAATTTTGTATCCTGCTTTGTTGCTGAATTCATTTATTAAGTCTAATAGTTTTTGGTTGAGTCTTTAGGGTTTTCTATGTATAATATCATGTCATCTATGAATAGTGACAGTTTTACTTCCTCTTTTCCAATTTGTGCCTTTTATGTTTTCTTCTTGTCAGATCACTATGGCTAGGACTTCCAGTACTATGTTGAGTAAGAGTGGTGAAAGTGGACATCCCTGTCTTGTTCCTGTTCTTAGGGGAAATGGTTTTAGTTTTTGCTCATTGAGTATGATGTTGGTTGTAGGTTTGTCATATATGGTCTTTATTATGTTGAGATATGATCCCTCTATTCCCATTTTGCTGAGAGGGTTTATCCCATTAGTAGAAATGTTAATGTGCTAGTTATGGAGTGTTGCTAACATGTGAATGCTTTAGATTTCTAAAATCTGAAAAGGAAATCTGAAATCTGAACCTCTGAAGCCAGATGTGGGTGGGGAGGGTCCCTGATGTGGCTGTGGTCATAGGAGCTCTGTGATGGACACGGTGGCCTGGCCCCCCACACCCACCCACCCACTGCTCTGCAGAAATTCAAGTCAGAACCTCTATGTCTTTCTCGAAAGCTGCCCTTCAGGATGGAATTTCACCAAACAGATTTGTGCAAGATTTGGAAGATGAAAGTGACAAGACTGCCTACGGCAAACCTATGGGAGAACAGACACACGGAAGAGCAAAGAACGTCACAGACATGAACTGGAGTGAACAGAGTGGGGAGGAAAACACAGAGCAACATCGCAGCAGGCAACAGGCAGGGCTGGGACCAGGTGCATAGCCGGCCACATGGGGACGGAAGGCCAAGTCTCCACCATTGCTGTCAGAGCGAGCAAACTGAGGGCACAGAGCTTTCTTTCTTCCTCCAGTGCTTCTAGTGATTGCATGACAAGGCCTGGTCACAGACCCCAGCATAGAGAGCAGAGGACAGCCAGCTGTGGAGACCTTGCCCGGGGCAGAGAAGGGGGGACAGGGTGGGCGTGGCTGGGGGGGAGGCTGGTGCTGCCAGGAGGCCTGAGGAGAGGCCCAGCCAGGGTCTGGGCCAACTGGTGTGGGATACTGTTTCTTAAATATGGTTTTTTTATTTTATATTTTTAAATTGATTTCAGAGAGAGAAAGGGAGAGAGAGATAGAAACATCACTGAGAGAGAACTATCAATCGGCTGCCTCCCACACGCCCCCCTGCTGGGGATTGAGCCTGAAACCTGGAATCAAGCCACCTCCCTCTAGTGCATGGGACTGCGCCCTGACAACTGGGACACACCTGCAGGCAAAGCCGCATTTCTCTCTGCACTACAACTGTCTACAAAGCAGCTCCCTCACCCACCTTGTTTGGCTCAGTGGATAGAGCGTCGGCCTATGGACTGAAGGGTCAATGTTCGATTCCAGTCAAGGGCATGTACCTCGGTTGTAGGCTCAATCCTCGGCCTTGGCTGAGGCTCCTGCAGGAAGCAACCAGTCAATGTGTGGCACACCGATGTTTCTCTCTCTGTCTGTCCCCCTCCACTCTCTCTAAAAATCAATGGAAAGATATCCTCTGGTGAGGATTAACAAACAATAAAATAAAAAAAGAAGCTTCCTCAGATTTCTTCGGTATTGGGCAAGTTACAAAGCTAAAGGTATGCTGGCCTCGTGTTTTTACTCTATTCTCCAGTACTCATAGACTGCCCCTAACATCTATTGGCTTTCAGCGTGCTAGCAACAGCCCATAGCGACACAAGCGCTGGCGATCTGTGCGTTCCCTGCCACTCTCCACTCCTTCCCTTCTCACGGACTGTCTTCCTCTGGGTTGTTCTCTTGATGCTTCAGGTCTGCTCAGAGCTCATGTAGGCTGCTGCCTATGTGTTTTTTTTGTTGCTTTTCAAGACTTGCACATTTTCCTCCCAATCTTTAATATGAATCTGCTGGTGATTTCATCTAGTTGCTCCTTTTGGACTATGCACAGTAATGGCCATTCTGTCCCTGGACATTCCAGGGAAAAACGTGGGTCACAGATGCCACAGTAGACACCCCTGTGCCACCAGAAACCCTGTAGGTCACCTACAATCCCAAGGCACGCGTCACAGCCATCGCTTCTTGAGAGGCTGTCAGGCGGGACCTCTGTCAGCGTGGAATTCACAAATAACTAAGATGCACATCATCAGCTGTCCTATGTTTCTAGCACTTAGAAGAATCCTAAACCAATAATGGCCCAGACGCCTGTCTCATAAAGGGTCACTGGCATCGTGGTCTCCTGCGTGGCACTAGCTGGCTCTTGCCTTCCCTGGACGACGGACACCATGTTTTATTGTGTTCTTCCTCTAGGGCAGTGCTTGTTTAAAAGGTGCGATCCTGACTGTTTAGCCAGGGGCACTGACCTCCTTTCCCTTATATGGTCAAAGGAGAAAAAATGCAACAGCCAACACAATGGCCACCCATGTGAATTGAATCAAAACCATACCTGTGTTTTGATGTCAGACCACAAAACATATATCTGGGTGTGCCGCAGATTTGAGTAACCAGTTGATGCGGGCCATGAGACGAAGAGGCTGAAAGTCTCTGCTCTGGACCGCCCACACAGCGCTTGGCAGAAATGTCGCAGATGGACCATGGGACTCTGCTGTTGACATCACCGCGCTGAGGAAAGTGCTCATTTGTTCCCTTCAGTTTCTATCTCTTAGACAATGAGAATTCATGATGAGAACACCCCAAAGAAGGACTTCACGAGGGAAACTGACCACATTTTTGAAAGTCTCAGTGTCATTGGCCTGTCCGTGCATTCTTCAGATCTCTGCTACATTAATCAGCATTGGGGGGAGTCCATAGCCACTCACTGATTGCCTGAGGTAAATTAAGTGAAAATCAGTCTTCCAAATATGGCGCTCATGGAAGCAACTCAGGAACAGAGACAGTGTTTTGGTGGGTGACAAGAAATGCAATGCCGTTTTGGTGGGTGACAAGAAATTCAATGTCGTTGCTGTTGATAATTCTTCAGGAAGAAGAATCATCCAAAAGTGTGCCTTTTTACACAGTCAGTTGAAGCTGCCACAGAAATCCACTCAAAGGCATGAGGTACAAAAAAAAAAAGGTGATGTCAAACAAAAAAGCCAGATGCTAACAGGTAACCGCCATGCCGTTGTAAAATAGCTGTGCCCTTTGGTTTTCAGAGCGTCTGTAAAAATGAGCCATGAAGACAGCTCCCCTAGCTCCTGCCTCTGCAGGCCTCGTGTTTCTGATGGGCTGGCAGGCCCTGGATGTGGCCATTGTGTGCAGGGATGACAGGACAACTTCAAGGGAAGGGGATGCTTTCTACCGTGGGGAGTCAGCCAGGCCATGGACTGGCATCACCAAGTCCTCTCTTCCTCCCTCTCCCCTCCCCCCCATCATGCCCTACATACAACCAACACACGTCCCCTCCCCACATGAACACTCTGCCCGCCATTGGTCCCCAAACCCATCCAACCGTTCCCATGTCAGCCTCCCCTTCAGCCCTGTGACTTGGTCTTTTTCTTCTGCCAGGAAATCTAGTGCCATTTCATTTCCAAATGTTTTCTAGAACCGAATCACCATGTGCATCAATGCTGTGAGGCTCTGCATGTCTGCGCACCCCCAAACCACCTCACCCACCCCAAAAGTTGGATGTTCCTAACTATTCTTTGGGAACGCCACCATAGTTACTCACACCCCCTCAGACAGTCTTTCCTGGGAGTCTGTCACACATGTGCCCCTGGAACCTCGTTCTGCCCCCACCTGCCTCGGCGGTTCCACCACGGAACCGGGCCTGCCCTCTGGCCCTGCCTGCCTGTGCCCACCTTCCCCGCATTTCTGTGGGAGTGCAGGAGTGGCTGGTACCCTACTGAGCACTGCATCTAGCTAAGCACTCGACACAGCCTCTCCTGGGACACTTTCAGTTAGCACATCTGTCAGCTGCTGGAGGAAACCGAGCAACATGACCACATGGTGAGGTGGAAATAGGATATTCTTTTCAGAATTGCTCTTCCTTTTAAACATTGCTATTTTAGAGCCTGGCCAGCATGGCTCAGTGGTTGAGCGTCCCTATGAACCAGGAGGTCATGGTTTGATTCCGGGTCATTGGTTGGGGGCTCAATCCCCAGTAGGGGGGCGTGCAGGAGGCAACCCATCAATGGTTCTCTCTCATCAGTGATGTTTCTATCTCTCTCTCCCTCTTCCTTCCTCTCTGAAATCAATAAAAAATATATTTTTAAAAAATTGCTATTTTAGAAAATAGGGGTTATAGCAATTACCAGGTATTTTTTGTAAAAAAAAAAAAAAAAAAAAAGTGGGAGACCTGGGAATAAACTAGATGCTGCGGAAGGGCCTCCCTGCCTTGGGGAGGTTGTCTGGCTCTGTAATGGGCTCCACGCCCTTCTTCGCCTGGGGCTGTGCACCACCCTCCACAGAACAGACCCTCAGCAGGAAGGGGACTCTGTAACCCTCTCTAAGGGGTGGAGCCCCTTTGAGTGCATTTGTAAACTCATTTCCTTACCCCATGGCTTTGCCTCAGCCAGCTGGCTCAGTGGGTTGGAGCATCGTCCTGTACACCCAAACGTCGTGGGTTTGATTCCCCATCAGGGCACATACCTAGGTTGCGGATTCAAACCCTGGTCGGGGCATTTGTGGGGGCGGGAAGCAACTGATCTATGTTTCTCTAAAATCAATAAACATATCCTTAGGTGAGGACAAAAAAAAAAATTCGTGGTTCTTTGATTTCTTGAACAATCAAATCCCCGATGGGTTACAGAAAGGCCCCACAGGAAAGCCTCACGCGGGAGTCCGACGTGCCTGGCAGGGACCACATGACGGCGATGCAACCAGGCAGCAGGGCCACCCACCCCCAGCGGAGGGCTGCACAGGACCCGGTTTCTCTTGGGCTTCAGAGGTTGGGCTCTTGGCACCTGAACCTCAATTGCCCGGCCGTTCACGTGCTTGTCCATGACCTGAAGGAGGAGTGGTGCGGGGTTCCCCCCTGGAGCCCAGCTCCTTGGCCCATTGGGCGCCTCCCACTTAGAGGGACCCTCCAGGACAAGGAATGCGAGTGCCTGCCTCCCAGCCTCTGGGGTGCTGTCTCCTGTCCCCACAGGCCTCCGGGAATTCCCACCTTTGTGGCTTTCACAACAGGACCACATTGCTAACTGGCTGGCCCTTTTATTGCTGTCTCCTCTGCAAGGCAGCCCTACCCCATAAGAGTTCAGTGAGAGCGTGTATTTGAGGCTCAGGCGCAGGGCCGGGCTCCCGAGAAGTGTTCAGGAAGCATCTGGTGGCAGGAAAACTGGATCTTGCTCGGTGTGTTAGGCCCACACAGCCACCCTCCTTCAAACACCACGGGGTGTGAGCCAAGCGCCTCCTGAGCACTGGGCTCTGCCGTCCCCTGTTGCGGTCCCTCTGAAGCCTCCGGCAGGCACGCGGTGGTCTCTGCCCCTGGCCTGCTCTCCGCCGCTGCCCACCAGCCCCTGCCTGCCACGCATTAGGTACCTGAACAGGAACTCCCTCAGCATCGGGGCTCTGCTGCTGAGCTGGAGTGCATCCTCCTCGCCCCAGCCTGCAGCCCAGGGCCTGGGAGCCCGCTCCCACCTCTCAGTCCCACCTCTGTGCCCAGGAAACCGTGGGGCGGACAGAGCACAGGAAATTGGCGAGTCAGGGACGACCCGCCAGGATGGAGCTGCAGGTGAGCGGAGCAGGCTGTGTTCTTCCAGGCTAACACACCGAGAACACTCTGTTTGAGCGACAGCTCAGCACTTCTGGCTTCGGGGGCCCATCCTCAGCACCCCTCAGGTCAGACGGAGAGGAGCAGAAGCACATCATTACCGCTGTTTTTAGTATGAAAGTAAACTACACGGAGGAATGAAAGGCTGCTTTAAAGGCCTTTTTACTTTGAGCTTTCCATTTTTTGTGTCTTTGAAGCACCGCAGACAATTGCTCGGCTAAGTGCACACACTGGGATCCATGAGTCGGCAGCTTGCCTCTGGTCCTCAGCCGCGGTAAGAACAAGACATTCTTTGACGGAGCCAGGAGTGGCGTGCTGAGACTTCACTGTAGGACGGCGCCTGTGCATCCTCGGACTTGCTGAGCTGCCCCCCTGAGAGTCCTCACCCCGAGACCCCTGGAGGACAGGCAGCCAGCAGCCTCCCACGTGTGAGAGGGCGCGTGCATTTCTGATTGTTCTTCAGTGTTCCCCGCAGCTTCGATACCCTGGAAACACAGTGGGGCCCTGATTGCCAGCCCTTTTAGGAAGGAAAATCTTTTACCAAAAGAGTTTAAAACACAGCTGAGTGCAAAATTAATCCATCGCTGAGCCACAGCGGCTGAGTGCACAGACCTGAAGGGCCACACCCCAGTGCAGGCTCCGGGGCAGCACAGCCCGGGGTCACATGTATGAGCAAGATGCAGTTGTAATTTTCACATTTTATCTTCCGTTTGTACATTTTCTTGTCTCAAATTTTAAAAAAAGTCATTGCTGTTTTATGAGTTCCTCTACTTTTCCGTGTAAAAAAGGGAGGTTCTCGCATCAGTCATTCAGACGCCGCCTGAGTTCCCGTAGCCGCCTTGGCTTTCTAATTCTGCACCACGTGAGGCGCATCTACAGCAGGAGGCGGTATTTGCTGGGGCCGGTGAGACCCGTGGTGTCGCTGAGACCCATGGTGTCGCCTTCCCTCCATTAGGGACCCAGTACAGGGGGCAGGGAGCAAAGATCTGTCCCCCGGGGTTTGCAGGCTTTCTCCCTCCACCTGGGCCTTCCCCAGGCCTTCCCAGTTCCCCCCTGAGCAGAGAGCCATGCGGTGGGGCAGGAAGGAGTGGGGACCACCCAGAGCCTGGCTTGAGCTGGGTTATGAGCCTCACTTTTCTCAGCTGAAAGGAAGACAACACTTTCTGGCTTGAGATACGGGAATGGATGAAAAGCTCCGACACGTTATGGAGAATGAATGTCAGCTGCTAGCATCACGCACGATGCAGACACTCTCCATGTAACCTGCCTGACCGAGGTCTCCAGCTCATGCTCTCTGTTTCCCAGCACACTGGACACTAATTTAGCATTTAATGCACCCATCTGAACCCCTAGAATGCAGTGTAATCTAAAGTATTTTACCCCTAGTTACTCAGTTTCTGATTGATAGATGTCTCTTTGGGGTTATCTTTTTCAAGAATGAGGCATGAAAATACTGACTATACTGAAAACATCGATTGATTATCTGAATTCAATAAACGCTAGACTTTGCTGTCCTGGGCCACAAAGGACGGCAAAGTATCTTTTAGGAAGAGAGATGAGAAGAGGTTCTAGATTGTAGAGCTGGGAGGGATGTTTTAAAAACACACATTCCCCTCAGATGTAGAAAGGGAAGCCACGGAGCCGAGGTGCCTTCACTCACACATCTGGCTGCCAGCCACCTCCTGACTCCGAGTTGGGCCAGAGCCAGGGCTGACCAACACATCACCCTGTCCACCGCAGGAGGCTCTTTCCCCCGGGGGCAGCTGCTGTAAGAGAGGTCCAAGGTGCCACCTGGAGATCACGGAGGGGCGGCTCTAGCCCATCTCTGACCCCATCTTCATTACATGCTCCCAAATGCCCCCAGAAGTCCTCCACCTCCTTGAGAATCAGAGATTCACGTCTCTAATTTGAGAAAACAAAAAACTCATTGGCCAGCTGGTTGTTACCACCTCCTTCATCGCTGGCCTCCTGCAGGTGTGGGGACTCGCGAGTAGGGAGAATGCTTGTCTTGTGGCCGCAATGGTTTCGATGCTCTGCTTTGATCTTTATTCCAGATCTGAACTGTGCTCTTTTTCTCCCACGAACCCTTCAGAGAAGGCAAGGCCGGTTCTCAGGGCAGGTGAGCTGTGTGTGTGTTTCCCTGGTTCTGCTCGCATCGGGCTGTCCTGCACCGCAGGTCTGACATTTAGCTCAAGGAACAAAAGTCCTGTAGTCCACGGAAATACTGATTGAGTGAAAGGAACCAGTTATTCTGAGGTTTTGGTCTCTGTGACCTTATTTCTGTGTAATGTCTGGGTTTAATCAGAAAACAAGGCGACTGGATGTGACAAGTTGTTCTCTTACTTGTTCTGACAGCAGTGACTGGAAATCGGGGTAATTCTGTGGAATGCGGATCTTTAATCCCACCAAACAAATGGGGCACAATATACAGTTGGGTTATTCAATAAATCACGACCACTAAACCTAATTTTGTGCATCCATTGGATTAGTCCGAGGATGAACACTTAATAGTAGATAAAGAAATGATAATTGGCCCTGGTTGGCGTGCTCAGTGGTTAGAGCACCAGCCAGCACACCAATGGGTCTCTGGCTCGATTCCCAGTCAGGAGGATGTACCTGGGTTGCAGGTTTGATCCCGGGCCCAGGCCTGGATGGGTGCAGGAGGCAATCAATCGATGTGCCTCTTCCACATCGATGTCTCTCTCCCTCACTCTTCTCTCCCTACCTCCCTTTCATTCTCTCTAAAAATAAATGGGGAAAATATACTTGGGTGAGGATTAACAACAACAAAAAAGGAAATGATAACTTGACTAAAGTTTATGAAAAAGGATTGGAAAAAAGTTAAAGCTCCAACCATTTCATGCTCTGCCTCAATAATTTCCTTGCATGAGCTATAAGCCCCTCTGTCCAAGTGTTGACACCTCAAGGTTCTGAAGAAGCACTGTTTGGGGACCTCTGGACTGTCTCTGAGTTCCACAGTGTCCAGCAGGCTCTGGATCAAATGCTGCGTGGCCCCCTTTTCACTGCTTTTCATTTGCAATACCAGGGAGGTCATGTTAGAATTTTCCGTAAACACCAACTCAAGGCTTCAAGTGGAAGAACCACTCAGAGTGGACATCCGGGTCCACATTCTGCTCAGTGGTACCTCCCAGGGCTGCTCAGTGTCTCCATGGAAACACTCCCTCCTGCAGAGAAGAGGGGAGGAAAGCCCTGAGGTCTGCGTTGTCTGAGGCCCATTACAGGTACATGGTATCTTTGAAATCAGATCCCATCCTGATGAATTATGTAAAAACTTCTTATAAAATTTTTCAATTATTTATCACCAGAAAAAAATTCCCTACAGATGGAGCTGGGCTCAGCAGGCTGTGCACTTGGCCTAGACCTGTTCATCTGTGGATGGTGGGAGGGAGAGGCATGCCCTCAGATATGTCAGCCTCCTCATCCCTAGGACTAGACCCTTAGACAAATACCACGTCAAGGACAGAGAACACTTGTAAAAAACTTTATTGTTGAGAGTATCACAGATGTTGCCCTTTTCCCCCCATTGCCCCCCTCTATCTAGTTCCCACCCACCCCAGGCCTTTACCACCCTATTGCTTGTGCCCATAGGTAATGCATATATGCATATAAGATCTTTTGTTACTCTCTTCCTGCCACCCCCTCCCTTCCCTCCGAGATTTGTCAGTCTGTTCCCTGTTTCCATGTCTCTGGTTCTATTTTATTCATCAGTTTATTTTATTTCTTAGATTTCTTATTCATTTATTTTTATTTTTACATTCAATTGTTGATAGATATGTATTTATTGCCATTTTATTGTTCATAATCTTTATTTTTTCTTCTTTTTCTTCTTCTTCCTCTTCCTCTTCCTAAAGAATACCCTTCAGCATTTCATGTTGTACTGGTTTGGTGGTGATGAGCTCCTTTAGCTTTTTCTTATCTGTGAAGCTCTTTATCTCACCTTCAATTCTAAATGATAGCTTTGCTAGGTAGAGTAATCTTGGTGGCAGGTCCTTGCTATTCAACAGTTTGAATATTTCTTGCCACTCCCTTCTGGCCTGCAAAGTTTCTGTTGAGAAATCAGCTGACAGTTGTTTGGGTGCTCCTTTGTAGGTAACTAACTGCTTTTTTCTTGCAGCTTTTAAGGTTCTCTTTTTATCTTTAACTCTTGGCGTTTTAATTATGATGTGCCGGAAGCGATCATTGTCTCACTAATTAGAAAGGTGTGGACAAGGGGAAGTGGGATTTGGATTCCTTCTTTTCTCCCCACCACGGCTTTCGGGCGGTGAGTTCGGCCTCGCGAATGCATTGGGGAACGGCGGCGGCCTGTGAATAGGGCAGGTCGAAATGGAGGCCAAGGATTTAAGTGGCAGAGAATTGACAATTGATTCAATAATCAACAAAGTGAGAGATTTTAGAAATAAATTTAAAAATCAAGACCTTACTGATGAGCTAAGCTTGAATAAAATCTCTTCCTCTTCCGATACCACAGATAATTCAGGGACTGTTAACCAAATTATGATGATGGTGAATACCCCAGAGGACTGGTTGAATTTGTTGCTCAAACTAGAGAAAAACATTTGCCCCCTAAATGATGTCCTTTTAAATAAATTGATTGGTCGTTACAGTCAAGCAATTGAAGCACTTCCTCCAGATAAATATGGCGAAAATGAGAGTTTTGCTCGAATTCAAGTGAGATTTGCTGAATTGAAAGCTATTCAAGAGCCAGATGATGTACGTGATTACTTTCAGATGGCCAGAGCAAACTGCAAGAAATTTGCTTTTGTGCATATATCTTCTGCACAATATGAACTATCACAAGGTAATATTAAAAAAAGTAAACAACTTCTTCATAAAGCTGTAGAATGTGGGGCAATACCACTACAAATGCTGGAAATTGCCATTCAGAATTTAAACTTTGGAAAAAAAGCATCTGCTTCCAGAGGAAGAAAAGAAGAGTTCATCAGCATTACCAGTATTAAGTGCTCAAGAATCATTCCCCAATTCACTTGGACATTTACAGAATAGAGACATCAGTTGTGATTCCAGTGGACAGACGACAAAAGCCAGGTTTTCATACAGAGAGAACGTGCCCCCTCAAGATGCAGACATAGGTCATCGAAATCCCTTAAAACAAACAAACAAAGCTAAACGGTCATGTCCATTTGGAAGAATCCCAGTTAATCTTCTAAATAGCCTGGATTGTCATGAAGAGACTGATGATTCAGTTGTACCAAGATTTACCAAAAGACAGACCACTAGGACAGAATACCAAGAGGTAATTGTGCCTGGATCTAAATCAAGTGAGAATGATTCCTGTGAATTAAGAAATTTAAAGTCTGTTCAAAATATCCATTCCAAGGAACCTCTGGTGTCAGATGCGAAGAGTTCTGAACTTATTACTGATTCCGTAACCATGAAGAATAAAACTGAATCAAGCTCTCTAGGGAAATTAGAAGAGCCTAAAGAAGATAAAGAACCAAAGGTTCCAGAAACTAACCAAAAACAGTGGCAATCTAAGAAAAAGTCACAATATGTAAACCAGAATCCTGATGCATCCTCAAGTCAATGGCAGATTCCAGAGATAACCCGAAAAGTTGATACAGAGAGACAAACCACTTTTGAGCAACCTGCCTCTTTAGTTTCAAAGCAGTCACTGCCAATATCAGTACCAAAATGGACTGACTGAAAATCTGTTTGTAAGACACCCTGTAGCAGGGCCCTGGAGGATTATATGAACTGTTTTAGGACTCCAGTTATAAAGAATGACTTTCCACCTGCTTGCCAGTGGACAACACCCAATGGCCCACCTGCCTCTTTCCAGCAGCACCAGCAACAAATACCTGTTACTCCACTTCAGAATTTACAGATTTCAGCATCTTCTTCAATAAGCTATTGTATTTCAGTTAAAGGAAGAATTTATTCCATTTTGAAGCAGATAGGAAGTGGAGGTTCAAGTAAGGTATTTCAGGTGTTGAGTGAAAAGAAACAGATACATGCTATAAAGTATGTTAACTTAGAAGAAGCAGATCATCAAACAGTTGATAGTTACCGGAATGAAATCGCTTATTTGAATAAATTACAACAACACAGTGATAAGATTATTCGACTTTATGATTATGGAAATCACGGATCAGTACATCTACATGGTAATGGAGTGTGGAAATATTGATCTTAATAGTTGGCTTAAAAAGAAAAAATGCATTGATCCATGGGAACGCAATAATTACTGGAAAAATATGTTGGAGGCAGTTAACACAATTCATCAACATGGCATTGTTCACAGTGATCTGAAACCTGCTAACTTTCTGATAGTTGATGGAATGCTAAGGCTAATTGATTTTGGGATTGCAAACTAAATGCAACCAGATACAACAAGTATTGTTAAAGACTCTCAGGTTGGTACAGTTAATTATATGCCCCCGGAAGCCATCAAAGATATGTCTTCCTCAAGAGAGAATGGGAAATCCAAATCAAAGATAAGCCCCAAAAGTGATGTTTGGTCTTTGGGATGCATTTTGTATTATATGACTTATGGGAAAACACCATTTCAGCATATAATTAACCAGATTTCCAAATTACATGCCATAATTGACTCTAATCATGAAATTGAGTTTCCTGATATTCCAGAGAAAGATCTTCAAGATGTGTTAAAGTGTTGTTTAATAAGGGCCCCTAAAAAGAGGATATCCATTGATGAGCTTCTGGCGCATCCATATGTTCATATTCAAACTCATCCAGGCAGCCATAAGAGAGCCTCTGAAGAAATGAAACATGTTCTGGGCCAACTTGTTGGTCTGAATTCTCCTAATTCCATTTTGAAAGCTGCTAAAACTTTGTATGAGCACTATAGTAGTGATCAAAGTCACGATTCCTCTTCATCATCCAAGACTTTTGAAAAAAAGGGGGAAAAGAAATGATTTGCAGCTACTCAGAAGCTGTCAAATATCACCTGTACAATACACTGGACTGTCATATTTTTGATTCTGTGGAAATCTGCTCTCAAAGATAACTTCATTCTGAAATGTTATTGGCAGAAAAATTCAGTGGATTTTCAAAAGAAAACTAAAGATAACCACTAATGGCACTGTATATTTAATTATAGAATTGTTTTCTCTGTTATGCTTCTCTATAAATTTAACCTATTTGATATCATTTCACACTTGGAACAATGGTTGGACAACTGAAATATATTCTGAAGAACTGTGTAAATAAAGCTTTGTAGTATAAAATGACAAAAAAAAAAGAAAGAAAGAAAGAAAGAAAGAAAGAAAGAAAGAAAGAAAGAAAGAAAGAAAGAAAGAAAGGTGTGGACAAGGAACCCAGAAGGCTGGTCAACCTTGAAGCTCTGAAAGGTCAGGACCAACCACTCCCTATCTAATTGATACAATGGTAGCTGAAGCAACTTCCCCATCAAATAATCATGTAAATCCTTACTGATAAGATAATCTGCCTGTTACTGGAATTGCCTGCCTAAGGGCAATGGGTGTATCCCAAACCTGAATAAAAGGGATGGAAAGGCCAAAGCAAAGCTTAGTCCTCCCACTAGAGGTGGGCTTCTGCCTGGCCCCCATTTCCCAAATTAATATTTTTCTAGTCTCTTTCATTTGTGTGCAGCCTTCTCCAGAACCCAAACCCTGAAACTGAACCCTGAACCACGTGGGATGTGAAAAGGGGTTCCCACATCGATGTGTCTTGGTCTGGGCCTCTTCAGATTCTTCTTGTTTGGGATTCTCTGTGCTTCCTAGACTTGTAAGTCTATTTCTTTCACCAGGTCGGGGATTTTTTCTGTTATTATTTCTTCAAATAGGTTTTCAATATCTTGCTCTCTCTGTTCTCCTTCTGGCACCACCATAATATGAAGGTTGGTGTGCTTGAGGTTGTCCCAGAGGCTCCTTACACTATCTTTGTATTTTTGAATTATTTTTTCTTTTTGCTTTTCTGATTGGGTGTTTTTTGTTTCCTCATGCTCCAAATTATTGATTTGATTCTCAGAATCCTCTACTCCACTGTTGAATCCCTATAAATTATTCTTTATTTCAGTTAGTGTATACTTAATTTCTGAATGGTGCTTTTTCATGTCTTTGAAATTCTCACTAAATCCCTTGAAGATCTCATTAAGGTCCTTGAGCATCCTTACAAGTATTGTTTTGAAGTCTGTATCCAGTAGTTTGCTTGCTTCCATTTCTTTCATTTGTGGCAGTTTCTTTGTCTCTGTAATTTGGTTGCTTCCCTATGTTTGTTTATATGTATTAGGTATAACTGCTGTGTCTCCTGGAATTGGTAGAGTGGCCTTGTGTAGTAGATGTCCTGTAGGACCCAGTGGCTCAGCCTCCCTAGTCATCTGATCTGGGCACTCTAGGTGCGCTCTTGTGTAAGCTGTGTGCACAATCTTGTTGTAGTTGAGCCTTGATTGCTATTGGCATCATTGGGATGAATTGACCTCTAGGCCAACTGGCTGTGAGGACAAGCTGTGACTATAATGGAAGAGCTGCTATGCAGGAGACACTCCTATAGAGCAGGACTTGATTCAGTGGGGCTTTGATGCTCACTCAGTCTGCTTCTTGAGTGTGTGGCTTGTGTATGTGTAGAGTTGTAATCTGGTATGGTCTGAAGCTGTCCACCTGGTGCACTGGCTCTGGAACCTCCCAGTAGGTGCAAAGTTGGCCATTGCCTGGGGCCACCCAGCAGGAGTTACAGAGAGATCTGAAGATGGCTGCAGCTTATATTGGGCTTGGAAGTACCCAGGCAAGGCCAAGTTGTGAAGCAAGGCAGGCTGGTGCTTAGGCTTCTTATAGATAGGCTGGGGGCATGCTGATGCCAGCTACTGCTTATTTGAGAGATTTTAGGAAAATATGAAGCCTGAACCAGGACAGGCCATTCATATGGGAAAGCTTCTGCAAACAGCATGGGAGGGGCTGCAAATTGGATGGGTGGGGGTCTCAGGGAATCACCAGGGGGGAGTGAACAGTGTGAGCCATGCTGATAGAAATTCAGATATGGTGCCTGCCAGTCAGCTCTGTGATTGGGGAGGTCCCAACATGGAACAATGATCTCTGTGAGCACCCCCATTTGGGAGGAAGCTGCCCCTGAGTTCTTGCTCCTGTGCCAGACAATCCATCAAGTTTCTCCATGTATGTCACTGGATCTTCCAAAGCCTCTGCCCAGTGCTAGAGCTCAGAGGAAGCAGGATCCTGTAAGTTCATGTGCTGGCCCTTTAAGAGGAACTGCCTGGAACTCCAGCAGCCTCCGAGTCACTCAGCCACAATCCCTACTCAGCCCAAAGTTATGGGAACTTCTCTTTCAAGGCTTGAACCCTAGGCGGGGGTCTGGTGTGGGGCTGGGACCTCTTGCTTCTCATAGGAGGCCTCTGCAGCCAAGATGTCCCTCCCAATTAAAAAATATGCCACACGTGGGTATCAGACCAGCCTGTTCTGTGCTTCTGTACCTCCTACTAGTCTCTATGTACTTTCTTCTTTATTTATCTGGTTGTAGGACTTCTATTTAGCCACATTTCAGGTGATTCTGAATGATGGTTGTTCTGTATTTTAGTTATAATATTGATGTGGTTGTGGGAGGTGATGTGTACTGGCGTTTAACTATGTCGCCATCTTGGTTCTCCCAGGCAGAGAAAGAACATTTTAACTCACCACCACTGAAAATACTGGTAGCTCTGGGACAGACTGCTTGTGGTGAGCAGGGAAAATAAAAAGTAAACTTTTGATAAATGCCAGGCTTTGTGTCCAGATTAAACACTAAATTGTCAACATCTATGTGCTCACCCAGTTCCTAAGTGACTCATTATATAACCCCTGGATCACCATTTGTAGTGGGAATGGTAATATAAACCTTTCCAAATAGGGAGGGGCCTTTGTTCTGTGATGCCTGAATCCCTAGTGAAAGGAAACTGGCAAAAAACATAAAAAGGGAGAGGTAGATGAAAGAGCATACTAATGAATATGTGTTCTCTTTTCCAAGGTAGTACAGAGCTTATAAGGCAACCTGAGCCACTATTAAAGCATTTTAGGCCTCCCTAAAACATTCTGGATATTCAGATAGTTTAAAAGACAAAGATGCCTGTATTTTGAATTAGATTATATCCTCAAGTTTTTATTTTATTTTCATTTTTTCAGATCATCACCAAATATCTAAAATTTACGAGAGAGAGAGAGAGAAGGGGAAATGAGGATGAAAATTGACTATTAATTTTAAGATTAAATTAATGGACAAGTAAAAAGTATGTCCTAGATTAATATGCCTTACTCCAAAATCTCTTGCCTCTTCATCCTTTTAAGGGAACATTCTTTCATTAGTTTATTCAAAATCAGCTTGAAGTTTTTATGACCTCTCAGATACTGTGGTAATTACTGGAGAAACAGGTGTGTAAGATGAAGCCCCAGCCCTCAAGAAATGAGCAAACCAGGGGCAGGAAAGGGCTTGCACAACACCAGGTCGTGATTAATGCTACCGAGAAAAATAAGGCAGATGAAGGTGATAGAGAATGTCCAGGTGAGCTATTTAGAAAAGGAAGTGCAAGAGAGTCTCTTTAAGACCTGCCATCCTTGACACTGGTCTTAGCAATGAGTTCATGGATTTGATACCAAAACTAAAGGCAATGAATACAAAAATAAACAAGTGGGACTACATTAAACTAAAAAGCTCTGTTCAGCAAAGGAAACCAATGACACAATGAAAAGGCAACCTATGGAACTGTAGAAATATAAATAAATACACACACACACACACACACACACACACAATGGAATACTATTTGTTCGCAAAAATGAAATCCTGCCATTTGTGACAACATGGGTAGAACTTAAGGGCATTTTGCTAAATGAAAAAAAGTGGACAAAGATAAATACTATATGATCTCACCTTTATGTAGAATCTATTATAATAAAAGGGTAATATGCTAATTAGACCGGACATCATTCTGGACATCGTTCTGGATGAAGCCCGAGCCAGAGGGAAGCCTTGGTCCTGGGTGCCAGAGGGAAGCTGGTGCCGGCAGCTGGGGGAAGGAAGGCCTACTCTTGCACGAATTTCGTGCTTCGGGCCCCTAGTCTTAAAAGAAAAAACAACCCAAACAAAACAAAAACAACAACCCCCCCAAAAAAAACCCGAAATAAAAAAACCCCCAAAACCCACTGAACTAACAGAGGTCAGGGGAGTGTAGAGGGTGGGAAAATAAGTGAAGGCCCAAGCTTCCAGTTATAAAGCCTGGGGATACTATTTAAACATAAATAAATAAAAGTAAAGACATGCTATTTGAGCAGCAGCAACCTGATAGAACCTGGTGCGGATCTGGAGGAAAGAGAGAACCTGGTCAGATCTGGAGGAAGGAGAGAACCTGGTGTGGATCTGGAGGAAGGAGAGAATCTGTGCAGATCAGGAGGAAGGAGAGAACCTGGTGCGGATCTGGAGGAAGGAGAGAACCTGGTCAGATCTGGAGGAAGGAGAGAACCTGATCAGATCTGGAGGAAGGAGAGACCCTGGTGTGGATCTGGAGGAAAGAGAGAACCTGGTGTGGATCTGGAGGAAGGAGAGAACCTGTTGCAGATCAGGAGGGAGGAGAGAACCTGGTGCGGATCTGGAGGAAGGAGAGACCCTAGTGTGGATCTGGAGGAAGGAGAGAACCTGGTCAGATCTGGAGGAAGGAGAGAACCTGGTCAGATCTGGAGGAAGGAGAGAATCTGTGCAGATCGGGAGGAAGGAGAGAACCTGGTGCGGTTCTGGAGGAAGGAGAGAACCTGGTCAGATATGGAGGAAGGAGACAACCTGTTGCAGATCAGGAGGAAGGAGAGAACCTGGTCAATTATAGAGCAAAGAGAGAACCTGGTCAGATCTGGAGGAAGGAGAGAATCTGTGCAGATCAGGAGGAAGGAAGAACCTGCTCAGATCTGGAGGAAGGAGAGAACCTGGTCAGATCTGGAGGAAGGAGAGAACCTGGTCAGATCTGGAGGAAGGAGAGAACCTGTGCAGATCTGGAGGAAGGAGAGAACTTGGTCAGATCTGGAGGAAGGAGAGAACCTGGTCAGATCTGGAGGAAGGAGAGAACCTGGTGCGGCTCTGGAGGAAGGAGAGAACCTGGTCAGATCTGGAGTAAGGAGAGAACCTGGTGGGGTTCTGGAGTAAGGAGAGAACCTGGTCATATCTAGAGGAAGGAGAGAATTTGTGCAGATTAGGAGGAAGGAGAGAACCTGGTGTGGATCTGGAGGAAGAGAGAAACTGGTGCAGATCTTGAGGAAGGAGAGAACCTGGTCAGATCTGGAGGAAGGAGAGAACCTGGTCATATCTGGAGGAAGGAGAGAACCTGGTGCGGTTCTAGAGGAAGGAGAAAACCTGGATTGGATATGGAGGAAGGAGAGAAACTGCTGCAGATCTTGAGGAAGGAGAGAACCTGGTCAGATCTGGAGGAAGGAGAGAATCTGTGCAGATCAGGAGGAAGGAGAGAACCTGGTGCAGCTCTGGAGGAAGGAGAGAACCTGGTGCGGTTCTGGAGGAAGGAGAGAACCTGGTGCAGTTCTGGAGGAAGGAGAGAACCTGGTGTGGATCTGGAGGAAGGAGAGACACTGGTGCAGATCTTGAGGAAGGAGAGAACCTGGTCAGATCTGGAGGAAGGAGAGAACCTGGTGCGGTTCTGGAGGAAGGAGAGAACCTGGTGCGGTTCTGGAGGAAGGAGAGAACCTGGTGCGGTTCTGGAGGAAGGAGAGAACCTGGTGCGGTTCTGGAGGAAGGAGAGAACCTGGTGCGGTTCTGGAGGAAGGAGAGAACCTGGTCAGATCTGGAGGAAGGAGAGAACCTGGTGCGGCTCTGGAGTAAGGAGAGAACCTGGTGCGGTTCTGCAGGAAGGAGAGAATCTGTGCAGATCAGGAGGAAGGAGAGTACCTGGTGCGACTCTGGAGTAAGGAGAGAACCTGGTGCGGTTCTGGAGGAAGGAGAGAACCTGGTCAGATCTGGTGGAAGGAGAGTACCTGATCAGATCTGGAGGAAGGATAGAACCTGGTGCGGATCTGCAGGAAGGAGAGAATCTGTGCAGATCGGGAGGAAGGAGAGAACCTGGTGCGGCTCTGGAGTAAGGAGAGAACCTGGTGCGGTTCTGGAGGAAGGAGAGAATCTGTGCAGGTCGGGAGGAAGGAGAAAACCTGTGCAGATCGGGGGAAGGATAGAACCTAGTGTGGATCTGGAGGAAGAAAAGAACCTAGTCATATCTGGAGGAAGGAGAGAATCTGTGCAGATCAGGAGGAAGAAGAGAACCTGGTGCGGTTCTGGGGGAAGGAGAGAATCTGTGAAGGACGGGAAGAAGGAGAGAACCTGGTGCGGATCTGGAGGAAGGAGAGAACCTGGTCAGATCTGGAGGAAGGAGAGAACCTGGTGCGGATATGGAGGAAGGAGAGAACCTGGTCAGATCTGGAGGAAGGAGAGAATCTGTGCAGATCAGGAGGAAGGAGAGAACCTGGTGCGGCTCTAGAGGAAGGAGAGAACCTGGTCAGATCTGGAGGAAGGAGAGAACCTGGTGCGGTTCTGGAGGAAGGAGAAAACCTGTGCAGATTGGGGGAAGGAGAGACCCTAGTGTGGATCTGGAGGAAGGAGAGAACCTGGTCAGATCTGGAGGAAGGAGAGAACCTGGTGCGGTTCTGGAGGAAGGAGAGAACCTGGTGCAGTTCTGGAGGGAGGAGAAAACCTGGTGTGGATATGGAAGAAAGAGAGAAACTGGTGCAGATCTTGAGGAAGGAGAGAACCTGGTCAGATCTGGAGGAAGGAGAGAACCTGGTCAAATCTGGAGGAAGGAGAGAACCTGGTACGGATCTGGAGGAAGGAGAGAACCTGTGCAGATCTGGAGGAGGGAGAGAATCTGTGCTGATCGGGAGACAGGAGAGAACCTGGTGCAAATCAGGAAGAAGGAGAGAACCTGGTCAGCTCTGTAGTAAGGAGAGAACCTGGTGGGGTTCTGGAGTAAGGAGAGAACCTGGTCATATCTAGAGGAAGGAGAGAATTTGTGCAGATCATGAGGAAGGAGAGAACCTGGTGTGGTTCTGGTCGAAGGAGAGAACCTGGTCAGATCTGGAGGAATGAGAGAACCTGGTCAGATCTGGAGGAGGGAGAGAACCTGGTCAGATCGGGAGGAAGGAGAGAACCTTGGTCAGATCTGGAGGAAGGAGAGAACCTGGTCAGATCTGGAAGAAGGAGAGAACCTGGTCAGATCTGGAGGAAGGAGAGACCCTGGTGCGGATCTGGAGGAAAGAGAGAACATGGTCAGATCTGGAGGAAGGAGAGAATCTGTGCAGATCGGGAGGAAGGAGAGAACCTGTTGCAGATCAGGAGGAAGGAGAGAACCTGGTGCGGTTCTGGAGGAAGGAGAGAACCTGGTGCGGACCTGGAGGAAGGAGAGAACCTGTGCAGATCAAGAGGAATGAGAGAACCTGGTGCGGTTCTGGAGGAAGGAGAGAATCTGTGCAGGACGGGAAGAAGGAGAGAACCTGGTGCGGATCTGGAGGAAGGAGAGAACCTGGTCAGATATGGAGGAAGGAGAGAACCTGATCAGATCTGGAGGAAGGAGAGAACCTGGTGCGGATCTGCAGGAAGGAGAGAATCTGTGCAGATCAGGAGGAAGGAGAGAACCTGGTGCGGTTCTGGAGGGAGGAGAAAACCTGGTGTGGATATGGAAGAAGGAGAGAAACTGGTGCAGATCTTGAGGAAGGAGAGAACCTGGTCAGATCTGGAGGAAGGAGAGAACCTGGTCAGATCTGGAGGAAGGAGAGAACCTGGTGCGGATCTGGAGGAAGGAGAGAACCTGGTGCGGATCTGGAGGAAGGAGAGAACCTGTGCAGATCTGGAGGAGGGAGAGAATCTGTGCTGATCGGGAGACAGGAGAGAACCTGGTGCAAATCGGGAAGAAGGAGAGAACCTGGTCAGCTCTGGAGTAAGGAGAGAACCTGGTGGGGTTCTGGAGTAAGGAGAGAACCTGGTCATATCTAGAGGAAGGAGAGAATTTGTGCAGATCAGGAGGAAGGAGAGAACCTGGTGTGGTTCTGGTGGAAGGAGAGAACCTGGTCAGATCTGGAGGAAGGAGAGAACCTGGTCAGATCTGGAGGAGGGAGAGAACCTGGTCAGATCGGGAGGAAGGAGAGAAGCTTGGTCAGATCTGGAGGAAGGAGAGAACCTGGTCAGATCTGGAGGAAGGAGAGAACCTGGTGCGGCTCTGGAGTAAGGAGAGAACCTGGTGCGGTTCTGGAGGAAGGAGAGAACCTGGTCAGATCTGGAGGAAGGAGAGAACCTGATCAGATCTGGAGGAAGGAGATAACCTGGTGCGGATCTGCAGGAAGGAGAGAATCTGTGCAGATCAGGAGGAAGGAGAGAACCTGGTGCGGCTCTGGAGTAAGGAGAGAACCTGGTGCGGTTCTGCAGGAAGGAGAGAATCTGTGCAGGTCGGGAGGAAGGAGAAAACCTGTGCAGATCGGGGGAAGGAGAGACCCTAGTGTGGATCTGGAGGAAGGAGAGAACCTGGTCAGATCTGGAGGAAGGAGAGAATCTGTGCAGATCAGGAGGAAGGAGAAAACCTTGTCGGTTCTGGAGGAAGGAGAGAATCTGTGCAGGACGGGAAGAAGGAGAGAACCTGGTGTGGATCTGGAGGAAGGAGAGAACCTGGTCAGATCTGGAGGAAGGAGAGAACCTGATCAGATCTGGAGGAAGGAGAGAACCTGGTGCGGATCTGGAGAAAGGAGAGAATCTGTGCAGATCAGGAGGAAGGAGAGAACCTGGTCAGATCTGGAGGAAGGAGAGAACCTGGTGCGGGTCTGGAGGAAGGAGAGAAACTGGTGCGGTTCTGGAGGGAGGAGAAAACCTGGTCTGATCTGGAGGAGGGAGAGAACCTGGTCAGATCGGGAGGAAGGAGAGAACCTGTGCAGATCTGGAGGAGGGAGAGAATCTGTGCTGATCGGGAGACAGGAGAGAACCTGGTACAAATCGGGAAGAAGGAGAGAACCTGGTCAGCTCTGGAGTAAGGAGAGAACCTGGTGGGGTTCTGGAGTAAGGAGAGAACCTGGTCTGATCTGGAGGAGGGAGAGAACCTGGTCAGATCTGTAGGAAGGAGAGACCCTGGTGCGTATCTGGAGGAAAGAGAGAACCTGGTCAGATCTGGAGGAAGGAGAGAATCTGTGCAGATCGGGAGGAACGAGAGAACCTGTTGCAGATCAGGAGGAAGGAGAGAACCTGGTGCAGTTCTGGAGGAAGGAGAGAACCTGGTGCGGACCTGGAGGAAGGAGAGAACCTGTGCAGATCAAGAGGAAGGAGAGAACCTGGTGCGGTTCTGGAGGAAGAAGAGAATCTGTGCAGGACGGGAAGAAGGAGAGAACCTGGTGCGGATCTGGAGGAAGGAGAGAACCTGGTCAGATCTGGAGGAAGGAGAGAACCTGATCAGATCTGGAGGAAGGAGAGAACCTGGTGCGGATCTGGAGTAAGGAGAGAACCTGGTGCGGATCTGCAGGAAGGAGAGAATCTGTGCAGATCAGGAGGAAGGAGAGAACCTGGTGCGGTTCTGGAGGGAGGAGAAAACCTGGTGTGGATATGGAAGAAGGAGAGAAACTGGTGCAGATCTTGAGGAAGGAGAGAACCTGGTCAGATCTGGAGGAAGGAGAGAACCTGGTCAGATCTGGAGGAAGGAGAGAACCTGGTGCGGCTCTGGAGTAAGGAGAGAACCTGGTGCGGTTCTGGAGGAAGGAGAGAATCTGTGCAGGACGGGAAGAAGGACAGAACCTGGTGCGGATCCGGAGGAAGGAGAGAACCTGGTCAGATCTGGAGGAAGGAGAGAACCTGGTGCGGATCTGCAGGAAGGAGAGAATCTGTGCAGATCAGGAGGAAGGAGAGAACCTGGTGCGGTTCTGGAGGGAGGAGAAAACCTGGTGTGGATATGGAAGAAGGAGAGAAACTGGTGCAGATCTTGAGGAAGGAGAGAACCTGGTCAGATCTGGAGGAAGGAGAGAACCTGGTCAGATCTGGAGGAAGGAGAGAACCTGGTGCGGCTCTGGAGTAAGGAGAGAACCTGGTGCGGTTCTGGAGGAAGGAGAGAATCTGTGCAGGACGGGAAGAAGGACAGAACCTGGTGCGGATCCGGAGGAAGGAGAGAACCTGGTCAAATCTGGAGGAAGGAGAGAACCTGGTGCGGATCTGCAGGAAGGAGAGAACCTGGTCAGATCTAGAGGAAGGAGAGAACCTGGTCAGATTTGGAGGAAGGAGAGAACCTGATCAGATCTGGAGGAAGGAGAGAACCTGGTGCGGATCTGCAGGAAGGAGAGAATCTGTGCAGATCAGGAGGAAGGAGAGAACCTGGTGCGGCTCTGGAGTAAGGAGAGAACCTGGTGCGGTTCTGCAGGAAGGAGAGAATCTGTGCAGGTCGGGAGGAAGGAGAAAACCTGTGCAGATCGGGGGAAGGAGAGACCCTAGTGTGGATCTGGAGGAAGGAGAGAACCTGGTGCGGACCTGGAGGAAGGAGAGAACCTGTGCAGATCAAGAGGAAGGAGAGAACCTGGTGCGGTTCTGGAGGAAGAAGAGAATCTGTGCAGGACGGGAAGAAGGAGAGAACCTGGTGCAGATCTGGAGGAAGGAGAGAACCTGGTCAGATCTGGAGGAAGGAGAGAACCTGATCAGATCTGGAGGAAGGAGAGAACCTGGTGCGGATCTGCAGGAAGGAGAGAATCTGTGCAGATCAGGAGGAAGGAGAGAACCTGGTGCGGTTCTGGAGGGAGGAGAAAACCTGGTGTGGATATGGAAGAAGGAGAGAAACTGGTGCAGATCTTGAGGAAGGAGAGAACCTGGTCAGATCTGGAGGAAGGAGAGAACCTGGTCAGATCTGGAGGAAGGAGAGAACCTGGTGCGGCTCTGGAGTAAGGAGAGAACCTGGTGCGGTTCTGGAGGAAGGAGAGAATCTGTGCAGGACGGGAAGAAGGACAGAACCTGGTGCGGATCCGGAGGAAGGAGAGAACCTGGTCAAATCTGGAGGAAGGAGAGAACCTGGTGCGGATCTGCAGGAAGGAGAGAACCTGGTCAGATTTGGAGGAAGGAGAGAACCTGATCAGATCTGGAGGAAGGAGAGAACCTGGTGCGGATCTGCAGGAAGGAGAGAATCTGTGCAGATCAGGAGGAAGGAGAGAACCTGGTGCGGCTCTGGAGTAAGGAGAGAACCTGGTGCGGTTCTGGAGGAAGGAGAGAACCTGGTCAGATCTGGAGGAAGGAGAGAACCTGATCAGATCTGGAGGAAGGAGATAACCTGGTGCGGATCTGCAGGAAGGAGAGAATCTGTGCAGATCAGGAGGAAGGAGAGAACCTGGTGCGGCTCTGGAGTAAGGAGAGAACCTGGTGCGGTTCTGCAGGAAGGAGAGAATCTGTGCAGGTCGGGAGGAAGGAGAAAACCTGTGCAGATCGGGGGAAGGAGAGACCCTAGTGTGGATCTGGAGGAAGGAGAGAACCTGGTCAGATCTGGAGGAAGGAGAGAATCTGTGCAATCAGGAGGAACGAGAGAACCTGGTGCGGATCTGGAGGAAGGAGAGAACCTGGTGCAGTTCTGGAGGAAAGAGAGAATCTGGTGCAGTTCTGGTGGAAGGAGAGGACCTGGTGCAGATCTGGAGGAGGGAGAGAATCTGTGCTGATCGGGAGAGAGGAGAGAACCTGGTGCAAATCGGGAAGAAGGAGAGAACCTGGTCAGCTCTGGAGTAAGGAGAGGACCTGGTGGGTTCTGGAAGAAGGAGAGAACCTGGTCATATCTAGAGGAAAGAGAGAATCTGTGCACATCAGGAGGAAGGAGAGAACCTGGTGCGGATCTGGAGGAAGGAGAGAACCTGGTGCGGTTCTGGAGGAAGGAGAGAACCTGGTGCAGTTCTGGAGGAAGGAGAGAACCTGGTGTGGATCTGGAGGAAGGAGAGAAACTGGTGCAGATCTTGAGGAAGGAGAGAACCTTGTCAGATCTGGAGGAAGGAGAGAACCTGGTGCAGCTCTGGAGGAAGGAGAGTACCTGGTCAGATCTGGAGGAAGGAGAGAACCTGATCAGATTTGGAGGAAGGAGAGAACCTGGTGCGGATCTGGAGGAAGGAGAGAATATGTGCAGGTTGGGAGGAAGGAGAGAATATGTGCAGGTTGGGAGGGAGGAGAGAACCTGGTGGGGTTCTGGAGGAAGGAGAGAACCTGTGCAGATCAGGAGGAAGGAGAGAACCTGGTGCAGAGTCGGAGGAAGGAGAGAACCTGGTGCAAATCGGGAAGAAGGAGAGAACCTGGTCAGCTCTGGAGTAAGGAGAGAACCTGGTGCGGATCTGGAGGAAGGAGAGAACCTGGTCATATCTAGAGGAAGGCGAGAATCTGTGCAGATCAGGAGGAAGGAGAGAACCTGGTGCGGTTCTAGAGGAAGGCGAGAACCTGGTCAGATCTGGAGGAAGGAGAGAATCTGTGCAGTTCGGAGGAAGGAGAGAACCTGGTGCGGTTCTAGAGGAAGGCGAGAACCTGGTCAGATCTGGAGGAAGGAGAGAATCTGTGCAGATTGGAGGAAGGAGAGAACCTGGTGCGGTTCTAGAGGAAGGCGAGGACCTCGTCAGATCTGGAGGAAGGAGAGAATCTGTGGAGATCGGAGGAAGGAGAGAACCTGGTGCGGATCTGGAGGAAGGATTGAAGCTGGTGTGGATATGGAGGAAAGAGAGAACCTGTTGCGGATCTGGAGGAAGGAGAGAACCTGGTCAGATCTGGAGGAAGAAGAGAACCTGGTGCGGATTGGGAGGAAGGGTCTTCTTAGTCCCAGGGACGCACCTGTTGTAATCGGGAAGGTAAAGAAAGCACAGTGCTGAAGCAGAGTGATCGGGGAGTCATGGCAGGGGATGAGCTTGGTGGTAGAGGGGACTAACTGCAGGGCCTTAGTGGTCTTTGGTGAGGACTTTGGATTTTATGTCTGACAGGAAAGTTTTGGAGAAATTTGAGAAGGGAGGAGATGTGGGCCTATTTATGTTTGAGAAGATCACTTTGGTTGCTATGTAGACACTAGACTGTGGAGAAGCAGGGATACCATGAAGTAGGTGTTCAGCGTCTAGACAAGTAAAGATGGTAGCTTGAATGGGACTGGAAGCTGTGATGATGGTAGATATGGTTAGATTTGAAATGGAAGCTGTGATGGTGGGAATGGCTATATTTGGGATGGGAACTGTGATGATGGAGGGAATGGCTGGATTTGGGATGGAAGCTGTAACAATGGTGGGAATGACTGGATTTGGAAGATACTTGAATGGTGAGTCCATGATGCATTGTGAAGTGGCTTAAATGGTGGCCCCTAAAAATGATATGTCTACATCCTAATCGTTGGAACCCATCACCATGACCTGATTTGGAAAAGGGTCTTTGCAGATGGAGTTGGTTGAGGATCCGGAGATGAGATCATTCTAGATTGCCCTGGTGCATCCTAAACCCAGTGACGTGTCCCCTGAAGGAACAGAGAGACACAGACACAGAGAGAAGCGGAGAAGGTTGGGAAGAGGGTGGCAGGAGGCAGACACTGGAGTTCCGCAGCCACAAGCCAAGGACGGTGGGGCTCAGCCAGAGCTGGGAGAGATGAGGAAGGTTCTCTCCTTGGCCTACATCTCGGCTTCAGACTCCTGGCCCCAGACCTGTGAGGTTTTCCTGTTGTTTAGGTCTCCGAGTCTGTGGTAACCCAGCACAGGACCTCAGGACACAGGCTGTCAGATGCGAACTCGGCCTGTAAGCTGACTTGGAGCTCAGGGAGCATGCAGGGATAGGGACGGGTCTTTGCTAACAGCCTGTGTGTAATTCCACTGCCAGCCTCTGTGGGATGGGTGCAGGTGGAGAGGAGGGAAGTGGTGCCCATGCCTGGAGCTCCAGTGTGGGACAGGTAAGAAAAGCTTCTGCAGAAGGAGCAGAAGCATGTGAGTATGGGAGCAGGACCATGGACCAGAGGATGTCACGGATGCTGAGGCAAGTGTGGGAGAGAGTAGCCAGCCTGGACGACACTGCCCACGGCTGAGTGAGGTGAGGGGTGGGGGGCTTGAGCATTGTGTTTGCTGAGACAGAGGTAATTGTGGTCTGCCAAGGCTGGTCTCAATGGTGAGGTAGAAAAGTGTTTTCAGCGACTTGCCAAAGGGCACTCAAAGGGGGTGGCAGCGCTCAAAGAGACAAACCTTTAGAGTGTCCTAGTCCTTGATCTTGTGGGTTCCCTGGTTTTGTCATGCGGCTTCAAATGGCATACACAACAGAACAATAGAGTTGCATCAAAAGCTCCTTACCCACCTCATTGAGATAATAGCAACCTCGTCATCACCAGTGTCCTTTAGCAAATGCTTACTTTGTGCTAACCCTGTGCTAAGTGATATGAAAATATACTTATGTAATTTTATTATTCCATCAAGTTTGAGAAGTAGCTTTTATTACCATTTTTCAAAAGAGAAAAAAGTATAGTTAGAATCCCTATCATCAAACAACTCCTTATGTAACATCTGAGGTACTCTGCATAATGTTTGGTTAGGAAATTGTTACAATATCTTTTGTTGGAAAGAGAGAGAGAGAGAGGGGGGAGGGGAGAGAGTCAAAGTCCTCACTCTTCCCAATTTCCACAGAATTTCTGCAACTCCAGAGCACAGGTATGGACAGTCAAGGTGCACCTGAAATGTGTGCTGCCTTACTTGGCAGCTGGCGCACTGACAAGAAGCCAACACCCAAGAGGAGAAAATGTTCTGGAGTGATTTTTACGTGCCAGACATTTCACATGCGTGGATGTAACAGTGCTCCCAGGGCCCGGAGTGCGGAAGAGACTTTAGCCAAGGACCCATACCTCCTAGGCAAGACTAAAATCTGCATCCACGGCAGTCTAGTTCTGAAGCCCATCCCCTTCACCATGAACTCCTTAAGTGGCCTACACACCGGGATGCTTGTTACCATGGAGAGGGGCACTCGGTTGGACGGGGGGTAGAATGCGTCAGGTCTCACGCTACTTCCTTGAGCTCTGTGCGTGCTCTCCTACACGGGCCCTGTGTTTTAGAAAATGCCTTACATTTTCCTGCTGTTAAGGTTTTGCTCACCATGGTTCCCTTTGTCCTAAAAATCTATTTACCCTTGAAAACCCAGTGCAAATGCTAACCCCTGCACGCAGGCTTGGCCCTCTCAGCGCTGGCTGCCCTCTGACGTCCAGTGCCCTCATACAGGCATTATCCCTAAGTGCCTGGTGCTGGCATCATGTGTTCATGGTTTTTGTGTGTGTGTGTTTTTAAGTCTCTTACTGTGGTTTATAATAATATCCGTTAGAGGCAAAGGCTATCTCCTCTATCTTTGAATATTGTCAGTAAGGAGGTGGTCATTTAAACAATACTCAAGTTGTAGACTGATTTGAAAAGTGATTCTGACTCTTTCATGAGCTGCGAGGAAATGTAGCAGGGCCCCTTTCTCACGGGGTAACCACAGGGCCAGTGACTCGCTTGTCATGCGCCCCGGAATCCACAGGATGATGCTAAATGCAGGTCCTGACTGTGGGACTTGAGAGCTTGGCTTGCTCACAAGCTCCAGAGGATGTCGATGCTGTGATGCACAGACACAGCTGGAGCGGTGAAGGATTTCATCCTAAGGAGACGCTGCAAATCACCTTGACAAGGGGGTGTGCATCTACCTGACCAGCGACAAGTCCCTCCCTCCGCAGGCTGACCAAGTGCCCTCATGCTCCCGGGCGGCCTGTCCCTGGATGCAGAGAAAGAGCGGGTGTGGCTGATCGCCGAGTGGATGTCCCGTCGCTACCGGGAGGACTTCGGTAGGGAAACACTTCTCCACGGTCTAGCCTCTTCTGGGTCCCTCCATGTTCATCTTTGGAATAAGAGCAAGCAGTTCAGATTGGACATTTGTTAAAATATTGGATTAAGGTTGATAATAAAGTTTAAAGAGTAAAAAGGATTTGCGATTTTAAAGTTTACATAGTGTTCCGTGATAGATACTAGGTATTGTATGTTTCTCAGGTTTAATCTTGGAAAGGGCTTAAATGAAGCTTTTAAAGTTTACCTGAAAATTGTGCTGTCTTAAACATGCTTATATATTAAAATATATATAAGCTAGGTCTTCCTGACAAGAGACTGCCTTCCTCAGCACCAGCGGGTCTCCCTCCTGCGGTCTCCATGCTAGGACTGACTCCGCCATGTGCTGCTCAGTGAGATGAGACACTACATCTGTACAACAAACAGAGTCTAGGCCACACTCAGCAAGAATTCTGTCTCTGTTACTTCTATTTTAATTTTCTCTACCTAGGGGGCCATCTAAACAAAAGACATTCTGGGAACATACTTTTCCCCGGTTCTTAAATGTAAGAGCCTTTGCATATATATTTTAATATATAAGCATGTTTAAGACAGCACTTAAATATCACATATGCATAGCATTTAAAGACATAGAGGACTGCGACATCTCTTTCTCAGCATTGTAACCATGAGGGTCTTACTGTAAGATAAAACAGGATTAATGGTAGATGCCTGGATTTGAAGCTTCCTCTCTCTCTCTCTCTCTCTCTCTCTCTCTCTCTCTCTCTCTCTCTCCCACCCCCTCAGAAAATAGCCTATAGCCTCATAACTAGGTTTACTTGGCGCATAAGTAAGAAAACAAATTCCATAAATTTTTAAAGGGGAAATAATGAAATAATGGTTTGTGAGCAGTGGAGTTGGCTCTGGAGGTGAGAACTCAGTGAAGCTATCCTATCCAGTAAAAGAGTAATATGCAAATTGACTGTACCTCTGCTACACCCACAAGCCACGCCCACCAGCCAATCAGGAATGAGTATGCAAATTAACCCAACCAAGATGGCTGTGGCCACAGAGAGAGCAGAAGGCTTGGGTTTCCCTGGCAATGGAGGAAGTCAAGCTTTCCGCACACCCTGGCTGGCTCAGGCCTGCACTCAAGGCTACAAAGTTCCAATTATAGAAGATAAATAAATCCCAACAAAAATGGCAGCAGCCTTGGAGCTGGAGAGAGCAGGAGGCTTGAGTTGCCCCCAGCGATGGAGGAAGGCAAGCTCCTGCAGCCCTGGCCTCCGCTCAAGGCTACAAAGTTTCAATTATAGAAGACAAATAAATGCCAGATAACAGGGCCTCTGCTTGGGTCACCTGGGGGCGTGGCCGGCCTGCAAACCCCCACAGGCCCCTCACCCAGCCACCCAACACCCCAAGGGAAACCCCACCCTGATCTGGGACACTCTTCAGGGCAAACCAGCCAGCCCCCACCCATGCACCAGGCCTCTATCCTATTTAATCCTATCTAATAAAAGAATAATATGCAAATTGACCATCACTCTAACACACAAGATGGCTGCCCCCATGTGGTCAAAGATGACTGCCCCCATGTGGACACAAGATGGCCACCACAAGATGGCCAGCAGGGGAGGACAGTTGGGAGGGACCAGGTCTGCAAGGAAGGGCAGTTGGGGGCAATTGGGCCTGCAGGGAAGGGCAGGTGGGGGTGACCCAGGCCTGCAGGGGAAGCAGTTGGGGGGTACCAGGCCTGCAGGGGAGGGCAGTTAAGGGTAAACAGGCTGGCAGGGGAGCTGTTAGACATCAATCAGGCTGGCAGGCAGAAGTGGTTAGGGGCAATCAGGAAGGCAGGCAGGAGAGCAGTTGGGAGCCAGCAGTCCTGGATTGTGAGAGGGATGTCCGACTGCCTGTTTAGGCCCGATCCTACCTGGATTGGGCCTAAACGGGCAGAAGGACATCCCTCAAGGGGTCCCAGATTGGAGAGGGTGCAGGCTAGGCTGAGGGACAATTTCGTGCACTAGGCCTCTAGTCTATACTAATAAAAGAGTAATATGCTAATTAGACCAGATAGACGGGACGTCTTCTGGATGTCATTCCTGATAAAGCCAGGGCCTGGGTGAAGCCGCCCAGGGTCCCAGGTACCTGCAGCCTGCCGGAGGAGGGAAGCCTGGGGCCTGGGTGCTGGAAGAAAGCTGGTGCCAGCAGCTGGGGGAAGGAAGGCCTATTCTTGCATGAATTTTCATGCATTGGGCCTCTAGTGTGTGTGTGTGTGTGTGTGTGTGTGTGTGTGTGTGTGGCATAGTATAGGCTGGCTCAACAGCATATCAATTTTCACTTCATAAGTTTGCCAGAATTATACAAATAGCAATAAGCTTTTTTCCTAGAGCTAGAAAAGTTGATTTAGGGGAGAGATGTCAGCATCATGGCAGCATGAGTCGGGCCTTTTATTTTTTCCCTGTTGGAAGCTGCCCATTGTCTTCACTAGCAGAGAGGTGTTGACAAGGAACCGGGAAGGCTGGAGACCTTGAGCTCTGAAAGGTCAGAGCTCTCCACCCACTGTTTAGTTGAGATAATGGTAGCTGCAGCAACTTCCACCTTTTAGTTTTATGTAAATCCTTGCTGATTGGCTATTATTGGAATTGCCTGCCTAAGGGCTATGGGTGTATCCCAAAACCTGAATAAAAGGGATAGCAAGGCCAGAGCAAAGGGGAGTCCTTCCTCTTGAGCTGGGCTCCCGCTTGGCCCCCAATTCCCAAATTTATATTTTCTTGTCTAGTCTCTTTCATTTGTGTGCAGCCTCCTCCAGAACCCAAACCCTGAACCTGAACCCTGAACCACATGGGACGGGGGGGCACTCACATTTCCCTTTTTATTTTTATTTTATTTTTGGTTAATCCTCACCTGAGGATATTTTTCCATTGATTTTTAGGGAGAGTGGAAGAGAGAAGGAAAGACAGAGAGAAACATCGATGTGAGAGAAACACTTCAATTGGTTGCTTCCTGCATGAGCCCCAGGGCCTGGGTTGGGGAGGAGCCTGCAACCAGGGTATGTGCCCTTGACTGGAATCAAACCCAGGATCCTTTGGTCCACAGGCCAACACTCTATCCACTGAGCCACACTGGCTAGGGTTTATTTTTCCCCTTTTTAACAACTAGTCGGACCCCATCCCTGAACAAAAGTGCCTCTGCCCATCATATGGACCCCTGGGAGCTGCCTTCCCACCTGTGCATCTGAAAGGGTGGCTGGAGCCTTGGTGGGGGAGCCGGGACCTGCCCCACCCCCTGCCGTGATGGGGAAGGGAACCTGAAGAGCACAAAACTGGATGGATACAGGGGCGAGAGAGCTGCAGGGAGAGTCCAGTCTCCACCTGCAGGGAGAGTCCCACAGAACAGAGGGCAGTTTAGACACAGAGAACTAGAGCTCACCAAGGAGGCCCCTCCCCAAGGCCACACTGCAGGGTGCTGGGCTTTGGGCAGAAATCTCTCTGGCAGAGAAATGGAAAATAAATGTGGTAAGTGACTGCCTGGTCTTCCCAGCTATGCAAGTTACAGTGGGAGAGACCTGCTTTCTCTCCACCTACACCTGGATTTCTGAGGCAGGGCTTCCGTGACGGAGGGGAGAGAGAGGAAAGGGAAGGAAGCAGGTAAGAATATCAGGACATTGAAAGAGCACGATTCCTCTATCTGCTCAGGACCTCTGGGAGTGCCCCGCAGGAGGATCCTCTGGGCCCCTGGGAGCCCCGAAGCCCAGGTGCTAAGCCCATGCTCCCCTTTCTGATGCTGGTCCTGTGTGCACTCCCCGGTGCATCCCTGGGAGCAGCTCCAGCAGGAGGAACCACAAACCTGTGCTAGAGCCATGCCTCCTGGAGAACAAAGAAAGGTTTCTAGGAACCCAACGATGTAAAGCCTTAATTAAAGAGGTGCCTGCTGCCCAGCTCAGTAGGTAGAGCGTCAGCTCATGCACTGAAGGGTTAGGGGTTCGATTCCAGGCCAAGGGCATGTACCTGGGTTGTGAGTTTGGAGGAGTACGTGTGGGAGGCAACCAATCAGTGTCCCTCTCACATCTCTCTCACATCTCTCTCTCTCTCTCTCTCTCTCTCTCCCTCTCTTCATCCCTCTTTCCCTCCCTCTCTCTCTGAAAAGCAACAGGAAAAATATCTTTGGGTGAAGATTAACAATAATAACAAAAGAGGTGCCTGCTACTTCAGATGCAAAAGCAGAAGTACATACCTTTGAAAAAAAATCAAGGCACTGTGGTATCAGAAAAGGAAAATGAGAATTCTCCATCAATCAAACTCTAGGGCCTGAAATACTACGATCTAAGAATGCAAAATAGCTGCAATGAACACATCCAATGAGCTATAAGAAAACTCAGAAAGCCAAGTCAATGAACTCAGGAATAAAATTAGTGAACCTGGGGTATTACTTACCAAAGAGACAAATGAAAAAGAACCAAACAGAAATTTTGGTGAAGAATTCAACGAATGAGATGAAGAATCCAACAGAAAGCAGACCAGATGGAAGAAAGAATAAATGACTTGGGGGGTAGGGATATAGAAATAATTCAGTTAGAAGAGGAGAGAGAACTCAGATTTTTAAAAAGTGAAGAAACCCTATGAGAGCTATCAGAAAGGCAAATATCAGAATAAGGGTTGTACCAGAAGGTGAAGAGGGAGAAAGGCACAGAGAAATTATTTACAGAAACAATGGCTGAGAACTTTGCAAACCTGGGTAAAGACTTGGACACAGAAGTCCACAAGGGCAATAGAGCACCCTGGTATCTCAAGAACTTCTCCAAGAAACATTATAATAGAACTCATAAGTTAATGATAAAGAATCTTGAAGACAGCCAAGCAAAAAGAAAGTGCTTACAAAGGAACCCCCTATCAGCTTATGTCTCAGCAGAAACTCTGCAGTCCAGGGGAGAGAGAGATGGAATGCAGAATGTTGAAAGATAAAACTACCGGCTAAGAATACTGTATCCAGCAAAGCTATCCTTCAGAAAGAAAGGAGCTATAGACTTTCCCAGACAGATAAAAGCTGTGGGAGATCACCACCACTAGACCCGCTTTGCAAGAAATGCTGAGAGGATTTGTTCAAGCTGAAATGAAGAGATGCTAATTGGTGGCATATGAACACAGCAGAGTACACAACACTTGGTGAAGGGGAAGAACAGTTTAGGAAACTGTACCTCTTATGAGAATGGGGTGTTAAACACTTATTTATAAGAGGCGTTAAAAGTAGTGAACATAAAGATAGCTACTATAATTTGTTCACTATGCAGCACAAAGTGAAATAAATTGTGATATCAAAAGTACAAGAGGGGAAGAATGAGAGGGTGGAGCTTTTACAGGGAAACAAAGATAAGTTGCTATCAGTATAAAATGGACATTTTCTATCTGAGATGTCTTATGTAAGACTCATGGTGACCAGAAATAAAAAATCTAGTGCAGATACACAAAACATATAAGTAAAGGAGACTAAGTATACCCTAAGGGAGAACCAACCAATTTACAAGGTAGGCAGAAACAGAGGGGAAGAAATGGGGGAAATGTAAGACAACTGATAGGCAAACAATAAGAAGGCAGTAGTAAGTCCTTACATATCAATAATGGGGCGGGAAGAGCTGGAGGAAAGAAGGTGAACAGATTAGACAAAGAACATAGATGCATGGTCCATAGACGGACGATAGTGTAGTGAAGGCCAGAGCGAGAGGGAAGTAGGGGCTGGGTGGCAGTGGGCAGAGGGGGTGATGGTAGAAGGACATCTATAATAGTGTTAACAATAAAAATAAATAAATAACTAAATAAATATTTAAGAAATCACTCTAAATGTTAAAGGGTTAAATTCACCAATCAAAAGGCACATATTAGATGAATGGATTAAAAACAAAAAACAGGACCCAACTCTATGCTGTCTATAGAAAATACTCATTTCAGCTCTGAAGACACACATAGGCTCAGAGTGAAAATATGAAAGGAGATTCTTATTACAGGCAAGTGGAAAACAGAAAAAAGCAGGCTAGCCATACTTACATCAGACAAAATAGACTTTCCACCAAAAATGGTAATAAGAGGCAAAGAATATTATTATATAATGATAAAGGGGTCATTAAGAAGATTTAACAATTGTCAATGGGCACACACCCACCATCAGAGAATCTAAATATATTAAGCAAATATTAACAGATCTGAATAGAGAAGTAGACAATACCAAAATAGTAGGGGATGTAAGACTGTAAGTTAAAACCTAATACAAAAAACTCCTGGAAGATATCAAGGGAGAGATCGACAACAATACAATCATAGTAGGGGACTTTAATACACCACTGACATCACTGGATAAATCCTCTAGACAAAAAATCAGCAAAGAAAAAGAAATTCTAAATGACTCACTAGATCACATGGACCTAATTGACATCTTCAGAGCATTTCACCCCAAAGCCACAGAATATACGTTCTTCTCAAGTGCACATGGGACATTTTCAAAAATAGACCACATATTGGGTCACAAAAAAGTCTCCCCAAATTCAAGAAGATTGAAATCATACCAAGCATTTTCTCAGACCACAATGGCATAATATTAGAAATAAACTAGAATAAAAACATTCCAAAAAATTCAAACACTTGGAAGCTGAATAGCATGCTATTAAACCATGATTGGGTTATCAATGAGATCAAAGAAGAAATTAAAAAACATCCTGGAGACTAATGACAATAAAAACACAACAATCCAAAATCTATGGGACACAATGAAAGCAGTCCTGAGAGGGAAGTTTATAGCTCTACAGGCCTACCTCAAAAAACAAGAAAATATGGTAATAAATCATCTAACTCAACAACTCAAAGAATTAGAAAGAGAGCAACAAGAAAAGCCCACAGTGAGCAGAAGGAAGGAAATGATAAAGATCAGAGCAGAAATGAATGACATAGAGACCAAAAAAACAATACAAAAGATCAATGAAACCAAGAGCTGGTTATTTGAAAGGATAAACAAGATTGATGAACTTCTAGCCAGGCTCACCAAGAAGCAAAGAGAGAGGACTCAAATAAACAAAATCAGAAATGAAACAGGAGAAATAACAACAGACCCCACAGAAATACAAAGGATTGTTAAAAAATACTATGAACAACTCTATTCTAACAAACTAGACAACCTGGAGGAAATGGACACATTCGTAGAAAAATACAACCTTCCAAAACTTACTCAGGAAGAATCTAAACATTTCAATAGGCTGATAACTATGGAAGAAATTGAAGCAGTCATTAAAAAGCTTCCAGCAAACAAAAGCCAAGGACCAGATGGCTTCACAGGGTAGTTTTACCAAACATTCAAGGAAGAACTAAAACCAATCCTCCTCAGACTATTCCAGAAAATTCAAGAGGAAGGAACACTTTGAAGCTCATTCTATGAAGCCAGCATCACCCTAATATCAAAACCAGACAAAGATAACACAATGAAAGAGAATTATAGACCAATGTCCCTCATGAACATAGATGCCAAAATCCTCAACAAAATTCTAGCAAATCGGATCCAGCAGTACATCAGAAAGATCATACACCATGACTAAGTAGGATTTATTCTGGGGATGCAAGGATGGTACAATATTTGCAAATCAATAAATGTGATACATCACATAAACAAATTGAGAGATAAAAATCACACAGTCCTATCAACTGATGCAGAAAAAGCATTTGACAAAATCCAACACCCTTTCTTGATAAAAATTCTCAGCAAGCCGAAACCAGTTTGGCTCAGTGGATAGAGCGTCAGCCTGCGGACTGAAGGGTCCCAGGTTCGATTCCGGTCAAGGGCATGTACCTGGGTTGCCGGCACATCCCCAGTGGGGGGCGTGCAGGAGGCAGCTGATTGATGTTTCTCTCTCATTGATGTTTCTAACTCTCTATCTCTCTCCCTTCCTCTCTGTAAAAAAAATCAATAAAATATATTAAAAAAAATTCGCAGCAAGGTGGGAATAGAAGGATCATACCTCAACGAAATAAAAACCATATATGACAAACCCACAGCCAACACCATACTCAATGGACAAAAACTAAAACCATTTCCCCTAAGAACAGGAACAAGACAGGGATGCCCACTCTCACCACTCCTGTTCAACATAGTGCTGGAAGTACTAGCCATTGCAATCAGACAAGAAGAAATAAAAGGCATCCAAATTGGAAAAGAAGAAATAAAACTGTCTTTATTTGCAGATGACATGATACTGTACATAGAAAACCCTAAAGATGCCATCAAAAATTATTAGACTTAATAAATGAATTTGGCAATGTAGTAGGATACAATGCCAAGAAATCTATGGCATTTCTTTACACCAATAATGAACTTACAGAAAGAGAGATTAAAAAACCAATCCCATTTACCATCGCACCAAAAAATTAAGTTACCTAGGAATAAACAAACTTAACTAAGGAGGTAAAAGACCTATACATGGAAAACTACATGACACTGAAAAAAGAGATAGAGGAAGACATAAACAGATGGAAGAACATGCCATGTTCATGGATTGGTAGAATCAACATCATCAAAATGTCCACACTACCCAAAGCAATCTATAGATTCAATGCACTCCCCATTAAAATACCAATGGCATATTTCACAGACCTACAACAAACTTTCCAAAAATTCATCTGGACTAAAAAAAGACCCCAAATAGCTGCAGCAATCCTGAGAAAGAAGAACAAGGTAGGTGGGATCTCAATACCAGATATCAAGCTGTATTACAAAGCCACTGTTCTCAAAACTGCCTGGTATTGGCACAAGAACAGACATATAGATCAATGGAATAGAATAGAGAAACCAGAAATTGACCCAAATCACTATGCTCAATTAATATTTGACAAAGGTGGCATGAACATACAATGGAGTCAAGACAGTCTCTTCAATAAATGTTGTTGGGAAAATTGGACAGATACATGCAAAAAAATGAAACTAGACCACCAACTTACACCATACACAAAAATAAACTCAAAATGGATAAAGAACTTAAACATAAGATGCGAAACCATAAAAATACTAGAGGAATCCATAGGCAGAAAAATCTCTGACATATGCCAAAGCAATTTCTTCACTGATACTGTTCCTAGGGCAAAGAGAAAATAAACAAATGGGACTACATCAAAATAAAAAGCTTTTGCACAGCAAAAGAAACCATCAAACAAAACAACAAGAAAGCCCACTGCATAGGAGAACATATTTGCCAATGTCATCACTGATAAGGGTTTAATCTCCAACATTTACAGGGAACTCATGCAGCTTAACGAAAAGAAGATAAACAATCCAATCAAAAAATGGGCAACTGATCTAAATAGACACTTTTTGAAAGAAGATAGAAGGAAGGCCAAGAGACATATGAAAACCTGCTCAAAGTCACTAATTATCTGAGAGATGCAAATCAAAACAATGCGGTGCCATCTCACACTTGTCAGAATGGCTATTATCAACAAGTCAACAAACGACAAGTGCTGGCGAGGATGCGGAGAAAAAGGAACCCTCGTGCACTGCTGGTGGGAATGCAGACTGGTGCAGCCACTGTGGAGAACAGTATGGAGTTTCCTCAAAAAACTGAAAATGGAACTCCCATTTGACCCCATAAACCCACTTCTAGGAATATATCTCAAGAAACTAGAAACGTGAATCAGAAAGGATATATGCACCCCTATGTTCATAGCAGCACAATTCACCATAGCTGAGATTTGGAAACAGCCTAAATGCCCATTAGCAGATGAGTGGATTAAAAAACTGTGGTACATCTAGACAATGGAATACTATGCTGCAGTAAAAAAAGGAGTTCTTAACATTTGCAACAACATGGATGGAGATGAAGAGCATTATGCTCAGTGAAATAAGACAGGCAGAGAAAGATAAATATCACAAAATCTCACTCATTTGTGGAATATAATGAACAACATAAACTGATGAACAAAAATAGATCCAGAGACAGAGAAACATCAATAAGAAAGTCAAACCTCAGGGAAGGTATGGGACAGTGGGGGTGAGGGAGAGAGATCAACCAAAGGACTTATATGCATGCAGATAAGCCTAATCAATGGACACAGACAACAGGGGGATGGGGGCATGAATGGGAGGTGGGGGGTAATGGGGGAATAAGGACACATATGTAATAACTTAATCAATAAAGAAATTAAAAAAAACTAATGCAAAAATGCAAGATTATTACTTACTGCACAGGAATCCATTCCAACTTCATTCACGCTCACAAAGTATAGTTTGCATAAATCATCCTATTTATTTTTTTTTATTTTTTTTTAACAAGTACATGAAAATGTATTCAACATTAATATCCATCAGGACATTTTTTAAAAAAATCACAATAACACATCACTACACACATTCAGAATGGCTAAAATCATAAAAAGTGACACCACCAAATGCTGGCAAGGATAAGGAGGAACTGGTTCATCTGCACATTCCTGATGAGAATGTAAATGGTATAGCCAGCTCTGGAAAACAGTCAGGACAGTTATCATAAAACTCAACACTAATTACCATGGGATCCCATAATTGTACTCTCAGGTGTTTATTCCACAGAAATGAAAACTATGTTTACACCAAAACCTGTAAACGTATGTGCATAGCAGTTTTGTTTGTATAAGCCCCAAACTGGAAACAATGCTGGTGTTCTTCAACAGGTGAATGGCTAAACAAACTACCATGTAATACTACTGAGAAATATAAACATAGGAACTGTTGATATGTACAACAATTTGTATTTTAGTTATATAACATTCTTGAAATGGCAGCGTTTTACACATGGAGAATAGATTAGTGACTGCCACAAGTTAGGGACAGTGGAGGGGTGTATTTCAAAGGGAGGTGGGTGTGGTTATAGGGGGCAACATGAGGAATCCTTGTGCTAGAATGGTCCAGTGTCTTGACTGTGCTAGTTGTTACATAAACATATAAATACTACAACATTTTACACTACTAAATTGACTAGTAAAAATCAGGGGCTATTAATAGCAGCCACACAGCAGGAGCACAGGGAGTTCACAGAGACCTTCTCTGCAGACAAACTCAGAAGAACTTGCCACTGAGGAAGGAACCAATAAACAGCACAGCCTCCATGGATCCCCTGCAGATTTCACCTGCTTTTATTCATGTTTGCAGATGCCAGCACCTTAATCCCTCTCCTCCTCTTCCCCTGCAGGAGTCCAGGAACTCTGTCAACAGCCAAGTATGGCCTTAAACTTAAGACTGATATGATCAATCATTCACCAGCCAATAGGTTACCTTCTTCCTTATAGGTCATCACCTTTTATAGCCAAGTTCCTTGAGAATGTCTTCCTTCTCATTTCCTGTTCCAAATTCTGTTTTCCAACTCCAAGAAAACTAAATCTTTGTTGCTGGTGACATTACTGTATCTTTTTAAATGACTCAGCTCTGTTTCATTTGTTCCCATTAGCAGCTTTATTCTGGAGTTTCTCTCCCTTAGCTACAACATTGCAGTCTTTTCTTGCTGACTTCCTATTGATACTGAATTTTTGGAGTGGAACACACTGGGCAGACTGGTTCCCAAGCTCTTTGTCCTCCAGAATCGAAGAATGAATTCATGGACTGAAGATGGTATAGCAAAGATGGAAATTTATTGAACAAGTACAGATTCCCACGTGGGAAAGGGGAAAGCATCTCACAGTTCAGGCTCCCAAGTGGGGAGGGGAAACGGTCCCCTAATTTATCCTATTTAATAAAAAGCTAATATGCAGATTGTCCCCTCAGGAGTTTGACTGACTGGGAGTTCTACTGCTCGCTATGACGTGCGCTGATCACCAGGGGGCAGCATGGAATGAAGGAAGGCCCTGGGCCAGCAACCAGGAGGAAGGCCTCAATTGGCCCTAATCGCCGGCCAGGCCTAGGGACCCTACCCATACGCGAATTTTGTGCATGGGGCCTCTAGGATTATATAAACAGACATGTATATTCAGCCTAAAAGGAATGGGGATGCGAACTGAGAAAAGGTTAGGCAAGATGTGGTTTGAATATTTTCCTGTAGAATAACTGAAGTGTGCATGTCAAATTTTATTAAACACTATGTATAATGCACACCAATTTTATTTTGCATATCATATATTGACAGTAAATCAAATAAAACATAAAATAATATTAAAAAAACACACATACCAAAAAACACCTCCCCATAAAATAGTAGGGGACTTTAACACGCCACAGTCAGCAATGGATAGATCACCTATTCAGAAAATAAGTTAAAAAATTTATATATATATATATATATATATAAATTTTTATATATAAAAATATATAAATATATAAATACATATATATTTATATATAAGTTTATATATAAATATATATAAATATTTTTATATATAAAAATATACATAAACATATAAAAAATATATATATCTGTCTCATCTTATCCAACAGCCACAGAATACACATTCTTCTCAAGTGCACTGAGAACATCCTTCAGGAGAGATCACATGACAGGCCACAAAGCAAGTCTTAGCAAATTTAAGAAGATTGATATCTTTCCTGACCACAATGGTGGAAACTAAACATCAACAAAAAGAGGAAAGCTGAAAATCTACAAATGCATGGAAAATAAAAAGCACACTTCTGAACAACCAGCATGTCAAAGAAGAAATCGAAAGGGAGAAAAAAATCCTTAGAACATAGGAAAATGGAAACAAACATCCAATCCACGGGCACTGTGAAAGCAGTCCCGAAGGGAAGGTTCCTGGTGATAGAGGTGGGTGTTAAGAAATAGGAAGGTGGGAGGCAGCTGATCCATGATTCTCTCTCATCATTGGTGTTTCTATCTCTGTCCCTTTCTCTTCCACTCTGAAATTAATAAAAATATATTAAAAAAAAAGAAATAGGAAGGTGCCCGGCCAGCGTGGCTCAGTGGTTGAGCTTTGACCTATGAAGCAGGTCATGGTTCAATTCCCGGTCAGGGAACATAGCAGCACAATTCACCATAGCTAAGATCCCCAGTGTGGGGCGTGTAGGAGGTAGTCGATCAATGATTCTCTCTCATCATTGATGTTTCTCTCTCTCCCGCTCCAGTTTTCTGGAACTCTCTGCTTGGCTGCCCAGCTGAAAGAATCAGAGTTCATATTTTGCATTGAACTTAATTGGATTCTTAATAGTTGTAATTTTAAGATTGTAATAGAAATTCAAACTTTATATAAAATTATACAATTTCAAGTAAAAATTTTCTTTGCTTCTTCCTCATTCCCACATATGTGTAGTAATTGCTAATTTTCATATGTAAAGCAAAGAAAATTAAACATTAAGATTTAAACAAAAATATATACTGCAGCCGTAACTGTGAAAAGAAGTATTTAAAAATTCCCAAATTAACTTTGTACTTTGTGAGTAGAAAATCAACTTTAAAACAGTTGGTTGCGCGTTGTCCCATGCAGTGAAAGGTGGCTGGTTTGATTCTGGTCAGGGCACATACCAGGTTGTGGGTTCGATCCTCAGTTTGGTGTATACAGGAGGCAACCAATCGATGTTTTTCTCTCATATCCTTGATTCTCTCTCTCCTTCTCCCTTCCTCGCTCTGAAGAAAAAAATCAATAAAAAACAAGTATATCCAGGCCTGGCCGGGTAGCTCAGTTGGTTAGAACATCATCCTGATACACCAAGGTTGCGGATTCCATTCCTGGTCGGGGACATACAAGAATCAACCAATGAATGCATAAAGAAGTGGAACAAATTGATGTTTCTTCCTTTCTCTCACCCCTCCTCTCTCTCTAAAATCAATAAATAAAAATTTAAAAACCAAAACATAAAAACCCCAAGTATATCTATGCACATATAGAGAAAGAAACCAGCATTCCACTTTGGGAACTCAAAAGATGAAACTGGGAGCAGTTCTTTTGGCTTGTGTTAAGGCCCATTTCCAGTAGTTAATGCCCTTACTAGTAAGTCAGTCTCTGGGTCTTAGTTTCCATAATCCTAAAGAATAGCAGCTAACACCATGGACTGTTTATTACGTATCAGGCACTGCACAGAGGCAGGTACTGGTCATTCCCAGTTTGTGATGAGGAGAAAGAGACAGAGAGACACAACAACCTGCTCACGTGTCACAGCAAATAAACGATAGCTGAGGACCTCACACCCTTTGTGACTGCGCACGGAAAGGTAGAGGATGCCCCACAGCCTCCTTCCAGAGTAGATATGAAGGCAGAACAGTGCATATGAAAGCAACTCAAACACTGGATTCTAACCATTCAAGTACTGCAGGTGATACGGAGTAGACATGCGCAGAAGCTGGAAAATCTCAGTGAACGCTGAAGAAGAGAACCAAGTTTGATCGCTGCGTTACAAAATAAGGCATATTTTTCAATCCTCATCCAAGGATATGTTAATTGTAGAGAGAGAGACAAAGACAGAGAGAGAGAGAGAGAGACCGGTGGCCTGCCCCAACCCGAGATCGAACCCACAACCTGGGTATGTGCCCTGACTGGGAATCAAACTCACAACGTTTTGTTGTACAGGGTGACACTCCAATCAACTTAGCCACCCGGCCAGGGCCAGGCATATTTTAAAATTAAACTGATGTACATAATTTTAATATAAGTGTGTGCATAAGGCCTGGAAGCTGATAAGTCCACCAAGTTTACAGTGTACTTTTATATACTTACATTCGACAATATCAGCTGGTTCATAAAATTAAGGAAACCATAAAATTAGGATTAAGACACTCCGCTGCAAATACTTTCTTTGTATTATTATTCCCTTTCTAAGCAGAGTGGGAGTTGGTCATTTCCGTGAGGATGGCTGGTCTGTTTGGGATTTGGGAGCAGGGCTGCGGACATAACACAAGAACATCCTCCCCCCCCCCACCCCCCCGTTCCTGCTTTCCAGTCTACCAGAGGAAGCAGACACTGAGAACTGAGTGAGACCGGAAAGTCTGGCCGTGGAATGTAGAAGCTAACGGGTGGGCGGGCGATCTAAGTGGCCCACAGCTCCAATGGCCTGGCTGCACACACCGCAGCCCCTTTAGGGTCAACTCGGCGACCATGACCGCCTGAAGCCACCCAGATAGCTCGGTCACAGCTCCTGCCCTGACTGTTTCTTTCTTTCTTTTTTAAAGTATATTTTTATTGATTCAGAGAGGAAGGGAGAGGAAGAGAGAGATAGAAACATCAATGATGAGAGAGAATCATTGATCACTGCCTCCTGCAGGCCCCACACTGGGGATGGAGTGGCAACCTGGGCATGTGCCCTGACCAGGAATGGAACCTCGACCTCCTGGTTCATAGGTCGATGCTCAACCCCCTCCATTTCCCAGGTGACCGTGTGCACACAGACCTGCCCTGCAAGTGTGGCTGGAAGGAGAGGAGCAGAGGGAGGCAGGAGTCCCGTCTGGAGGGCGGCCCCAGGCCAAAAGCTCAGGAAAAGTCCCTAGGAATCCTGGGGTCTGTGTTCACTCGGCTTCTGATGACACAGGTGTTGCACACGTTAAAAAGGATGGAAACTTCAGGTCCCAATAGGAGGGAGTCCATCGCTTATGACACCAGCGCCAAAGGCGATGGCGCTGCCCGGTCCCCCCAGCCCCAGCTCTGTGGCAGGTGGGGCGGGAGCTGGGGAGTCAGCTGCCCACGAGGACCCTTGGCCATTTCTAAGACAGGGTGTCAACAGTGTCCTGCCCTGTGAGGCAGTCACCGACCCTCTGAGTGAGGCCTGTAGTCAGTCACCCAGAGCCCTGGGGCAGATCTCACAGCTCCACGACCTCCTCCAGACCCTGGAGAACTTGGGCTTCCCTGTCTATTCCATATCGAAGCACCAGCCCCCTGCGACGGTGTGGCCCCAGCCAACTGGTTTTCCTTGGTGGACACCAGCCAAGACCCATCGCTGAAAAAGCTGTCCCGCCCCAGCTTCGCTGACCCCAGAGAACTGAGAAGCCTCTGAACCCAAGATCTGCCAGCAAACAGCAGGGGGCGCTGAGATGGGGGTGACTCTCGCTTGCTTTGCTATTCTGGAAGCCCAGGAGCCTTGACTCACAGCCTGTTTCCCCACCTGAGATCACTGGTGAATGGCATCCTCGGTTCTTAAAGGGTGCCCTGCCCGCCCGTCCCCCTCGGAGTGGCTCCTGCGACACCCCTCAGCCAGGAAGGAAGACCCTGGTAGCACATTTCCGCAGCAGCACGGAGGCAACCTTCCAGGCCGCTTACAAATGCGGATTTTTTGAGAAAAGGTACTTTGATGGTGTCTGTTTTACAGATGAACAAAATGCCCAGTGTTCCCAGCGGGCATGGCAGAGCCAGGGACTCGGACCCGGGCATGTTGTGTCCGCTGGCTGTGTGGCCCTGGCAGGGACCTGCTGAGACCCAAGTCAGTGACTTTGTTGGGACCAATACCTCGTCGCCCAGGTGATGGCATGAGGTCACAAGCAGGTGCGGATGGATAGGCGCTACCTGCTGGCTAAGGGAGGGGCCAGCTTGGACCAGAACCACTAAAGAGCTCTTCCCACCCAGCTGGTGTGGCTCAGTGGTTGAGCGTGGACCTATAAACCAGGAGGTCATGGTTTGATTCTCGGTAGCAGGCTCCATCCCCAGGAGGGAGCGTACAGGAGGCAGCTGATCAACGATTCTCTCATCATTGATGTTTCTATCTCTCTCTCTCTCTCCCTCTGGAATCAATAAAAGTATATTAAAAAAAGAGCTCTTTCCTACGCCGCCTGGCCCTCCATTCCAAGCCCTGATACAAATCACGGAGAACTTCCCTGCCTTTGTTTGTCGCCCCACATTCGGTGGCTAAACGGCACGCAATCCATTTCTTCAGAAAATGTCGCTTCCTCCAAATCACCGCGTGCAGTTCTGGCTGCTGCCTGGCTCGCCCACCTCGGGCACTCTCACCTGAGCACCGTGCCACGCGCTACCTGGTGGCCGGCCTCCCTGCAGGCCCCAGCTTAACCCGAGCGAATGAGCAACACACGCTCCAATCTCACCTCGACCAAAAGAACTGTCTGCTCCTCAGACTCTGAAATGGAAGCTGATTTTCCCTGCATGACACCTGGCGTTCCTGGGGACATGACCCCTGGCTTGACGGGGAGACGCAGCCTCGGGAACTATTTTTGTAGGTGGGCCCTGGGGGAGGCCTTCGGTGAACCAGCGGCATGCACGCTCCATGGTCACACGGGTCAGCACTTGTGTGTCACCTCTGCTATCAACCAACCACAGGCCGCAAGGCACACACCTACTGAGCACCCTGAGCAGAGAGGACTCTCCCGTGGGGCTCCCCACGGAGCACCTGCCCGCTGGTCCCTTGTTCCTGGCGATTATTTCTTGCTTTGCATGGTTTTCACTATCATCCTCACACATGAGAATCATAAGCCCAGCATCACGGCTCAAAGCTGACACCTCCCACGTTTGGGTCACCAGGAGGTTCTGCATCTGCAGTTCGATCGGTGTCATTAGTGGAGAGGTCAGACTCATCTACAATAGAGATGATCTCTACTTAATGAAACAAATTTCACTAAGTAGCGCGGAGGAGTTGTTCTGTACAGTTGTGATTCTCAAACTTGGTTCTGCTGTGGGATCTCCTAGGAGTTCTCGCACTCCCCGACACCAGGCTGCGCCCAGATCAGCTGTGCCAGGTGCCGGCGGGCCTGCGTCTTAAAGTCCCCAGGAGAGTCCCCTGTGCAGCTGAGTTTGCGACCTTGATTCACAGGGAGGCTGTGAAGTTGTGATGCTTACTAAGACTCGCCATCACTGGGACACTTGCTCCGTGCCCTGTTCCGTGCCCTGCTCCAGGCCCTGCACGGTTGTAAGCGTGTATACGTGCAAACTCAGTGAATCCTCACCACCACCCTACAGTACTGTCCTTACCTCAGCGTCACATTCGAGGGGATAAGGGGCAGAATCAGGATTTCTGCTCTGTCAGTTTTCCTCTTAGCCCTTATATTATTCGGCCTCTCACTGTATTTTTCTGTCTTTAAACAGAATGGTTGTGGCAGGGGCAGCTTTCACACACACACATGCTCCCCAGTCCCCAAAGCCAGGTGCCCCAGTCCCAGGCTCCCTCAAACCCAGGCTCTCCAGCCCGAGGCTCCAGGCTGGCCTGCTCTTTCTGCTTGGACTCAGTCCATGTGCCTGGTGATGACCGGCAGGCACTGATAGGGGCCCTGCAGCTGCTGACAGCCTGGCCACTCCCTGGAGAGGGGCGGCAACAGTCCTACTGTGAAGTCAGAGAACACGGTCACGGGTCCCAGTCTGACCTTGGGCCCTGGGTCCCAGTCTGACCTTGGGCCCTGGGTCCCAGTCTGACCTTGGGCCCTGGGTCCCAGTCTGACCTTGGGCCCTGTGTCTCCGTCTGACCTTGGGCCCTGTGTCTCCGTCTGACCTTGGGCCCTGTGTCTCCGTCTGACCTTCGGCCCTGTGTCTCCGTCTGACCTTCGGCCCTGGGTCCCAGTCTGACCTTCGGCCCTGGGTCCCAGTCTAACCTTCAGCCAGCCTCGGTTAGGCTGCGACACACTTCCATGAGTACATCTTTCTTAAACCTTAGTTTTAAGAACTGTCTCTCTCTCTTCTTTGCACTTACCTTCCGTCCCAGGCTCCGGTGCAGGCTGACCCAATAGAGTGGCCGATTCTAGCCCCTTGTCATCCCCGTGTCACCCCTGTGAGGTGTCTTCCACGTCCCTGAGTCCAGCCCCAGCCTGGCTGCCCCTTGCCTCCAGGTCTCGTGGACACGCAGCCGCTCTCATGGTCCCGGCCTATTCCTGGCCTCCAGGAATCACCATGCTCACCTCCCCGACGTTTCCCCCTTAGACTCACTCCTGAGACTTGCCCTGGGGGCTTCCTCTGCCCCTGCCTGTTCTACTCACCCCGCCCATCCCAAGTGCCAGCAGAGCCTGAGGCTGGGCTCTGGGCTCTCCCCACGGGCGCTGGGGTTTGTGATGACTTACATGTGCCTGCACCTGGAAGTTTATTTTCACAAGGGAGGCCCCAGGGTGGCCAGCACAGGTTGCTCCTTCATCACAGGGGCCAGGTGCTTTTCAGTGAGCGGGGGCACAGAGGACCTCACTGGGCACCCCTCCTCCCAGCTGTTCCACCACCTCTGTCCAGCCTCTGCCCAGGCTCTTCCTTCACCCCTCATGCCCCTCAGACCCCGCGTCCAGCAGACTCAGCATCCTTCCTGCAGGCAGGGGCTGCCTCTGAGAGTCACCTGAACCACCTGTAATCCAATCAGAACCTGCCCGGGGCCTGGGTAGGAGGTCCTTGGGCCTGGAAGCCTGGGAACGTCTGACTTGGGGAAATTTGGTTTCTGTTCTTTTTGTGTGAAGGCCAAGAGCCTCTGCCAGCAGCTGTACAGTGTCTCGCAGTGACCACGTTACTCCTGACACAGCCCGCAGCATGCGGCGCTTCCGGGAACAGTGTGTTTGATGAGTAAGTGGGCGGGTGTTCTGATACGCTTTTTCCTACGGCTGGAGGCGGTGATTCCTGTTGGCCAAACCCCTGGGCTAGAACGTTTCAACAAGTGCATTCCATGTGTGTTCATACCACATACTACAAATGTTAGATCTTGACATTCCTGGTCGCTCTACCTTTTTAAAATTCAGATATATTTTCCTTGTAGGAGGAAATAGAAAATACTTAAAACCAAAACAAAGTAACTAAAAGAATCTGTTCTTCCCTGGCTGGTGTGTCTCAATTTTTATTGATTTCAGAGAGTGAGAGTGGGTAAAACATTAGCCTGAGCACCAAAGGGTCATGGGTTCGATCCAGTCAAGGGCATGTACCTGGGTTGCAGGTTCAACCTCAGCCTCATTTGGGGCATGTGTGGGAGGCAACTAATTAATATTTCTCTCTCACATCAATGTTTCTCTCTCTCTCTCTCCTCCCTTCCCTTCCTCCCTTCCACTCTCTCTAAAAATTAATGGAAGCCAGGACAGCATGGCCCAGTGGTTGAGCATTGACCAACAAACCAGGAGGTCACGGTTCAATTACTAGTCAGGGCACATGCCCAGGTTGTAGGCTCAATCCCCAGTGTGGGGCATGCAAGAGGCAGCTGATCAATGATTCTCTCTCATCATTGATGTTTCTATCTCTTTCTCCCTCTCCTTTCCTCTTTGAAATCAATGAAAATATTTTTTTTAAATAAATCTTTATAGTTCAGATTATTACAGGTGTTCCTCTATTTTTTCCCCCATAGCTCCCCTCCACCTGATTCCCCACCCCACCCCATGCCCTTACCCCCGCCACTGTCTTCATCCATAGGAGTAAGATTTTTGTCCAATCTCTTCCCGCACCCCTCACACCTGCTTCCCCTGAGAATCGTCAGTTCACTCCCTTTCTATGTCCCTGATTCTGTTATATTCACCAGTCCATTCTGTTCTTCAGATATTTTATTCACTTGATTTTTAGATTCACTTGTTGGTAGGTATGTATTTGATGTCATTTTGTTGTTCATAATTTTTATCTTTACCTTTTTCTTCTTCTTCCTCTCCTTAAAGAATACCCTTCAGCATTTCATGTAATCCTGGTTTGGTGGTGATAAACTCCTTTAGCTTTTTCTTGTCTGTGAAGCTCTTTATCTGACCTTCAACTCTGAATGATAGCTTTGCTGGGTAGAGTAATCTTGGCTGTAGGTTCTTGCTGTTCATAACTTTGAATATTTCTTGCCACTCCCTTCTGGCCTGCATAGTTTCTGTTGAGAAATCAGCTGACAGTCGTATGGGTACTCCCTTGTAGGTAATTAACTGTTTTTCTCTTGCTGCTTTTAATATTCTCTCTTTGTCTTTTGCCCTTGGCATTTTAATTATGATGTGTCTTGGTGTGGTCCCCTTTGGATTCCTCTTGTACGGGGTTCTGTGCGCTTCCTGGACTTGTACATCTATTTCTTTCACCAGGTAGGGAAAGTTTTCTGTCATTATTTCTTCTAATAGGTTTTCAATATTTTGCTCTCTCCCTTCTTCTGGCACCCCAAAAATTCGGATGTTGGTTCGCTTAAAGTTGTCCCAGAGGCTCCTTACACTATCTTCATATTTTTGGATTCTTTTTTCTTTTTGTTTTTCTGGTTGGATGTTTTTTGTTTCCACATATTTCAGATCTTTGGTTTGATTCTTGGGGTACGTTGATCTACAGTTGAGTTTCTGTATATTCTTCATTTCAGACAGTGTATGCTTCATTTCTGACTGATCCTTTTCCATTTTTTTGGCATTCTCATTAAGCTCCTTGAAGGTCTCATCAAGTTTCTCAGCGGTTTTAAGAAGATTCTTGAGTAACCTTATAAATGTGGTTCTGAACTCTATGTCATCCAGTAGTTTGCTTTCCTCCATTTCTTTCATTCGTGACATGTTTCTTTGTCTCCTCATTTTGGCTGCTTCCCTGTGTTGATGGAGTAGCTTTGTGTGGTAGGTGACCTACAGGGGGCAGTAGATCAGCCTCCCCAATCACCTGATGTGGACACTCTTGGTACACCCCTTTGTGGGCTGAGTGCAAAGACTTGGTGCAGTTAAAGCCTTAATTGCTGTTGGTATACTGGGAGGAATTGACCTCCAGGCCAATTAGCTGTGAGCACTCACTGTGTCTATAATGGAAGAACTGCTGCGCTGAAGACACACTTATGGGGCAGGACTTGTTTCAGTGGGGCTTTGGTGCTCACTGAGTCTGCCTTTGAATGTGTCACTTATGGATGTGAGGAGTTGAAATCTGGTGTCTCACTCTGACCACTAGGTACACTGGCTTCTGGTCCTCCAATGGGGTGCAGGTCAGCTACTGTCTGAGGCCATCCAGCAGGAGCTACAGTGAGAGCTACAGTTTTCTCCTCTTTGCTTGGGGTTTGGAGGTTTTGGAGCTGTCTGACCCAGGCTGCAAGTTTGCTAGGTTAAGCTGCGATAGGGCGGGGCTTTCTTCTGCTAACGCTGCTGCTTGGAGCTTGGGTGGGTTTGTAGGTTGTGCAGGGCGGGGTCTCAGGGTGTCACTAGGCTAGGGCGTGGCAAACAGCAATGGCTGCTAGTTAGCCGGCTCTGTGTCCTCAAGGGTGTCCCGGAGTCCCGTGCCCCAGTGCCGTAAACAATTATTCCTGCGTGCAGCTCTGCAAGTAAGCCACCCGCACTGGCAGACAGTCCAGCTTTTCCCCGTAGGAGTTTGGGTCCCCCGCGTCTCCCCAGAAACTGGATTTCAGAGTAGTCGGGGGCTTGTCTCCCTTTGGGTTGAAAAAAGCAATGCCCGCCGCCAGCCCGGATCACGCGCCTCCGTACCTCAGCTTTTCAGCACTCGTGCACGTCTCGATGCTCTTTTCTCTTTCCTTCTAGTTGTAGAACTTCCACTCAGCCAGCTTTCCCGTGGTTCTGGGTGATAGACGTTTTGTCTTTTAGTTGAATTTTTGAAATTGTTGCGCAAGGCAGCAGTTTAGGTGTTTACCTACGCCGCCATCTTGGATTCTCCTCAATGAAAATATTTTTAAAAAATCACATATAGGGACAAAAATTTTTTTAAAGGGAAAAATATCCTTGGATAAGGACTAGAAAAAAAAAGAAAAAGAAAAAGAGAAGAATATGTTCTTATACCACCTAGAAGAACCAGTTAACCCTTTACCATCTCTCCATATACTACAGACTTGCTTTCTCTCACATACTAAATTAAGTCATACCTTATTCATTTAGTAATATATTGCATGAAATCTTTGTTTTATTAAAACAACTTGTGGACAAGTCAGCTAATATTAGGTAGGTTAACTCTTAGCTGTGGCCTGGATGGTGCAGTTCACTGGTTGAGCATCAACCCATGCACCAAGAGGTCCCAGGTTTGAATCTGATCAGGGCACATGCCCAGGTTGTAGGCTTGATCCCCAGTAGGGTGCGTGCAGGAGTCAGCCAATCATCTTTCTCTCTCATCAACATTTCTCTCTCTCCCTCTCACTAAAAAAAATAAAAAGCATATTAAAAATAAACAACAACAGCCCTAATCAGTTTGGCTCAGTGGATAGAGTGTCGGCCTTCGGACTGAAGGGTCCTAGGTTCAATTCCAGTCAAGGGCATGAACCTTGGTTGCTGGCACATCCCCAGTAGGGAGTGTGCAGGAGGCAGCTGATTGATGTTTCTCTCTCATTGATGTTTCTAACCCTCTATCCCTCTCCTTTCTTCTCTGAAAAAAATCAATAAAATACATTAAAAAATAAACAACAAAAAATTTAACTGTGAAAGTCCCTTAGAAGGACCCTAAGGCCTCTCTGATTCTCAGCTACTCTCTCACTCTTGTGTGCGAATCCATTAATAACACTTGTGTTTGAAAGAATGAACCTCAGGAGACTGCGAAATAGGGAGTTACTCTCCAGCAACTATATATAGGGACCGAGAAAAAGTTAAATGGAAATGAACAAATTTCCTGAAGGGGTTTGGGTTAAACTCAACATTCTTTTAAACCTATGCTTGCTGATTGTAGGGAGCGGCTATAGGGTCAAGCGTGGGACTGACCTGTGGCAGAGCCACATACAAGCCCCAGCTTGGAGGGCAGAGCTCTCCTAGCACAATTAAGCTTGACCTTCTAGTCCTCCCTTGTTCCTAGGTAGCTAATGGGCTGTGGGAGGTGCAGCAAATGCTGCCAAAACAAGGCTTGAGTAAGGAAATATATTTGAAACTCATAAGAACATTGTAAACATGTTTACCACCCCTGTTGTTTTGCTTTGTGTGCTCTGACTATAAAATAAAGATTCAGTTTATAGGCTGGCTCACTGTTTCCTCATCCAGGCAGTGATCCACCTGGTCCCAACTGTATTTTCTTGTTTATCTTCTTTAATCTTTCACCACCCCTCCTCAGGTTCACCCCTGCCTGTGCTGGACCCGGTTCACTGTTTTTACAGGAGAAAATCATAATAGCTCATGTTTATCATCCACTTTTTGTTAGGCAAGGTGCTAAACAGTTTACATGATTTTTTTTCAACTGCTCACAATAGAACCATTAACATTCCATAGTTCTTGCAATCCCAAGGCTATAGTCATGGAAACAGGGGCCTAGACAAATGAGGAAGGTCAGCTGGGATCCAGGGGCAAACAGGTGGTCCTGGACCACAGGTGCTGCTGTCTGCCTAGCAACCCCTGTGTAACGCAGTCTTTGCCACAACCGTTCTCCCAGAAACCTGTGCTGATGACCCCTGCTCCTTATCAAGGCACTCTGCAATCTCACTGGCCGTGTGTGTGTGTTTAAATACATTTTTTATTGACTTCAGAGAGGAAGGGAGAGGGAGAGAGGGATAGAAACATCAATGATGAGAGAGAATCATTGATTGGCTGCCTCCTGCATGACCCCTACTGAGGATTGAGGCCCCAACCGAGGCATGTGCCCTTGACTGGAATTGAACCCGGGACACCTCAGTCTGCAGACTATGCTCTATCCATTGAGCCAAACCAGCTAGGGCACATATGTGTTTTAAAACCCCATCTGCCTTCTGGTGGAAGTTGACCATTTACCCATGTCCAGCTGACACTGGTTTTCTCGGCCTTCTGATTTCCTGAAGGTTTTTTCAGTGGCGGCTGTTCAGTCATGTTGGTTAAGCGAGTTCTCAGGCTGCACGTTATACAAGCAGGTGCTGACCTGGCCTGAATCGGTCCACCTGAATAGCACACAATGCAGCTGATCCCCTTAGGGGGACACATTGTGTGTGGAACACGTGCTCTCTTTTCAATCCACCACGGAGATAACATTTGTCTCACTGTGGCTCCGCACCCTCTGCAGCACCCTGCCCACAGCCTGGCAGTGAGAGTCGGGCTGGTCTCTGCGAGAGGAATGGTGATAACTTCCCGAAGCTCTCTTCCGTTGAGCCCAGTCAGCAGGCAGCAGCACACCGAGGTTTTATTCCCCTGGTCTTTGTACAAATCACTTTCAGAACCATGACTGCCACTGGGCTTGCATAGTGAACAGCCACCTGCAGACTGCTCCCTGCCATTGGACACATCATACATTGTGTCCTTTGATAGTTCTTACATAAAAACTAAGGTGCTAGATTCCTCCCTGAGTCCAGAGCTAGGGAAATGTCTGCTTCCTTCTTTTTTTAGGTCACGAAGGCTGCAATGGTCCGCGATGTTTCTCTTTGGGCCTTGGCTTCCTCATTGTCAGGAAGCTGGTGGCTGGGTAACCCACCTGGCCATAGCGTCCTGGAACCCAGGTTTCCTGGTACAACGCCTGCCCACGGCCTCATTATCAGCCTCATGCCCTCATGCCGCCTCCTCCTCATTGTCTTGTCCTACTACTTTATAGCTCCTTGCTTTGTAATAAAGACAGCATGGGCTTAAGAGTCTGACTGCCTGGAATTTTGAGAAGTAAACTAACAGTTTGTAACGGTGTGATCTTGAGGGAGTTTCATAATAGTCTATCTGCCTCCCCTTTTCATTTGTATAGAAAGGACAATGAACGCACCTGCCTTTGACAGTCATTGTGAAAATGAAATAAGATAATGTGTTTGAAGCATGGTTCAAAGACATCATTATTGCAGTCTTCATTTTGGAAGTAATTGTGGTGAAATATACGTAACATTTAGCATCTTAACCACTTTTGAGTGTACAGCTCAGCAGTAAGCACATGCATATGGCTGCCAGAAGTCTTTTCGTCTTGCCAATCTGAAATGCTGCACCTGCAAATAACAAGGCCCCATGCCCTGCTCCCTGCTCCCTGCTCTCTGCTCCGGCGGCCACCCGCGTTCTGCCTCTGTGATCCTGCTGCCTCCAGATGCCGCAGGGAAGGGGAACTTCGCTGTGCTGTCCTTTTGTGATGGTGGATGCCACTGAGCACGCTGTCCCTAAAGCTCATCTATGTTGTAGCATGTGTTCTTCCTTGTGAAGGCTAAGGAAAATGGCATGTGTACGCACATTTGCTCATCCACTCATGATGGGCACGTGAGTTATTTCCAACTTCTGGCCTTACAGAGAAAAACACAGAAGCAAATTTGGGGTCATAGGACTTGGTGAAGAATTAGATGGGACATCAAAAGTATAATCAATAGGAGAAATTGATCAATGGGACTTCACTGAAATGAAAAACTTTGACCTGTGAGGCCCTGTTAAGAGGATACATAACAAGGTAACAGACCAAAGGAAATATGTGCAAACCACTGATTTGGCAAAGGACTGGTGTCTAGCCTATAAAAGGAGCCCGTAAAACTCAACAGCTAATAAGCCAAACAACTCAATTAGAATATAGGCAAAGCACACATTGGACACCCGGAATGGCAGATCAGCACCCGGAAGGTGTTCCGCAGCACCGCTGTCAGGCACAGGTAGATGAAGGTTCAATGACGTATCGCTACACACTCAGAATGGCAAAAACAAAACAAAACAAAACAAAAAAAAAACCACACACAAAAACAAAAACAAACAAAAACAACAACAAAAAAACACACAGCATCAGAAGAGGCTGGCAAGGGTGTGGAGAAACCGAACTTCATACATTGCTGGTGGAAATGTAAAATGGTACAAGCCACTCTGGAAAGTGATTTGGCAATTTCTTAAAAACCTAAACATACAACCATAAACTCAACCAGCACACTTCTTGGCATTTCCCAGGGAAATGAAAATGTATGTCTACACAAAAAATCTGGACATGACTCTTCATAGCAGCTTTATTTGTAATAGCCCCACACCAGAAACACCTGCATGTCCCACAGCAGTGAGTGGTTAAAGGAACTAGATCATCCTCAGCCAAAAACAGGAGCCCTGACATCCGTACGGCTGGCATGGATCTGAAGGGCGCTATGCTGCGTGGGAAAGCCAGCGTTCACAGGCTGTGCCCTGTACGGCCCTGTGCACATAACCTGTCAGAAGTAGAACTGAACTGGAGGACAGATTGGTGATTGGGAGGGTGGGAGGTGGTGGGAGAGCTGGGGGCAGGAGGCAGGTCTCCCTGGCCAGAGAGGAGGTTTCTAGCTTGATTGTGGCGGTGGCTCCAGGGGTCTTCACTTGCAATAAAATGACACAGGCTCCACCCCCCGCCCACCAACACACACACACACACACACACACACACACACACACACACACACACACACACCCCTGTGCCGAACTCTCCCGGATTTAAATAAGATGGAATCAGTGGGAGAAACCAGGTGAGGGACTCACAGGACCGCTCTGTGTTATTATAATGGTTTTTTAAACAACAGAAACTACGGTGGCCACATTATATATAAGAGGAGAACGCAAACAAACGAGGTGCGGTGGGAAACGCCAGTCCTCAGCTCTGCCCATCCGTGCCCTGGGGAAGAGGGTGCCACAGAGTGGAGCGATGCCTCCCTCCCTGGGTGGGAGGCGACAGCGCGCAGCCAGGCGCAGCCCCACCTCCCCGCCAGGAGTGCGGATTGGAGCGCGCAGGGCGGAGCGCTTCGGAGAAGGACGGAGCCGCACTTGAGAACCGCCTGTAGGTGCGCGTGTCTTGTCCGGGCTGCCCTCTCCGCACCTGCCGGCACCCCGGTGGAACCAGGCTGTCCTGGCACCTGGCTGGGCCAGCGCGATGCAGTCGCTCAACATCACCCCCGAGCGGTTCTCCCGGCTGCTGCGGGACCACAACCTGACCCGCCAGCAGTTCATCGCGCGGTATGGGCTGCGGCCGCTGGTGTCGGTTCCAGAGCTGCCGGCGCGCGCCCAGCTGGCCTTCGCGCTGGCTGGCGCGCTCATCTTCGCGCTGGCGCTCTTCGGCAACGCGCTGGTGGTCTACGTGGTGGCCCGCAGCAAGGCCATGCGCACTGTCACCAACATCTTCATCTGCTCCCTGGCGCTCAGCGACCTGCTCATCACCTTCTTCTGCATCCCCGTCACGACGCTCCAGAACGTCTCCGACACCTGGCTGGGGGGTGAGTCTATCGCCGGTCCCGGCCTTCAAGGGGACTCCCTTTATCCCTTTACCCCCTCACCTTCTTACCCTCTCACCCTCCCACACACAGTCTGCTCCTCTGACCTCCTGATTGTCTCTCTAGCAGAGCCGACCTTAGAACTTCCTCACTTGTGCTCACTTGCAGAAGTTTTTTCCTCTAGTGATCTGTCCCGAGTTTTTCTCTCCTTGTTGCTTAGAGACAGGGTCAGGGACTGGCTGGGAAAGAGATCCCAGGCAGGGAGATGGGGTGCAGCCCACTCTCCAGCCAGTTCAGCTTCTTTTGATAATTACCAAGTTTTTTTCTAATCCTATATAATAAAAGCCTAATATGCTGTGTCCCACCCTTCCACCATTGGACCAGTTGCTATGATGTGCACTGCCCACCATGGGGAGATGCTCTGACCCATAACTTAGCTTGCTGCTGGAGTCTGGGTGATTGGGACTGAGCGAGACGGGCTGGACACACCCTGGAGCCCTTCCACAGTCCCTCCCCGGCCCTGATCGTGCAATGGTGGGGTCCCTTGGCCTGGCCTGTGCCCTCTCACAATCTGGGACCCCTCAGGGGATGTTGGAGAGCCAGTTTTGGCCTGATCTCGCAGGCCAGGCCGAGGGACCCCACCGGTGCACAAATCTGTGCACCAGGTCTCTGGTTTTTAATAAAGGATAATTACCAAGGTCCCCCGCCCCCAATTTTTAATAAAAGATAATTACCAAGGTTTTTTTTCTAATTTTTAATAAAAGATAAAAATGTTTCAAATACTAAAAGCCCCAACATCCCCACCTCCCCAACCCTGGTTCACTCCCCAAGGTGCCTGTGTGGTTTCCAGACAGTTACCTGAAGCCCAAGCACACATGTGCACTTAAACCTTTATAGAAACTAATATAATACATTTGCAGAAAAGGGTGCATGGACTCGTCATTTATAAAATGATTATCAGGGCCAGGCAGGGGGAGGAACACAGAACCTCTGCCCTCCTGACAGAGAGACAGTTCCTCCCCCTCCTTAGTGGGGAGCGGAAGCCGCGGGGCCCTGGGGGTCCCTGAGTCCAGGGCAGTGTGTGGAGGTTGGGAAAGTAGACACTGCACTTCCAGAACAATCCAGTCCTTCCAGAGACAGCTAGAGAGTGTGTCCTTGTCACCCACAAGCACCCTCAGGTACCTGGGTGTGCCTGGGAAGGAGGCATTTCCCTGGGTGGGTGTACTCAGATCCTCAATCCACAATCCTCACAAAGTGGTGGAGACAGGGAGACTGTGAGAGAAGTTGACCTTATGCCCTCAGCCCCTGCCATGTCCAGCCCCTTGCTAATTCCTTTTAATCTCCTGCAGGATATTCCTTGCATCCTACAATCACCAATTTGAGGTCTTCAATTTCTCTCCCTGGCATTGCTTTCCCCCCCACTCATTCCTACCTCATCTACAGTGTAAATGTTTCCCCACATGCGTGTACAACACGCCAGTCCAGAGCAGTGACTGGGAAGTGAAATGCAGTGCCAGGAGCGGGAAGTGGACCCACTGCTCAGAGACTTCCTCAGGCACTCGGTGGAGTATCTTAAAGGTGCCCAGTGCAACCACCTCCATAAAGTTTATGTGGAATCTTTTGATCATCTTATATAATTTATTATTCTTAGAACTAGGCACAGGCGCTTTTGTTTCTCAGTTTGTGAAGACAGACTTAGGAAGCAAACGTATTGCTGGGAGATGGTAGCTCCATGTTTAAAGGACAACATCACCTAGCAAAGCGGACCTTCTACTGAGGATCAGAAGACTGGATTCCTCCTGTGGCTCTGAGATACGCTGATTCTATGCGTCTGGACCTCAGGTGTCTCAATGAAACGTGAGGGATTCTGGACACTGGGAAGCAGGATGAGGCAGACCTCAGAGCCGAGCCCTGGTGGAGAGCGATGCCAGGAAGGAGCACCTGCCTCTTCCCACCTGAGGACTCGGGTGGGCCCTGCACGGGCGTCTCTCACGCTTCCTGTTTCTTCACTTCCGACATCAATGGAGGGCATTTCCTTTAGCTTCTAAATGCTGAAAAAGGGTAATACGTTGCTTATTTATTTTACAGGGTTAGTGTGAGGATAACGTGTGCTAGTAAAAGTGCTTTGAAAAACACTAACCATTGCATGAAGATGTAAAGCAGTAATTTATTAAGGAGTGTTGATTGGAGGTGGCCTATGTTTGTCTGTGGCCAGATTTATAGAATAAATATTCTTATAACCCGAGTAAGCAACACAGAGATGCACACTCAGGGAGAGGAGAGGAGAGAGTTGCTGGGGAGAATGAGCTGAGGGGTGTGTCGTTTGACTGGGCAGGATGGGATAACATTACAGAACTCCTGGGGTCAATTAACAAGAGAAAGGTCAAGAGAATGAAGTGCAAGAGTTGAAAATGAGCTCAGCATTTATTTTTTTCGTGAAGCTACTGAGGATCACCTTTCTGGCAAAGCATCCATTTATTCAGAAATGAATAGAGCTACTTGTGCCTCTGTGGGCCTCTGAGAACAGGAAGTAACCCGAAATGAACAGAACTAGGATGGGACAGAGGAGGGGCCCGACCGCAGTGGGGCAGGAAGGCCTCGCCAAGGCTGGGCCTGGAGAACAGCTCCTGCGTTTCCAGAGGAGGGAGGAGGGAGTGTGTTCTAGAACAACGGAATTTTGAAGGAAAGAAGGCAAAGCACTCCAAGAACGGCGTGGAAGGCTTTTCAAGAACATTGCTTAGATGTGGGACTGGTGGCAGTGCCAATGGGGGGCATATTGAAAGGTACCTGGTTTATAACCCTCATAAACTATGACTTCCCCTCAAATGAGTCAGGGGAGGCGGAACTTCAGCACAGTGGCCACCAGGAGGTGACAGCGGAGGAAGGAAGACTCGATGCCCCCCCCCCCACCTCCCCTCCCCCCGGGGGGAGGATTGCTGCTGGGGAGAGCACAGGTGGGGGTTTGCCCAGTATTGTCAGATCTTCTTTTATTGCTGTTATCATTTTATTATTACAGATTTTGATGATGTTGGCGTTTACTTCACATTTAAAAAGTAAAATGCACTTGGGGGAAAGAGAACCTTTCTGTGGGTTTGGCCCCAAATAATTCACAGACTTCCAGGTGGGACTAGTCCGCAAAACCTCTCCAGACGCTCTGACCATGGCGGGGTGGGGATGACCGACTGGGTGTTTGTCTGTTTTTGCCACTCATGTCCCTGGCTGGGGACCAACAGCACGTCTGGGTAGAGCCACATTTTGACGAGATCCCCGGGGGAGGCCCACGGCTCTCAGGCCTGGGCGCACAGAGACGCTCCCGAAAGCCTATGAAATTGATCTCTGAGCCCAGATGGGTGGCTCAGTTGGTTGGAGCATCGCCATGTACACCCAAAGGTCACAGGGTCAATTTCATCAGGGCACATACCTACGTTTCGGGTTTGATCCCTGGTCAAGGTGCAGATGGGAGGCAGCCAACTGATGTTTCTCTCTCACATAGATGTTTCTCTCTCTCTCTCCCCGCCTCCCTCTCCTTCTCCCTTCCTCTGTCTCCAAAAACGATAAAAACATATCCTCTGAGGATTAAAAAACCCCAGCCTGTGTGGCTCCAGGCCAGTAGCTAGCCCAGACTCGGTCCCTCTGATCCAGGAGCCAGCTCGCCCTGAGCCCGCCCCCATGTCTCTGCCCAGGTCCTCAGTTAAAGCCCTCGTGCTGCTGCTGCAGGTCACGGCGGGAGATTTCCATTGTGGGAATTGATGGCCACGAGGGAGGCCTTTAAAACAACCCCCACACGGTTGGTGTCCAGCACACCACTGAGCAGACATCGACTTCCTATGAGGGAGACAAGGGGATCTAAAACAGTTGTTTTATTGAGTGACATTCACCAGAAGGTGATCCAAGGATGCTCAGCTCTCAGCCGGCCCAGCATGAGGCAAGCTGCCTGTCAATCCCCTATGCACCTGCATTAGCATCCCAGCATCAGCCAGGTCCCATCCACCAGCCACCACTCCCACCTCTCGACACAGAGCGAGCAGGCATGGGGGCTCCTTCCTCCAAGAAGAGTAAATGGGCTTGCTTATGACTTTCCTGTTACCACCAATGTGAGAATGGGTTGTGTTGTCATAGCAATGAGGAGTGGGGCCCTGGAAGTTCTGACTCCCGTCTGCTTGCTCCCCTATGTGGTCAGGCTCCAGCAGTGGACTTGCCTGCGGCCCTGGCATTTACTGTCGGACCTGCAGCCGGTCCTCCTCATGTGGCTTCCGACTCCCTTCTCCTTTTAGCCGTTTCGTCACAACATCTAAAACTCTTCCAAATTCATGGACTGCACCTGCCACTTTTCTTCTAGGTAATTAAGAAAAACAATGTTCTGTTTTATCCAGTATATTCAGTGGCATTTTCCAGGTAAATCCCGACACGTGGCTCTCTTCTGGAGGAGTCCACAAACGCTTCTTTTCCTTCTTGTTTTGTTTCCTTTGTCCCTGTCTGTAATGTTCTGCCTGGGCAGGTTCTCACTCCCTCTTCCAGTCTCTTTTCTTCGCTTGTTCATTGCTGCACAGATGCTGCTCTGGGGACTTCTGCTTCTTTGCAGGTGACTCTGAAATCAGTGTCCAATCGTCGTCTAAGCCACGGCTCTCCCCTGATGTGAAGACAGACACTTACACACGGGGTCTTACCAGCATCCCGCGTTCCCTCACCTCTGCCCAGGGCTGCACTAAAGAATAGTCCTGGGAGCCATGCTCCTATTTCCTGGCTCTGCTGTGTGGGGCGTGGGTGAGGAGGAGGGTGACCTGTGGATGAGCCAGGCCTCACTCAGAGCAGGAAGGGAGGGGGTCCTAAGAAAGGATGGAGGAAGTGTGAGCATCTGCTGACATCAGGCCTCTGGACACGCAGTGGGGATGCACAGTGGGGAGTGCGCAGTGGGGAGTGTGCAGTGGGGAGAGCACTGTGGGGAGTGCCCAGTGGGGAGAGCGCAGTGGAAGTGTTGGGAAGTGGAGACCTAGGGTCAGGTTGGGGGATGTACAGGTCCTGGCTGTCCAGGGCCTAGGGAGGGGCTAGGAGAAGGGGGACTTGTGGTGACTGAGGTTATGGGAGCTTAAGGCGTGGGAAGGTTCCTTCTGAAGACTCCCAGGAGCTGGGAAGTCAGCTCTGACCCAGTCTCCTCCGTGTTGCTCAGCATCAGGAAGGTGAGGTGGGGAGTGCCTGGGGCCAGGGAGAGTGTCGGTTCAGCCTTCCTCCTGTGGTGGGTGCAGCCCCAGTGGGACAGGAGCCACCTTCACCCAGTGGTGGTGCAGCCCAGCTGGGACAGGACGGTTCCCAGCACATGGCGCTGTGGCTCTCCCTGCAGGCCTGCGGTGCAGTGAGAAGGACTAACGGTGGCTGGGAAATTGACTGAAAGCAATTCCGGGAAAGGACTTCCAAACACCCCGAGTAACTGCAGCATCCCTAGGAACTGCACACCCACAGGCATTTGCTGCAGGTGAAGGCAGCTGCTTGGGAAAGGAAGTGTGAGACTCAGTGTTCTCAGTAGCTGCTGCGAGACTTCCTCCTAGAGCAGTGGGTCTCAGCCTCGGCAATGCTGGGCATCACCTGGGAGCTCACAAAAGCACCTGTTCCTGCCCTTGGAGTCCAGTTACCCGGGCTGAGTGTGGTACCCGCCATCGGATTTTCAGAAGTTCCCAATAGAACTTCAGTGGCTGGGCCTTGTCCTAGGAACCAGGAGGTCGCGGTTCCATTCTGAGTCAGGGCACATGACTGGGTTGCTGGCTCGATCCCCATTGTGGGGCGAGCAGGAGGCAGCTGATCGATGATTCTCTCATCATTGATGTTTCAGTCTCTCTCTCCCTTTCCCTTCCTCTCTGAATTCAATAAAAATAAAAAAAAAAACACCAAAAATAAAGAAAAGATTCTAACTTGCAGCCAAGGTTGAGAACCACTGATGATCTGTAAATGCTGACAGGTCTGGGCTGTGAGGAAGGCTGAGAGGAAAAATGGGTGTAAAGCACTCAAAGTGGTTACAACTGTTACCGTTTTTAAAAGGGCAGTTGGAGACGGATGCTGGGACCTGCAGAAGCAGGCTGCCCGGAGGGGTCCCACGTGGAGCTTGGAGCAGCCGCTGTGTGGGAGCAGCTACACTTTACTAAAGCCCCCGACCTTCCTGGCCTCGTGCAAGAGGGATGTGCAGAGAAGTTAAAATTGATGAAAATCTGGAGAAAGGGGACACATGGAGAAAGATGAGAAGAACGGTTCTTTGTTTAAAATATATTTTTTATTGATTTCAGAGAGGAAGGGAGAGGGAGAGAGAGAGAGAGAGAAACATCAATGATGAGAGAGAATCACTGATCAGCTGCCTCCTGTACACCCCACACTGGGGATTGAGCCCTCAAACCTGGGCATGTGTCCTGACCAGGAATCAAACCGTGATCTCCTGGTTCATAGGTCAACGCTGAACCACTGAGCCACGCCAGCCAGGTGAGAACGGTTCTAAGTTAGCACAGTCCACAACAAGGTTTCACCAGCGGCGCCTGGAGCCCAGCAGGTGGGGCAGGAGCAGGCAAGGTCCAAGCTCCACTGCAGGATCCCTTCTCCCTTCTGCGAGATGGGGCTCGCCTACCCCCGGTCAAGCATGGCGTGTGGGTTTTGTATACACAGTGCTCTCTGGATCCACACAGCGGCTTTCCTCCTGCTCTGTGCAGAGAGCTGCTCTGCGGCCACCAGCAGCAGCTGGCTTGTGTTTGGGGGTGATGCCACATGAACATGAGGCTCTTCCGCCGTACACAAATACCACTGGGTTTGCAGAAGTGAAACGTGTCACTGCGCGTAGGCAGAGCCATGGAGCACATGCTGCCTCTCTCTCCGCACTGTGCAATGCGCTAGCAGACACCGCTTCTTCAGTGCACGTGGTGTTATGTTCACGTTTTGGTTCTACACTTCCTGAGTCTTAACCTGGGCCCGCCAAGTTCTTTCTTCTCTTACCTGTCATCAGCCGAGCTAGCACTTCAGTCTGCTCTTTGGTGCCACATCTCTGGCTGATCTGAAGTGCAGGACATTACCCACGTGGCCTCTGGGTCTGGGTAAACCAGTTTCAAATAGTGGTTTTATCAGTAGCCTTCCCTTTAAAAAACTGTAAATGTCTGTTCATGTTTTTTAATTTATTGGGGTGACATTGGTTAATAGGAGCATATGGTTCCAAGTGCACATTTCTATGATACATGATCTGTATATTTCATTGTGTGCCCACCATCCAAAGACAAACCATTTTCCATCACCATATGTCTCAGCTCCTATACTATCTCCTCCGCACCCCCTTTCCCTCTGGTAACCACCCTACTGTTGTCTGCATCTATGAGTTTCTGTGTTATATCCCACATATGAGTGAAGTCATATGGTTCTTAGCTTTTGCTGACTGAGTTATTTCACTTAGCATACTATTCTCAAGGTCCACCCATGGTATCACAAATGGCAGCATTTCATCTTTTCTTATGGCTGAGTAACATATATGTACCACATCTTCTTTAGCCAGTCCTCTATCAAAGGACACTGGGTTATCTCCATGTCTTGACCACCATTAATAATGCTGCAATAGCTCTAGCTGGTTTGGCTCAGTGGATACAGCGTTGGCCTGGGGACTGAAGGGTCCCGGGTTCGATTCCAGTCAAGGGTGTGTGCCCAGTTGCAGGCTTGATCCCTAGGGTGGGGCGGGGGTGTGCAGGAGGCAGCCAATCAATGATTCTCTCTCATCATTGAGGTTTCTATCTCTCTCTCCCTCTCCCTTCCTCTCTGAAACCAATAACAATATATCTTAAAAAAATAATGCTGCAATGAACGGGGTGCATATACTATATCTTTGTGAAAAAATGTTTTTGAAATTTTTGACCTAGAAGAGAGATTGCTGGATCATATGCTAATTCTATTCTTAATGTTAATAGGAACCACCATACTGTTTTCCCTGGTGGTTGCACCAGTCTACATTCCCACCAACAGTGAATGAGGGTTCCTTTTCCTCCACACCCTCTCCAACACTTGTCATTGCTTGTCTTGTTGATGATGGCCACTCTTAACAGGTGTGAAGTGGTATCTCATTGTAGTTTTGATTTGCATTTCCCTAATTGCCAGTGAGGTTGAACATCTTTTCCTGTATCTGTTGGATGTTTGTATGTCTCCTGGGGAGGGGTGTTTGTTCAGGTTCTTTCCCCATTTTTTAATTGGATTGTGTGTTTGTTTGGTTTGAGTTGTGTGAGTTCTTTATGTATTTTGGATATTAACCCCTTGTCAGAGCTGCTGTCTGCCATTCAGGTTGGTTGCCTTTTGTTTTGTTGTTGGTTTCTTCTGCTGTGCAGAAGGTTTTTAGTTTGATTCGCTTATTTTTGCCTTTACATCTCTTGCCTTTGGGGTCAAATTCATAAAATGTTCTCTATGACCAAGGTCTATAAGTTTAGTACCTATGTTTTCTTCTATGTAATTTATAGTTTCAGATCTCATATTTAGGTCGTCTTTGATCCATTTTGAATTAATTTTTGTACACGAGGACAAACTGTAATCTAGTTTCATTCTTTTGCACGTGGCTTTCCAATTTCCTCAACACCATTTATTGAAGAGGCTTTCTTTTCTCCATTGTGTATTTCTGGCTCCTTTGTCAAGAAAGATTTGCCCATATACATGTGGTTTTATTTCTGAGCTCATTTCTGTTCCATTGGTCTGTGTGTCTGTTTTTCTGCCAATACCATGCTGTTTTAATTATCATAGCTCTGTAGTATAATTTGAAGTCAGGTAGTATGATACCTCTGGCTTAATTCTCTTTTCTCAGGATTGCTTAGGCTATCCAGGGTCTTTTGTAGTTACATAAAAATCTGATGACTTTTGTTCTATAAAGAGTGACATTGGGATTTTGATGGAGATTGCATTAAATCGGTATATTGCTTTTGGCAATATGGTCCTTTAAACTATGTTGATTCTTCTATTCCATGAACATGGAATATCTTTCCATTTTGTTGTGTCATTTTCAATCTCTTTTAATAATGCTTTGTCGTTTTCAGAATATAGGTCCTTCACCTCCTTTGTTAAGTTTATTCCTAAGTATTTTATTATTTTTGTTGCTATTGCAAAAGGAATTGTTTTTTCTCTCATTTCTTTTTCTGAAGCTTTATTGTTAGTATAAAGGAAGGCAGTGGATTTTTGTTCGTTGATTTTGTATCTTGAAACTTTACTGTATTTGTTTATTGTTTCTGATAGTTTTTTGGTGGAGTCTTTAGGGTTTTCTATATACAGGATCATGTCATGTGCAGAGTGACACTTTCACTTCTTCCTTCCCGATTTTGCTGCCTTTTATTTCTTTCCCTTGCCTAATTGCTCTGGCTAAGACTTCCAGAACATGTTGAATAAAAGTGATGAGAGCGGACATCCTTATTTTGCTCCTGATTTTAGAGGAAAAGCTCTCAGTTTTTCACCGTTGAGTGTGATATTGACTGAGGTGAGGGCTTGTCATATCTGGCCTTTTTAATGTTGATGTACTTTCCTTCCATACACATTTTATTGAGTGTTTTAACCATAAATGGATGTTGTATTTTATCAAATGCCTTTTCTCCTCTACTGATGAGATCATATGTTCTTATCCTTTGTTTTATTAATGTGGGGTAGTACATCGATTTGCATATGTTGAACCATTCTTGTGTCCCTGGAATAAACCCCAGTTGGTCATAGTGTATTATTTTTTTAATGTTGTATTCGATTGGCTAGTATTTTGTTTAGGATTTCTGCATTCATATTCATCTGAGATATTGGTCTGTCATTCTCTAGTGTTATCCCTGCCAGGTTCTGGTGTCAGGGTTATTTTGGCCTCATTAAGTGTGTTAGGAAGTATCACCTCTTCTGCAATATTTTGGAAGAGTTTGAAAGGATAGGTGTCAAATATTCTTTGAATGTTTGGTAGAATTCACTAGTGAAGCCATCTAGTCCTGGACTTTTATTTTGCAGGGAGGATTTTGATGTTTGTTTCAATTTTCTCAGTGTTTATCAGTCTGTTTAGATTTTCCATTTCTTCATGATTCTGTCTAGGAAGGTTATATATTTCTAGGGACTTATCCATTTCTTCCAGTTATTGAATTTGGTGGCAGGTAGTGTTTCATAATACTCTAGTATGATCCTTTGTATATCTGTGATGTCTTGGTGACTTCAATTTCATTTCTGATTTTGTTTATCTAGGTCTTTTCTCTTTTTTTCTTAGTGAGTCTAACCAGGGGTTTGTCAATTTTATTAATCTTTTCAAAGAACCAGCTCTCTGTTGTATTAATTTTTATATAGTCTTTTTGTTCTCTGTTTCATTCTATTCTGCTCTAACTTTTATTATTTCCTGAAATCCCAAGAACCTAACATTGCATCTTAAAGAACTAGAAAAGAAGAACAAAAGCAACCCACATTGTTTTCTTTTAATCAACCTTGGAACAAATTCTTCAGAGTGGATATCGTCATTAGATGCTTTCACGCACTTATAGCTCCTTATACCATTTTCTGAATTAATCTAAGAATGATTTTCATCTTTCCTACATGAGTACTCTGTTCGTTTCATTCTGACCTTTTCACTTGGATCCTTTTGAGAGTCACTGTTACACTGGGATGAAAACAAATACTGGCCCAATTGCTTCCTATTTCCAAGCCCCATTTTTAGAAATAATGAGGTCTTATTCCTATTTGAATTATTGAGGCCTGCACTGTGTGTGATGGGAGGTGAAGGTGGAGGTGGGTATAGGTCAGTGGACACCATTCATGCTCAAAAACGAGTTCACATTCTGGAACTAAAACCGCATAAGCAAGTTAAGGCAGGAAAGCGATAAATATTAAACCAAATCATTTGCTTCTAATCCAGTAGGCAAAGGGAAATTATTGCAGTTTTCAAGTAGAAATGGAAGCAACAATGGAGGCAAACTGAAACAGTCAAATTTGGACTGAGCTGTCTTAGCATTGACAATGCACACAGAAGGAGCATTGACCAGCATATTCTGCATTTTAGGCAATACCTTCCAGAGAAAAAGTAACAAACAAAAAGGATGTTAAGTAAATTTACTTTGTTCTGAGAATAGTTGAGAAGGAAATGTACTAAAAGGAAGTTGGAGCCGAAACCGGTTTGGCTCAGTGGATAGAGCGTCGGCCTGCGGACTGAAGGGTCCCGGGTTCGATTCCGGTTAAGGGCATGTACCTTGGCTGCGGGCACATCCCCAGTAGGGGGTGTGCAGAAGGCAGCTGATCGATGTTTCTCTCTCATCGATGTTTCTAGCTCTCTATCCCTCTTCCTTCCTCTCTGTAAAAAATCAATAAAATATATTTAAAAAAAAATAAAAGGATGTTGGAGGCACACAGGATCAGTGTGAAGCTGGAGGGACAAGCAGGGGCCAAGGGTGCTCAAAGGTCGGCAGCAGTCTCTAAGCTGTGGTCTGTTGTCACTCATGACTGGTGGGTTCCAGACTGCATTCCTTCAACCCTTTTCATCTTCACTGGCTCTTTCAACACTGGGAGGACCTATATCTGCCTGTCTCCCCAGCAGGGGCTTCTACCTCACCTGCCCACAGGGAGCAGAGTTCACGCTCCAGAGGAAATTGTGTTGAGATTAAGAAATGCAGGTAGATGGACAATTAAAATATAAGAAATAGCTATTCTGGGCGGGCTCCGAGAAACACTCTGATTTAAAATCTGATGGTCCCAGATGGAAAAAAGGGAAGAGCATCCCAAGAAAACTATCCCAGTTTATTATTATTATTATTTAATCCTCACCTGAGGATATGTTCTTCTTGATTTTTAGAGAGAGAGAGAGGAAGGAGGAGGGAGGTAGAGAGAGATTGAAAGAGAGAGAGAGAGAGAGAGAGAGAGAGAGAGAGAGAGAGAGAGAGAGAGAAACATCAATGGGTTGCCTCCCATACGCTCCCTGACCCCTGACCTGGGATTGAACCCAAAACCCAGACATGTGTCCTGACCAGGAATTGAACCCACAACCTCTTGGTGTACAGGACTACACTCAACCAACTGAGCCACTTGGCTAGGGCTTCCCATAAGTTGCCATTTATGTGAAGAAATGTCACAAAGGACACATTCTTGCAAAACAGCTTAGACCAGTGCAAGTCACACTGAAGAGCCATCAGAAACAGGAGCTAAAGATGAAGGGAGGGTCAGTGGTTGACATTTTGTAAAGGGCAGAGACAAAACCAAAGTCCTCAGTGCCTCCTTCGCTCCAGGCCGCCAGACCTTGAAAAATGATCTCCGAATTAAAAAGGGCAAAGCAGAGCTGGTTCGAGAGGGACTAAAGATCAAGATAAATGAGTAGGGAGCAAAGAGCATCTACCTACTTTTTAAAAGAATTCAGATCTTCAGCGTAAATTGCATGCAGGACATGGATGACACTCGGAGATGTGATCAAGGAAACAGTGTTGGCGACTGCTTAGCAAGTTGCTTGGAGAAACGTCAGAAGTAGCGCATTGGGCAAATGCTGTCTGGATTCATAAAAAGGGTAAGATGACAGATAGTAGAACCAGGGCTTGGTGCAAACCTGTTCCGCGAATTATTGAACAGGTGACTTGTGAGCATGTGGGTGAGATGCCACAGAGCGGGGGGCACTGAGACAGGGCGCCGTGACCTGGGCCCAGCTCCATGCTGTCACACGCAGCTGTGCGGCCCTAAGCAAGGCACTTCTCCTCCGAGCTGCGGTGTCTTCACTGGGAAATAAGGCTACGGAACGAGATGTCCTGTCCTGGGCAGGTGAGCCACAAACAACCTGCCAACCTCTGCTGGACCACATTGAGCTCAATGCTTTCCATCTGGCTGCCTGATGATGACAAAAAGCTGCCATTTATGAAAACACATATCCGGTACCGGGTGCTTATCTCATTGTGTGAAGTGCTCGCATTGTACTCACGGGACAGGTGGATATTATCCATCCTGTTTCACAAAGGGTGACATTGAGCTTCAGAGCACCTACCGCAGAGATCAGATGAATCAGATAATACCAGGAAGTTCAATGTTCCATGTGATTATGATGGACAAGATGAATAGTGCTACAAGTAGATACCACTGTGACAGTAATTCTTTTTTTATTTTTTTGAGATTTGAAGAAAATTTCTTTTTTTTCCTTTATTGATTAAGGTATTACATATGTGTCCTTATGACAGTAATTCTTATTTGTTTGGATAGTTATGCCTAAACTGTGTTGATGATGGTTCCATGTCCATTTCATGGAAAGTTTCTTCTGATGCTCATTTAACCTTGGACTGTCCAACTTAAGAAAATAACAACACTATTTGGTTGAAAGAATAGAAGAAATTCTGATCAAAATTTCAAAGAAAGGAGAGATGCTGCCTGGATTCATAAAAAGGGTAAGATGACAGATAGTAGAATGTATTCACATGTTCATTTACACAAGTATCACTTACAAAACAGGATTTGAAGTAAGCTACGTCATTCACAGTAGGATCAGTGCTCAAACCACAAAATATATTAGTATCGAAAGGAAATTCCTGCACTTTGCATCTAAACAATCGTGCCGGGCAAGAGAGGCCTTGACTCTGAGCAGGGTTAGGATCTGGGGAACTGGAACCAAGGTTGGGGCTGTGACTGGCTCTTGGGTCGCCCTTTGGAGCTTCCGAGAAGGGTGGGAAGGGCAGTATCTGGAGCAACACCTAAGTACATTTCCCCTGAGTCACAGGAATCTTAGAGTCACAGAAACTGTCTATTAAGTGGACCCCGTTCGTTTCAAGTTTGATTTCAAGTTCAATGTAAAGCAACCATTTGAAAATTCTAGCACAAAAGGTGTGAAAATTTCAGCTACAGTCACTGAAGAGGGTGTTTAGACCCAGGAAGACAGGGCAGTCATATGGTTTCTGTGTTAGCCAGCGCCCTCTGAGCACGGGGGACCCCCAGGACCATTTGAGGAACAACTGGGGCTGCTGGGAAGACTCCGCAGGACATGAGAGCTCCCTTCAGACAGACGCAGAGCTGACTTACAGAAACGGTGGCTGGTGTGTCTGAAACTCCCTGAGAGCTACAGTAGAAGTGGCAGAATCACCGGGAAGCAGCGTTTCCAGGTGAGCCTCTCCCAGGTGGAACGGAGGCCCCTGTGTGGCTAAGAGCCTCCTGCTGCTCGCACTCAGCGTGTTGTCTGAGAGCCGCCATGTGTACTGTGCGTGCCTGGGTGCACCACAGCTGGAAATGGGCAGCAGCCTTGCGCTTGGTGTGTTTACCTTCTAGTAGATATGGAGACGGTCAGTAAACAATAAAACAAACCGTGAGTGCATGAGACAGTGAGCCGGCAGGCGACAGAGCGAGGGAGGAGAGTGGAATAAGAAAGACTGGGACTGAGAGGAGGGAGGGGACAGGTGGGTCGGCCTGACTGAGAAGGTGACATCTGAGCAAAGACTCCGGTGCAGACGTGAGGGTGGGACTGGGGAGGTCGTTCCACGAAGGAAGGGATGGATGGGTGAGCCCGCCCCGCAGAGCCTGGCAGCGCGGTTGAAGAAAGGGGGGGATGGGCTTCAGCTTGGGGACAGGGTGGCCCACAGGACTTCACAGGCATCTGCCAGTGATCTCTGTCCCTGAGCTGATGCCCAGGGTGACCGTGCAGAGAGACTGGGCTCATACACACAGGCAGCGAAGATGTCAGACACACAATGTGGCAGTGGATTCACAGATTTAAAACAATATCGCAGCAGCCATGCCTGCAGACCAAGGCTGCCCAGGGGCCACGGGCTTAAGGCCTTGGTTCTGTGACAGCGAAAGGTGAAAGCAGGAGGGAGACACCAGGGGAGTCTCGGGCAGGAGGTCAGAGGAGAAGAGAAATAGAGATGTGGGCGTCTTTGAGGAGAATGGTCCTGTGTGGTGACTGACAGGGCACTGAGGGAAGGACCGAAGGCGCCTCAGTGGTGTGGGATGCAGGAGGCCGCACCCCCCCCCCCCCCGCCTGCTCCCCTGTAGGGAGGGCTACACCACCTTCTGCTGCCCCTTTTCAAAGGCCCTGTCTCTGCTCTGTCCTGATCACACAGCCTGGGAGCTTAGAAGCCCCTCAGGGATTGAGCCTGCCTGCCTGTACCCTCTCGGCATGGCGCTCTGCGACGTGACTGTAGACTGAGCCTTTGAAACAGAGGCTCAGCACCAACGAATCGCGATACACACCCAGCGTTTCTCCCTCTGATGTGTCCCTTGTCTCCCGGCCGCAGGTGCCTTCGTCTGCAAGATGGTGCCGTTCGCCCAGTGCATGGCCGTGGTGACCGAGATCCTCACCCTGACCTGCATTGCTGTGGAGCGCCACCACGGCCTGGTGCACCCACTCCGAGTGAAGTGCCGCTACACCCACCGCAGGGCCTTCACCACGCTGGGTGAGGGGCAAGGGCGGGAGCCTCAGCGGGGGTGCAAAGGGAAGGTGATTGGCTTCAGTCCTCTCCACCTCCCCTCTCCCCCCTCTGCTCTGGGGCCCACCCCTCCTCCTCCCTTCCAGCCTCTCTCCCTCCTCTCTGGGTTCACCCCAGCACCATGCCCCTTGACTTTAGGGCTCAACCTTCCTAGCCGACTGCGTGACCTAAGCCAGCCCTTGGGTGGCAGGGCTGCAGGAAAAGTCCTTATGACTTCCCGACCCAAGAGATGGCTTCGATGCCCTGTTAGTGCAGGTGGATTTTCACAGGGGGCAGGAAAAGTGTGTTTAGAAAAGCGGAGAATGGGTGCAGCCCAGAAGGCTGGGCCCGCGGGAACACTGGGTGCTGCTGACGCCTGACAGAGACCCAGCCACTTCCTGCGTCTGTGAGGATGCTGAACAGCCCTGGAGAGAAATGTCCCAGCCAGGCCGTCACCGGGAGGACTCTGCCCCATAATGACCATCCAACCCACTTATAACCCTCATGCCCTTCGCAGCGTGGGGGTGCATTAGGGCGAAATAAGCTCCGTTCACCCAGAGCACATAAAGTGACCGTCCAGGGAGCCATTAGCACTGCACGGGGAGAGGGGAGCCAGCCTTTTTCATGCCCGCCCCCAGAGCACCGCCTGCGGGCCCTGGGAAGCCACTCATTTCAAGGAGACAAACCAGGCGGGACAAAATTGCTAGTTTTAGTTCGTCCCAAATGTATGTCATGTCCTTCCTACAAGGAATTCAGAGACCTCTTGGCTTTTAATAATTGACAACCGTCCTCCATCAGGACACCTAGAGACAGTGGGTGGTGTGGAAGGAGGGCCCGGAGCGAAGCCCTTGGTGGGAGGAGTTATTAAAAGGAAAGAGGCGCAGAGCAGGGCTCACCATCTGAAAGCAAAGTTGATAACAGGCAGTCCAGGCGGGTCCTGCTCAGAGAGCCCAGCACCCTCTCCCACCTCCTCCTAACTATGTGCCCCCGCCCCAGTGGCAGATGGGAGACTTCCCTGCTCAGAGCTCACAGACCCCTTCAATAGTGTTCACCGGCCTTAGTTGTCTGTCCCTGAGCCCACCCTGCACTCGAGTCTAATTGGCTTGGCACTGAGCTAAGCCAATTAGACTCAACTCTTCCCAAATACCACTGATGGCTGGATTAATGACTGGACACAAGGTAACATAATACAGTGAGGAGTGGGGTAGAATAGATGTACCTGGCCATGTGCAGAGATAGATAGATAGACAGACAGATGATAGAGAAATGAGGGATGAAAGAGAGGGAGGAAGGGAAGGGGGAGAGAGAGAGAGAGAGAGAGAGAGAGAGAGAGAGGACTGTCTTGAATCATACAGTCTCTCGGGCAGTGTGCCAGGTGGTGTGTATCTTTATAAAAAACCCCATTGTGGCTTAAGTGAGTCTCAGTCCCTTGGTTCCTTGAACCCAAGACAATCCACGGTGTCCCTACTGTCCTGCTCAATATGGAAAGAATGGAGGAGTGGGAGCAGGAAGTTTTCCTTAAAGTTGATGTCAGGGCTCTTGGTCCCGGCCTCATCCCAGGCTCTGAAGATTCTCTTGTTCCTTGCTAAGGACACGTCATTAAAGCAAGTCTCCCAGCAGCCTGCTGGTTTCTGCTGTTGTGGTTGTTATGTAAATAAGAAAATAGTGCCCATCTTAGGATGGTGAAGGTACGTGGACTTTCCACTTTAAGAAGAAATTGTACAGGGTGATCTGTACCATGGTTAAGTTTTTCATCCGTTCAACAAGCATCTACTTTGCTGGGAAAATCCAAGTGGCCCGTTCTAGCTGGAAAGGGAAGCGTTGTTAGAGAAGGTGGCTTAGAGTCAAGGCCTGGAGGAGTGCACAGAGAGCGTGGGAGCAGGTGCCAATCGGGAGGACAGCATGGAGGTGTGGGGCACACAGTGCCTTTGGGTGCAGGAATGCAAACCAGCTCTGTAGCCCCAGAAGGGGGCTTGGTGTGAAGAACATGGACTAACATGTAGGAGGGAAGGAGAGCTGGGTGAGACTACAAAGGCCCTTGGGGACCATGTCAGGGTGGAACACTGTGACAGACTTTCAGACATTGGAAATGTGTTCTAGGGACACTCTTCCAGCAGCACGTTGAGGGGTGAGAGGGTGGAGGTGAGAACACATGAGGAGACCATTGCATGGCTCCTGGGGAGGTGAAGGGTGCGTGGGGCATTGGGAGTCTGTATGGTTAGAGGGCTGAGCATGATGTTTTGCTCGGCTGAGTCGTATTCTGATGACTGTACCCTGTTACAGGTGTGGTCTGGCTGGTGGCGGCCATCGTTGGAGCCCCCATGTGGCACGTGCAGCGACTTGAGGTGGGTTCGGGCTGGGCTGATATTTATACTATGAGAATGTCCCTGCCCTCTTGATTATAATCATTTTCCTTCCTGCAAGAGGTTTCAGTGAATCTGCATGATCTCCATGATTTCACTGGAGGTTTTCCAACTGGACTCAGATAACATGTTTTAAGATTTCCCCGCTGTTTTACCTCGCTCTTCCTTGACCTCCTGTGGGTAAGACTTGCCAGGGTCAGCGTCTGCATTTTCCTGCAGCTGGATGCGGCTCTCCAAGGGTCCTGCATGGCCGGTCAGGTGTGAGCATCCAGGGGTCACTCCGAACACTTTACAGGCAGTCCTCGGGTTACGGCGGACTCCATGTACGCCGTTTCGTGGTTATGTCGCCATGTCCCACTTATTTATAAAGAAAGTTCCATCGTTTCAACGTATGTACATATTGCTGTATGTTTTTTATTATTTACTTGCCACAAGTAAAGGTCAGGAATTGTTATCTTTCAAATTTTTTTACTGTTTCACTTCATTACTGCTGTGTATGTGCTCCATGTGAGTGACGGAGGTGCTTATGGAGGTGGGTTCTGACTTACGGCGAAAATCGCGTTACGTCGCGCGGTAGGAATGGATCTCCAACATAACCCGAGGACCTACTGTATTTTGAAGTCACATGAAAACTTTGTGACGGATTATCTACTTATTAGTTGATTCTCTGTCCTAAGTCCTTTCTTACCTGTTACATATTCAATGACAAATTGCAGTTTGAATTGGAAACATGAGGGGATCGTCTTATCCAGCCTCTCTCTGCCCCCCCCCCCGTGGTCAGTTGGGCCCCAGCCTCTTTCTGCCCCCCACTTGGTCAGCTGGGCCCCGGCCTTGCCTGGGGAGTCACAGTGAGGGCGGGGCCCTGCTGGTTTCCAGTGGCCCCACCCATTGGGGGGCGTGTCCAGCACAGACAGTGGTCTTCAAACCCAGGTGGGAGTCGCACAGGACTCCCTGAGACAAAGTTTAAACTGTGCATCCTTTTGTGCTTTTGACATCAACACAGCATGCGATGTCCACCAGCAGGGGTGTCACATGTGCCTCAGACAAGGGTCCACTTAAAACCTGGCGTTATTTATTTGTTTTTATTTTTTAAATTTTATTTAAAAATACATAGTTTGTATACAACCTTATATTGGTTATATTAGTTTCAGGTGTACAATATAGTGACTTGACATTTTTAGACCCTATAACGTGATCACCCCACTGACTCTAGTGGTCATCTCATCCGTGCACTTACCATAATATTGTTGACAATGTTCCCCTTCCCCTTTAACCCTCGCTCCCTGCCCTTCTGGTAACCACCCTGTGGTCTCTGTTTCTATGAGTCTGGTTATGTTTTGTTTTTAGATTCTACATATATGTGAAATCACATGGTATTTGCCTTTGCCTAGTATAATTTCCCTTAGCATAATATCCTCTATATCCATCCATGTTGTCACAAATGGCAAGATTTCATTCTTTTTTATGGCTGAGTGATTGAACACAAAAAATATACATATTTTTATTGATTTCAGAGAGGAAGGGAGAGGGAGAGAGAGATAGAAACCTCAATGATGAGAGAGAATCATTGATCGGCTGCCTCCTGCATGCCCCCTACTGTGGATGGAGCCTGCAACCTGGGCATGTGCCCTGATTGGGAATTGAACCATGACCTCCTGCCTCATAGGTCGACGCTTAACCACTGAGCCTCTCTGGCCAGGCTACCTCATCTTCTTTATCCAATCATCTATCGGTGGACATCTATGTTGCTTCCATACCTTGGCTACTATAGATAATGCTGCAGTGAACATAGGGCTGCATATAAATCAGTTCTTGTTTTGTTGGTTTGTTTTTTGAGTAAATACCAGAAGTGCAATTGCTTGGTCATATGGTAATTCTGTTGTTAGTATCTTGAGGAATCGCCATCCTGCTTCCCACGGAGGCTTCACCAGTCGGCACTCCCACCAGCTGTGCAAGAGGGCTCCCCTTGCTCCACATTTTCACCAGCACGTGTGTTTGTGTGGCCTTTCTGATAGTAGCCCCTCTGCCAGGTGTGAGGTGGCATCTCATTGTGGGTTTGACTTGTCTTTCCCTGCTGATTAGTGCTGTTGGGCCTCTTTTCCTAGGTCTGCTGGCCACCTATATGTCCTCTTGGGAGAAATGCCTTTTCATGTCCTCTGCCCATGTTTTGATTGGATTGTTAGGTTTTTGTGATCGAGTTGTATGAGTTTATTCTCTATTTTGTATACCAACCTCTTAAAGGACATATCGTTTGTGAATAAGCGCTCCCAGTCCTTTGGTGGTCTTTTCATTTTGTTGGCAGCTTCCTTCACTGAGCAAAAGTTTTTAGTCTGATGCAGTTCCATTTGATTATTTTTATGGTGGTTCTCTTGCTTGAGGGGATGTGTTCAAAAAGATATCACTCAGACAGATGTCAGATAGGTACTTGCTGTGTTTTCTTCTTGGAGTTTTATGCTTTCAGGCCTTAGGCCGTACATGTAACCTGTAGCCCAATGGGAGTTTGTGTTGTAGATGATGTAAGAGAATGGTCCAGGTTCGCTTTTCTGCACATCTCTGTCCGGGAACATGCGGCTTGATTCTTGATGTAAGTGGATGCTGAATGAGCCAGACTCCACCGTGAGGGCAGGAGGCAGGCTCCTTCCCTTCCCTGCTACCTGGTAGGATGCCACCACGAAGCCTGGCGTGGGCCTGGCCCTCCTCCGGTCATTCAGACAGGACAGTTCCTCTGGTCATGTCACCACCAGAGCAGTGCTCGTTTGTCGCTAAAATGTCCAGCCCAGTGTCACGACCCCGACAGCCTGAATCCACAGTGAATCTGCACCATCTCCCTCCCCCGTGTGAGCTGCTGTGAGCCTAGCACCTGGTCCTCTGGAGGGGGCATGACCATCCCTTTCTTCTCTGCCTCCTCGCCTGTCCCTCTCTCCTGGGGACAGCAGGGCAGGTGTCCCCCGAGTGTGACTGTTGCCTGTGACTGAGTCTTGACTTCATGGACGTCTCAAAGAGAAAACCGCTGCGGCTCCAGCTGCTGCTCCCAGGCCGCGCTGCTCCGGAAGCGTGGGCTCCCGCACTCTGTGACCCGCTCCCTCTCCCGAGGCCTTTTCTCTGGCAGGAAAACCGCGCACAGAGGGGCCGTTCAGAAATGGCCCAACCCATTCCCACCGCGGGGTCCATTTCCTGCCCACAGAACTCTAGGAGATTTGTCTGTTTTTAAAATACAATTATTTTAGCCCTAGCCAGTTTGGCTCAATGAATAGAGTGTCCACCTACAGACCAAAGGGTCCCGGGTTCGATTCTGGTCAAGAGCATGTACTTGGTTGCAGGCTCTTGGTCGGGGTGTGTGCAGGAGACTAACAATCAATGTGTTTCTCTCACATCGAAGTTTCTCTCTGTCTTCCCTTCTCTCTTCCACTCTCCCTAAAAATCAATGGAAAAATGTTCTTGGGTGAGGATTAACAAAAATAAATACAATTATTTTAGCACATGCTCCAAATATATATTTAAATCTATAGGCCTAATTTAGTTTGTAGAAAATACACATAATCTAAGTGACAAAGCCAGTCCTTGCTGTTGGGTAGAGCAGCCAAATCAGATTTGCTTTCTGTCAGGAAAAAGTATGAGTTCATTCTTCAAAGCAAATAAACGTATTTATATGCATCCCACGGCCTCCTTCTCGCTCCTACATTCCATCAGAGCCAGTGTGTGCAAGCCTGACCGAGGCTGGCACTGCACCTGGTGACGTAAAATACCACCAACCCCTTTGCTTTCTTCTTGCAGGCTCCCTCCTAGGGCTGACATATAGAACAACCAGAGGCCCGGTGCACGAAATTCGTGCTTGCGCCCTCTCTCAGTCCAGGAGCCCTCGGGGGATGTCCCACTGTCTTGGAGGTGGGAGAGGCTCCCATCACCGCCACTGTGCTCGCCAGCGTGAGCCTGGCTTCTGGTTGAGCGGCACTCCCCCTGTGGGGGTGCACTGACCACCAGGGGCAGCTCCTGTGTTGAGCGTCTGCCCCCTGGTGGTCAGTGTGCATCACAGCACCGGTCGTTCTGCCCGCGCACACCTGTGCTATGTTAGGACATGCCAGCGAGCGAGCAGTCCCCGTGGTTGGCCCTGCTGGCGCCGTCTGCATGGAGTCAGGTGGATTTCATTTTGATGTCCTGTTCCCGGGGAGTCTGGATCTTGAACTTACTCTTCACAGAGTGTTTTCATTCCCAGTTAGTTGTGTCTGTAAATAACGCCTAGATCAGACCGTGAAGTTTATGTTTGGTGAGTATACAAAAAAGCCCCTTCCCCCTTCAATTGGCATTGAAGAGTGGGGATAAAATTTGCTGGGGATGGAGGCAGAAGAATGTCTAAGACCTAAGTATCTTTCATCTGGAAAGTTCCAGAGTGGGTAAAATGACAGTCGCTTTGATAAATTCACTAATGTTTATTCCTATTATCTAGAGAAATGACTTTTGAATATATGCTAAATGTTTATTTTGTCTCTTATTAGCATTGCTCTTTTTCTTAATATTGTTATTAGTAGTACATTTGAACTGATGAGATGAGTCTGTCAGATATGGTATTAATAAACAGACATTGACTTTCTATAGACTGCAGCCCTCAAAGGCTTATACCTGAGTCTGAATATTTTTAGATTAGCAATAGTTTGGATCCCACTTTCTCATTCACCTCAGAATCTCTTGTTTTATTAAAATTTATTGGGGTGACATTGGAACTAGCTGGCACACGGCAGAAAATGTTATTTTCATTCGTACGTTGGTCATTGAAGTGCTCTTGTACCCCATTGAAAACTTATGACCAGAGTGTAAAAAGTGGAGAGAGATAGAAAGGGAACAGGCTTTGGACCTCAATCCCATTTAAAATAGAAAAGAAAGTACTAAAACTCTGAAGAATTTAAGCAGCGATGTGGGAAAAAACCCCACAGTTCAGAACAAAAGAACAATCGGAATTGTATGTCATTTGAAGCATGTCCCCATGGTAACCACAGGAGGGTCTGCATCCTCAGGCCCGCGGCTGCTGGCTCTCCTCACCCAGCCATTCTCACTCCAAAGGTTAAGTACGACTTCCTCTATGAAAAGCAACATGTCTGCTGCTTGGAGGAGTGGAGCAGCCCCGTGCACCAGAAGGCCTACACCACCTTCATCCTCGTCATCCTCTTCCTCCTGCCACTGCTGGTGATGCTCAGCCTGTACAGTAAGATCGGCTACGAACTCTGGATCCACAAGAGAGTGGGGGACAGCTCGGTGCTTCAAACCATCCATGGAAAAGAGATGTCAAAAATTGCCAGGTCTCTTTAATAAAAGATTCTCCTCAGTTTCAAATATATATATTTCAGAGAGGAAGGTGGAAGGAGAGGGAGAGGGGAGGGAGGGAGGGAGAAACATCAATGAGAGAGAGAAACATCAATGATGCAAGAAAATCACTGGCTGGCTGCCTCCTGCATGGCCCCCACTGGGGACTGAGCCCGCAACCCGGTCATGTGCCCTAACCGGGAATCGAACCGTGACCTCCTGGTTCATAGGTGGACATTCAACCACTGAGCCATGTCAGCTGGGCTCAAATATTTTTAATTAGTCGTGCTGGATGGGACCGTTATCAGGGACCTCAGAATTCTGGGGTGCGTTTGTTAGTGTCATTTGTCCTTCACGTGTAGGGCATGAGCTCTCTGTACACTTTTGAGATTCCATGTGTGGCAGGAAGAAAGAGCAAGCTCACCGTCACCCACATCCATCTTCACAGATAGAAGCTTCCTTGGGGTTTAGACAGTGTCTGTTCCATCGATTTGTCAGCAGGATGAGGTGGGAGAGCTGTGGACTCTCCCCTCCCTGCCACTCATAGCTCTGAGATGCCTGGAAGTCTCCTTCCTCCTGCCCCGCCTTCCTCACGGGTCCCAGGGAGCACGGATTCCGTCCCTCCTGCCTCCCACCCAGGCACGATGCTAAAACATGTGAGATAATGCTTAGGAAAATCCTTGGGAAACCAGAACATGCTATTTTCTTTAATTATTGATATATTTTATTTTTACCAAAGGGCAGTGCTTTTTTATTGCATTCATTAGCAGAACATTTAAAATGCAACTTATGGTTAATTTTACAATCGACACTGAATGGCCATTAAAAACAAAAATAAACAAAACCTGATGATGAGTCCAGTGGTTTGATGAGACTTTGGCATTTCTTCACATGTGCAGCGCCCCCTGGTGCCCAGTTTGTAGGAAGACATCCTCCCTCAGTGCAGGAGATGCTCAGCATCTTGGAACTTCCTGCAACTCAGCTCTCCTCCCTACTGGGAAGAAAGGGCTGCCACGTTGAAATAAGAAGGACTATGAACTTTTATAAGTTTAAAGCACCATGCAAATGTGTCGATGGCTTGCACGTGTTTATCTCCTTTACAGGAGTAATGGTGAAAACTAGTTTGAAATACTGGTTAATCGTGTTATTTAGAGAGATAATAAAGGTTTACATTTTAATTATATCCCCAGGGATGCCCATATTTCATAAATATTGATATTTTCCTATCACAGGGGCGAGTGGTCTTCAATGTAACAGAATAAGAGCTTAGGCATGGAAGTTAGACACCCTAAATTTAAATGAAAGGAGCCATTATTCGTATAAATCCCTTCCTAGCCAATCTGACCTTGCGGGCTACTTGTCCTTCTTGGGGCCCCAGTTTCTGCATCTGTCAAAGGCTTGCTGGGAAGACTGATGACATCAGCCCCCTCCCTACTGAGCACACGTCCCAGGGTGTTTATAATGTGAGGGATGTGGGAGTGAGGGTGATAGGGATGGGAAAGGTGATGAAGAGCCCACATTGAACTGAGCATTAACTTCGTTAATGTTGGTGGAATGAGGGTTCGAGTCTGGGCTCAGGCTTGATTTAATAGCTTTGCTATCGATCTGACACATTTGCCAGGGAGAGGTTAACCGACACTGTGTCCCCGTGGGCCCAGGAAGAAGAAGCGGGCTGTGGCCATGATGGTGACCGTGGTGGCCCTCTTCGCCACATGCTGGGCTCCTTTCCACGTGGTGCACATGCTGATGGAATACGGTGAGTGCTGGTCCTCCCCTGATGGAGCCCTGCTTCATCTCCTGCCAGAATGCACAACGCATCTGTGAAATGTGCGGCTATGCCCAGGGGCCATCAAGTACCAACTGTTGAATAGGTTTCTTTCGTGTTTGCAAGACTAGACCATTCCATGGCAGAGTTCTGTCTGATTGTGACCACGTCTTTAATAATTACAGACGATCCAGGAAAGCTCCTGACACCCTTCCTCCATGCTGTGCCTTCTGCTCCCCCGAGTCACACAAGTGTCGGGAGAGGAGGCAGCCTCTGTCCCCCAGTGAGAGCCCTGCCCTGAGCCCCGTGAACTCAGTACCCCTAGCAGTCCCGCCCTGCCCCGCCCCACCGGAAGTCTCCCTGCTGGCCTCCGACATGGCGTGGCCCTCGGATGACCGTGTTTCTGGAACCCAGGGAACATTTGAGGAGCAACCACAGCTCCCGGGTTAACTGCAGCTTGCAGTCGGTTGAGATGCATGAGGCCCCACTTCTGCCGAGCCCGGCTCTGCTCTCAGCCTCGCTGCTCTGAGAATGAAGGCCCCTCACAGGGCTGTGTTCTGCAGACACCCCCACTCCCTCCAAAGTTGCCTGGAGCAGTTCCCACACCTTTAGCTTTCATCCGAGTGTGTTGGGCAAAGACGGATAAGACGCAGAGGTTTGATGTCCAGTCGTTAAGACCAGGGTGCATTCTCAGGCATGCCTCTGTTTCAGGCAGTTTTGAAGAGCAGCACGACGAGGTCACAATCAAGATGATTTTTGCCATCGTGCAAATCCTGGGCTTCGCCAACACCGTCTGCAACCCCATTGTTTACGCTTTTATGAACGAGAACTTCAGAAAAAACTTCCTCTCCGCTGTGTGCTGCTGCGTCGTGAGAGAAACCCCGTCCCCCACGCGAAGGCGTGGGCCCTCGGGGACGGCCATGAAGCAGAAGCGAGCCGCGCTGGGCTGTGGAGAGGATGCTGTGGAGGAGACCAAGGGCGAGGCGTTCAGCCATGGCCACATCGAGGTCAAGCTGTGCGACCTGCCCAAGGAGAGGAGGCGGCCCCCCTGACCGCCCCCTCATGCCCGGAGCCGGAGCAGCTGCATCAGGCCTCCGTGCATGGCAACAGCACCCTCCTAGTTAATGTCACATCTCCAGCAGAAGGGAAGTTACTTTGAGCAAAGGTCAGAGACTTCGCTCACCGGTAGAATGATGAAAAGGAGTAACTTCAAGTCATTTCCCCATAAAAATCTGACATTAAACGTGAACACGAGTTTTGAGAAATTAGTGACACGTCCTGTGGATCGTATGTGTGGATTTAAAAAGTCTCGTACACACGTGGCTAGCAGTTTCCCCTCCAGTCAGTGTCACGTGGCTTTTCTGTGTTGTTGAAATTGGATGAGAAAATAAAAATGTGTAAGCGTTGAGCACTGTAATTCCAGGGCCCATTGAACTTGAAGCTTGGGGATACTGCTTATGACAAGGTCTGACCAATAACGATAATGTCGAAGAAGATGGGGAGCAGCAGATGGCAGGTGAGTGAGTTAGAGGCAGACACCTGGGCTTGAGCTGCTGCTGCTGCTTTTTTAAAATTCTCACCCGAGGATATTTTTCCATGATTTTAGAGAGAGTGGAAGAGAGAGGGAAACATAGCAAGACACATCCATGTGAGAGAAACATATTGATTGGTTGCCTCCTGCACATGCCCTGACCAGGGCCTGGGTGGGGAGGAGCCTGCACCAAGGTACGTGCATTGACCGGAATCGAACCCGGGACTCTTCTATCCTCTAAGCCAGTCTGGGCAGGGCTGGGCTTGAGCTTCTGGTGGTCCCACCAGTCACCACCACTGTGCCCATGAGCGTGCTCCATGACCCCCACGCTCACGCCCTCCTGTGGGAGCAGCGGCTGTCAGGGAGCAAATGGCCATGTGCAGCTCTGTCCCAACCCCTCGCCCTCAGGCCTCCCTCTCCCCACACCCCCCATTTCAGAGACTGGCCCCAGCCCTGCCGGACTTGCCACTCGCACCCACATTGTAATGGTTTCTCCACTTGCAAGGAGAAGGAGTCTCTTCTGAGGGTTACACGCATAGGCCAGTCTACCTTGAATGTTTGCATTTGTGAGCCCTTCTCTTTGCCAGCGGGATGAAAGGCTTCTGGCTCCACGAGGGGCTGTTGGCGCAGTTAGCAGAGAGAATCAACCCCGAGCCCATGGCGTTCACTGTGCCCATGATGGGCTACAGGAGGGGCAGGCAGGCCTGCAGGGGTGCCCCACTCTGGGCCTCGCCTGCACCTCCCTTCACCTCAACTCCTTACTTCTCGGCTCCTCAGCTGCCTCCCAGATGTCAGGGACCAGTGGCTGCGCGCCCCCCAGCACCGGAGAGTCCCAGCCGGCACGCGGCAGTTTCCTGCGTGGTTTCCCACAGTGGAGGGCCTGGGAACCAGGGAACGGCAGGTGTTGGCGTCTTTCTAGAGGCAGACACTTCATTTTCTGTGGTGATGTAAGCGAGAATGACAGGAAACAAAGACGAAAGAGTGTGGTTTCAGGAAGGTGTCTGCAGGACACGGCCATCAAATGGCCCAGGTCACCCAGGGCGGTGCAGGGGGTCGCGAGGGCACTGTGGCTGGTGCGTGCTGAAAGGCCTCGTCCTGGCCTGGTGATGGGCGCTCTCTGCGACGCATGGGCAGCTGCAGCCATGACGATCTCCAACTCATCAAGCCGTTGAAGATGAGCCGGACTCACTGATTTTGGTTATTGTCACTCAATCAGCAAATATCCGGTGCCTCTTCCTGAACGTGAGGTACACGTTCCACATGGGACTCGGAAGAGCACGTGAGCCAGCACTGTGAGTGGCCCGGTCCTCCCAGGGTGGGAGCTGCAGCCCTGAGCCCTGAGCCCTGAGCCCTGAGCGAGCAGGCAACAACCTGAGTGTTTCCTGCAAGACCCCCCGGCAGCTGGGAGGACGCCCCTTTCTTCACTCACATCATGTTAATGCCACTCCAGAAACAAAAACAGTGGCAGCCCATTCTGTTTCCATTAAACATAGCTCTTTGCTCTGCTGTCAAGTTTGGAAGAGGAAGCTGTCCAGTCCATCGCTGAGAAACGCCTACTCTCAGCGGGAGAAGCGAGTCCTGAAGGGGGAGCGCCGCTGTGAGGCCACGGGGAACCCCCACATTCGCAAAAGAGGCCCTGGGACAGCCTTCTCTCTCCCTCCCCTGAGTCTCCTCAGCCCCTTGGTCTTGCACCTTGGGATCCGTTCTTTCCCCATTTTCTCCTTTTTTTCCCATCTGGGTTCCCCTTATCTGGTGCATGGAGTGAGGAAGGAAAGGGCTTGTGGATCCAGGCTTAAGCGTGGGAGGGGGGACAAAACCGAGCCTTCCTCTTGCCAGCATTTGGGTAAAAAGACGAAATCCTGAAAGGATTGTGAATGCCATGGGCTCGGGGTTGATTCTCTCACACTGCAAGCCCTGTTTCATGATGGATCACGTGGGCACACGCACTCTGTGTTTGCTCTCCTGCTCTTCCATAGAACGCCCCTCCCTTCCCGCCTGTGGGTCAGGACACCAGCCTCAGGCATGCCAGGCCGCCTCGGCTATTCCAACTCCCAAACAACTTTAAAAAGAAGGGCCAAGTCGCAGGCTCTGTGCCTTATTTAAAGACTTATTACAAATGACAAGGATCAAGAGAGATTGGCACGGGCCTAAGGATAGATGTAAATGCACAAGAATAGAGATGCCAGAAGCAGAAACACACGTATACGGTCAGCTTTCTCTGATCACAGTGGCGACACGATTCAGTGGGGAAAGGCAACTCTTTCAACCAAATGGCTCTGGGACAACTGGATGTCCTAGTACCAAAACCAGGCCCTTTATACTTCTACTGCTTTTTTAAAACATTTTTTTTTTTTTTTATTGATTTCAAAGAGGAAGGGAGAGGGAGAGAGAGAGAGAAACATCAAAGATGAGAGGGGATCACCAATTGACTGCCTCCTGCTTATACCCAACTGGGGATCAAGCCTGCAACGTGGGCCTGTGCCCTGACCGCGAATTGAACTGTGACCTCCTGGTTTATAGGTGTACACTCAATCACTGAGCCACACTGGCTGGCCTGTCCTTCTACTGCTTGTAGAAATCACTACCCCTGGGTTTCTGGAGCAAGCCCATGTCACCTGCAGTAAAGAACTACTAGCCACCAAAATGTAGCCCCTGTGGCTACTGGGCACCAGGCGAGACCACGTGCCACATGTGGCCAAACTGCCTGGCCTGAGCCAGGCACTGTCCCATCCCCCAAGTTGCAAGCTGAGGGGTCCCAGACACAGTTCATAATCAAATGGACCAGCTAGCGCAGGCCCAGAGGACACAGGTGAGCGCATGGACAGGTGTCACCTTCCTCCCTGTCACTCATTACCCTCGCAGGGTCTCCTCTCTGGCTCGTGCCCACATCTCATGTGGGTGGGTCATCAGTTGCTGGGAGAGGTGCGTTCTGTCTCCCGCTTCCTCTGCGAGCCTGGCTTCCTCCACCCGTCAGCCAGCCTGCTGATGGGCTGCGGCTATGTTATAGGTGCCGCAGACAGGACACATGTCTTCCTTGGTGATGGGCCAGTTTATAACTATGAAATGTTCCTTTTTATCTCCAGTAGCTACAGGGAGGTTTTCAAAGAAAAAAGCATTATCAATAGACCTTCTTTAAATATATTTAATAAAGTTAAAAATGATGCATACCCTTGTTCATCAATAGAAACAATAACTCAAAAATAGAAAAACAAACCAACCTGAGTGCCCAGCCATAGGAATGACTGGATCAATTACGTTACGTCCATATGATCTTCATTTTCAAAGGGTGTTTGCTGCCATGCATGGCAGGTGATACTGACAAAATCCATGAACTTCCTCCTAATTCTCCTTGGGATCCTTCCCACGCCTCGAGTGGACTGTAAAGACAAAGTTCCTTTCTTTCTCCCTCCATAAGGAGTTACTTTTACATGTTCAGCTCCCTACCATAGCCGGCACAGGATTTTCTGCTTTGTTGCCCTAAAACTCAACCAGGAGCCATTTAATCCCATCATCGGTAGGACCAGCAGCTCTTTAAGTACAATGCTGAGTTGTTGAGATGAGTAGTGAGGAATTAAACAGTGCAGCGACTTCTCAGATGGAGTACCTGCAGACTGCTGAGGCAAATGGGAGCCTGGAAATGTTGAACCAAAGCCAGGCCCATCCATGGAGTGTAGATCCGAGGCCTGTCCTCATTCACTTATTCAACAAACATTTGGGAGTTCCTACTATGTGTCAGACCTGCACTTCCTCTGTCTATTTCAAGATCAAGACATTCCCCTCTAGCCCTAGCCAGTCTGGCTCAGTGGGTAGAGCATCGGCCTCTGGACCAAAGGGTCCCAGGTTGGATTCTGGTCAAGGGCACATACCTCGGTTGCAGGCTCCTCCGTGGCCTGGGCCCTGGTCGGGGCTCTTGCAGGAGCCAACCAACCGATGTGTTTCTCAAACACAACAGTGTTTCTCGCTGTCTTTCCTTCTCCCTCCCACTCTCCTTAAAAACCAATGGAAAGATACCCTTCGGTGAGGACTAACAACAACAACAAATAGATAATCCCTTTTGCTCTGACCCAGGTGGTGCTGAGCTGGGTTGGCTGGCCAATGAGAATAGAGGAAAGAAAGTCATAACAGTCAGGCAGATCCACACACTTTAAAAAACATACATCATTTTACTGGCCTAGATCTCAGGCCTTTTAACTTTCACTCGCCAAAACTTTTGTTTTCCGGAACTGTGGTTATGATTTAGCTACCAAAGAAGAACATCAGCCAGAAAGGAGAGAAAGTGACACGGACTGCTCCCAGGGCCTCCCTGGGAGAGGGGAGGACAGGAAGGGGTCAGTGACCCGCTGCTCCCTGCCACTTGTTCCCGGGCACCGTGCCCGACCCCCAGCTGCTGCTGCTGCACTTATAGAACTATCTTAACTCAGGAAACCCTGTAATGAAACTGTTCTTAAAATTACGTTTTAATAACCGGGCAAAGGCGATTTTAACAGAGGGCATGTCAAGGGAAAGAAAAAGCCTCTGAGAAACCCACCATCACACCTCCTCTCTGCGGGCGTGGGCGTTTCCAATGTAACAGCTGCTCTCTACACTCGACCCTCCCGAGGGGTCCAAGGGACATGCATGAAGGTAGTAGGGGATGATCCGGACTCAGCTCCTCCCACAGGCACCTGGCGTCTGGGGCCACACGTGGAACAGCCACCCTGGAAAAGACCCACAACCCGGGGCGGCTCTTTCACATCCTGAGAAAAGGACCACACACAGCGGGAGTGGGAGCCCGGGAAGCAGCCTGGCTCCCATCAACCCCACTGCTGATGCAGGACCCCCAGTCCGAGGCTCTCACAGACAGGAGGCTGCTCCCCAGAGCCAGGGCTGTGCCCCACATTAGGCCCAACCCTGCGCCTACCTGGGGCATGAGTTCCCAGAACCTTTGGCTTCAATGCCAATGGGCTTGTGTCCAGGAGAACTGAGGGGATGGGGAACAGTGACCTGCTCTTAAAGGCCCCTTGCAGCCCTACTTGCGGGATCCAGAAGCGCAGTTCAGCAAGTGCTCAGACCACATGAGAAGGAGAGTTGTTTGCTTATCCTAAAGCCCCTGCAGGCAGAGCCTGCCAGAATGCTCCCAGGGGCAGAGGCCACGTAGGGCCATTTCTGCATCCTCCCTCTAACCTGCTAGTACCAGTGGGTGTGCCTGCCCCTACCTCAGTCCTGTGACCTTGCCAAAATGAAAATGGAAACACGGCATACTCCTAAGGGGACAGCAGTTCTAAGAGGAAATTTTATCTATATATATAAAACTCTAATATGCAAATAGACCAAACGGCGGAACAACTGAACAACTGAATAACCAGTTGCTATGACATGCACTGACCACCAGAGGGTGCGTGCAGAACATGGCGGGCATTGGCAGCAGGAGGCAGAGTGTGGAACATGGTGGGCGTTGGCCGCTGTAGGATGGTGGAGCAGGTAAGCGGGGGCGCCAGACCAAGGCGGGGTGCTGGTTGCTGTCATTGGGGTGAGCCTCTGCAAATTCTTTGCTCCCATGCACCATGGCCCCTGATGCTGGTGTTGGAGCCGCCACTTGCACCTGCTGCTGGTGCCTGGCACTGGCCCTGATTGCTCGGCGCCATCAGTGGGTGCGAGCGGCAGCTGCCGGCCCCGATCGCCCCTCAGAGCTTCTCCACCTCCCTCTCCTCCTGAGGGGCGATTGGGGCAGCAGCTTCTGCTCACACCTGTTGACGGTGCTGGCCCCACTTGCTCCCACTGCTGGCGCTGGCCCCAGTCGCTCCGTGCTGTCAGCAGGTGTGAGCGGAGCTAGTGTTGTCAACGCATGGGAGCAGCAGTGGCGGGAACGGGGCTACTGGAAGACAGGGAACTGGGAGCCGTGGTGGGAGGGGCCAGGTGGGGGCATAGAGGATGTGCCGAGACCTGCCCCTATGTCCACCACAGCCGTGGCCCAAAGTTCCTTTCAAGGTGCACAGATTTGTGCACTGGGCCCCTAGTAGAGATATAAGCCTGGCCCGAGAAAAATGAAAAACCTCAAATAAACAATTTCATTTTACACTTAAAGGAACTAGAAAAGAACAAAGCCCAAAATTAGTAGAAGGAAGGAAATAATAAAGATCAAAACACAAATAAGTGAAACAGACAAAAAGACAATGAAAAAGATTGCTGAAGCTCAGAGCTGGCACTTTGAAAAGATAAACAAAATTGATGAAACTTTAGCTAGACCCAATAAAAAAAAAAGAGAGAGGGGACCAAATAAATAAAATCAGAAATGAAAGAGAAGTTACAACTTATACCAAAGAAATACAAAGGATTATAAGAGACTAGAATGAATAATTAAACGGCAACAAATTGAAAAGTCTGGAAGAATTGAATAAATTCCTAGAAACATACAATTTTCCATGACTGAATCATAATAAAATAGAAAATCTAAACAGACTGATCACTAGTAAGGAGTTTGAATCAGTCATCAAAAACCTCTCAACAGACTCCAGTCGAAGACTAGAGGGATTCACAGGTAAATTCTACCAAACTTTCATAGAAGATTTAACACTTATCCTTCTCAAATTTCCCCCAAAATGGAAAAAGAAGAAAGACTCCCAGACATATTTTTATGAGGCCAGCATTACCCTAATACAAAAACCAGACAAGGACACTGTAAAAAGAGTTATAGGCCAATATCCCTGATGATCATGGATGCCAAAATCCCCAACAAAACATTAGCAAACTGAATTTCACATGCATTGCAAGGTTAACACATTATGATCGAGAAGGACTTACTCCTGGAATGCGAGGCTGGCTTAACATCTGCAGATCAGTCAACCTGATACAGCACCTTAAAAAAATCATAGAATCATCTCAACATATAAAGAAAAAGCATCTGAGAAAATTCAACATCCATTTACAATAAAAACTCTTAACCAAGTGTGTAGAGAGGGAACATACTTCAACATAATAATAGCCATATGTGACAAGCCCTCAGCTAACATCATACTCAACAGTGAAAAGCTGCAAACTTTCCCCTTAAGATGAGAAGCATGCCAAGGATGCCCACTCTTACCACTTTCATTCAGTATAATATTGAAAATCCTAACCAGAACAATTAGGGAAAAGAAACAAAGGCATCCAAATTAAGATGTAAAAAGTAAAATTGTCACCATTTGCAGACATAATTTTATATATAGAAAACCCTAAAGATACCATCAAAAACTGTTAGAACTAATGAATGAATTCAGCAAAGTTGCAGGGTATAAAATTATTATACAAAAATATTTTGGGTTTTTATATGATGACAATAAACTAGAAAAAAGAGAATTTAAGAAAAAAAATCCCATTTATAATTAATCAAAAAGAATAATACCCAGGAATAAATTTAACCATGGAGGTGAAAGACCTGTACTCTGAAAAGTATAAGTCACTGATGAAAGAATTTGAAGAAGACACAAATAAGTGGAAAGATAGTCCATGCTCCCTAATTGGAAGAATTAATATTGTTAAAATGTCCATATTTCCCAAAGCAATCTACATATTCAATGGAACACCTATCAAAATTCCAATGGCACTTTTTTACAGAATTAGAACACACATTCCTAAAAATTGTATGAAATAAAAAAGATCCAAAAAACCCCAAAGCAACCTTGAGAAAGAACAAAGGTGGCCACATCATGCTTTCTGACTTCAAACTGTATTATTACCAGACAACAGTAATCAAAAGAGCCACCTACCCATCCTGGTTTGCTTCCTTCCCCCTGGGCAACCCTGGCCATCTTATTGTGCAATCAGCTGAATTCCTTTTACAAAAAACAAGACAAAACAAAAAACAGTTAAAAAATTAGTTAATTAACTAATTAACTAATTTTTTAATCCTCACTTGAGGATATGTTTTTGTTGACTTTAGAGAGAAAGGAAGGGAAAGAGAGAAGAAAACATCGATGTGTGAGAGAGAAACATTGAACGAACCTTTTGTTGTATGGGACGATACTCCAATCAACAAGCCACTCGGTCAGGGAGGGAGCGATGCACATTTTAACCCCATCTATTTACCCATCCATCCAGTATATATTTGTTGAATGACTTCTATATGCTAAATTTGCACCTGCCAAAGTGTTAGCTCTAGATACTGTCAAATCCAGTCCAGAGAATGGGCTATAGCTTTGAACAAAGCTAACTGATGATGTTGGAAACAAGTACATACTCATAACTTTGGTAACAGTCATTTCTAAAGCCTCAAGAGCATGATAAAGCTAGAATTTATACAATGTGCAAACACTAAAATATTAATGCCTGTAAAATAATTCATAGTTGAAAATGCAGCCTTATTACATTCAAACTCTGAGACACTGCAATAAGAATTACCTTGTGACCTGCTGTGGTTATGGTCTGTCACTGGGAGCACAAAAGGGTCTCCCCGGTGGAGGTCTGCATTGGTCTTGCTTTTCAGCGTCGTGGTGTTTGTAATACAAGTAGGGACGGTAGAGGAATGGTGTTGTGATAGATCTCTTTGGTGTTTCCCCTTGAAGTTTCAACAAGCTGAACACATGACTCAACAAAGAATTCCCTGCTCAATGCACAATATGCCTGAAAGATCCACGCATTGAAACATCTTAAGGAAAATGCCAAGTTGATGGGATAATCTACAGGACACTATTTTGAAGATTCTGTGAAAGAGCCGGAAAGCTATGAGATGCATTTCATTAGAGGGTGACTTCTGTGAGAATATCTAACACGGCTGCACTGGGGAGAACCAAGATAGCAGTATAGGTAAACACTGGTACTCGCTGCCTCCCACAACCACATCAAAATTACAACCAAAACACAAAACAACCATCATTCAGAACCACCTGAAAGCTGGCTGAATGGAAGTCCTGCAACTAGAGCAGTAAAGAAGAAAGCGCACTGAGACAGGTAGGATGGGCAGAGGCGTGGAACGGGCTGGTCTGACACCCACATGTACTTTTTTTAAAATTTTTTACCAGGAGGGATATCTCAGCTGAGGAGGCCTCCTGTGAGGAGCAAGGGGTCCCAGCCCCACTCCAGCCGCCCAGCCCAGAATTCCAGAGCTAGGAAGAGAAGTTCCCATAACTTCCGGCTGTAAAAACCAGTGGGGATTATGGCTGAGTGACACAGAGCCTGCTGGAGACCCAAGTGTTCTCCTTAAAGGGCCAGCACATGAACTTACATGGCTTCACTCCCTCTGAGCTCCAAAACTGGGGCAACAGCTCAGGGGGAGCCAGGGACATACATGGAGGAACTGGATTGTCTGGCATTGGAGCAAGAACTCAGGGGCAGCTTTCTCCCAGAATGGGGTGCTCACATGGATCATTGTTCCTGTGCTGAGCTGACAGGGAGGTGCAATATTTGAATATCTATCAGCTTGATTCACACTGCTCACTCCCCCTGGTGATTCCCCAAGTTCTTGTCCCATCCAATTTGCATCCCCACCCAAGCTGTTTGCAAGCAGCTTTTTCATATGAATGGCCTGTCCTTGCTCAGTTTCAGACTTTCCTAAAATCTCTCAAACTAGTAGCAGTTGGCTTCAGTGTGTCCACACCTATCAATAAAAGACCCAAGGCCCAGCACTAGCACCAACCCTGCCTTGCTTCACAGCTGAGCCTCACTTGGACACTTCCTAGCTCAATACAAATAGCAGGCATCTGCAGATCTCTCTGGAGCTCCTGACAGGTGGTCCCAGGCAGTGGCTGACTTTGCACTTCCTGGGAGGCCCTAGAGCCAGTGCACTGGGTAGACAGCTTCAGACCCTCTGCACACCTCCTCTCTTCTCACCCCCTGACCCTCTGACACCTCCTCTCCCTCTCCCCCCTGACCCTCTGACACCTCCTCTCCCTCTCCCCCCTGACCCTCTGCACACCTCCTCTCCCTCTCCCCCCTGACCCTCTGCACACCTCCTCTCCCTCTCCCCCCTGACCCTCTGCACACCTCCTCTCCCTCTCCCCCCTGACCCTCTGCACACCTCCTCTCCCTCATCATCCCCTGACCCTCTGCACACCTCCTCTCCCTCATCATCCCCTGACCGTCTGCACACCTCCTCTCCCTCTCCCCCCTGACCGTCTGCACACCTCCTCTCCCTCTCCCCCCTGACCCTCTGCACACCTCCTCTCCCTCTCCCCCCTGACCCTCTGCACACCTCCTCTCCCTCTCCCCCCTGACCGTCTGCACACCTCCTCTCCCTCTCACCCCCTTGGTGAAGGAGGGAGGATGCTACTCTTCTGCGGAGTCTGGCCTTATAGTAGCGAGAATTTTCCTCTGAGAACGGAATTTCATTGAGGCTTTCAAAATTCGGTAGGAGAAGTGCTAGCTGCTAAGATTGTCCAGGAACTGATTAAAGCTTTGTGTTTCCATGGTTACACGGAACAACCTTCTCCTTAGCGGGTCCTCCATCAATACATGCCCACCTCACACAGTTAGGCTAACAAATGGGCTGAGTCACTTCCAAGATCTTCCTATTTACTCGGGGGAGAAACGCAAGTAAAAGCACATATTTTAACAATTCCTGCATCACACTCTGATGTGAAGGGCAAAATACGACTGTCTGCCACTGTCCCTGAAGATCTTGATCTCCACGGGTCTCTCTCCCGGGACTTGGAGCACGTGTGACAGGGAGCAGGTCCCTGGAATTTAGTCCCACTCTCCGCTCTGTTGTCTTAGCCCTTGTTGCTTTCAAGCCTTTGGGCACCTCGCGTGTACATGCACATTTCTGCAAAAGCGAGGAGTGGTGGGCTTTGTCCATCCTGGATCCCAGAATCTGAATAACCATGACTAGAAAAATATGTGGGCCGTCTTTTTCAACCAGTCGTCAAGTTTGCAGTCAGTCCCCAGCAACCCCATCCGCGGTGGAAAACAAGCCCACGCTTCTGCATCATGTGGCTCTACCCTTACGGTCTCGCCCAGTGAGGCTTCCTAGTCTTGTTTTGAGGCTCATTCATGTAGGTTTGGAGTTTTACTTTATTTGTTCTAATATTTTCTGTATGTGAGCACCCTGCCCTAACCAGCCCCTGCACCAGCGCAGGGCCATGGTAGGTGCGACGGTTCTTTCGCTCCAATCTGAGCACCCTATGTCTACATTGCTGTTCTGTAGACATCAGTGCTCATCTGCCCTGGTGACAGCAGTAACCAGAAGGCGTCTGTGGTGGGCTGTCTTATTTAATTCCCCTGCTGAGAACATTCATCCTTTTTATGGCAAAGTACTCCTCTGGGAACATACTCCTTCTCCAAGCTAGATGCGGGTGTCAGTCGGGATTGTCTGTACTCCCAGCTCCAGGGATGTTCCATGATTAGTGTAAGCCGTACCGATTGGCTTAGGCATAGGCACGTGACCCAGTCTGGCCAATGAGAGCCAGGCCCAGGGCATCCTTACCAACCTGGGAAGAGAAAAGCTTTGACTTTCTTGCTGGGCTCAGGTTGAGAGCTGAGGCGGCCGCCTGGGGATCATGTGCCACCGTGACTTAAGAATAAGCCTCCTCTGAAGAGTCGAGGCTGGAAGCGGAGGAGAAACCAGCCCTGGATGGAGCTCCTCCAGGAGCCTTCGCTGAGGAAAATGGTCTGGGATGCTCAAACATGCTTGGCGGTCAGTTCAATCTTGCTCAAGCCACCAGATGATCTCTCTCTTTCTATTCCTTTCAACCGAGAAAAGATAAGCCATTGAACAAATAAAGCTGCTTTGTGTCCAGGTTTTGACGTGAACATAAGTTTGCAAACACCATGGAGTGACTATGATTGGCATTCAGAATGAAAGTGGATCCTACTGGATCCTGCCTCTCTCTGGGTCTGCCCAGTCATTCATTCACTCCATGTGCCCAGGGCCTGTTCTGTACCAGCAGTCCTGCTAGATTCCGAGTGGGCCAGAAATAAGGTGGTCCCTGATGGGTGGAGCTTAATGTCTACTGGGGAGGCTAGACATTAGTAAAGAGAGACACACATTGAAATCAAGATGGGAGGAATGAGAGAGACTGCAGAGATGTGAGTGGTTAGGATGGGAGGTTTGCTGCTCCGTGGCCTGGGAGAGGGTGACTTGGAGGGACTCCAGGTCCTTGGGTAACACATGGGTAGATGCAGGTATCAGTACTGGGACCGAAGGCGCTGGAGGAGAGAATGGGATTCTTCTCTTAGACATGTTGAGGTGTTTTGTTTTTGAAACTTTGGAGAGCTCTCAAATATCCAGTTGGATATATTGGTTACAGTAGTCAATATTTTCTTCGCTAAGCAGCTTAAGAAATTGCTATTGAGTGATTTCATGCTCCATGCTGTGTGAGTGGCTTTCATATCTTATCTTGCCAACGAATCTGTAGGCTCCTTCAAGGGAGGTCTCTATATCTCTACACACTGATGATGCATAAAGCACTGTGCTTTGCATTCGCAGTGGTAAAATATTTATTGTGGATAAATTCACGTTTCCTTATTTATTCCCCATTATTCTTGCTCTGTATTCATAAACAACTGAGCATCACGGCCCAGCAGAAGCCCAGCAGATCCAGAGCATGTACAATACTCATTAGAGAGAAGACTGCGTGGGACAGATTGCAAGGAGGTGGAACCACTGCTTCCCAGGGTTATATCATGTCTCCTGATTATGAAATTCCTGACATTTCTGGCGGGAGGTCTCAGATGTTCTTTCCATTGCTGAAGCTGTGTGCTCACCTGGATGGAAGCTGGGTCGGAAGGCAAATGGAAGGTCTGAGTCAGGTTGGCTTCACTGGTGATCCCGGGACTCTACCAGCTGCCACGGAAAAGCCATTGCCCCGGGACCACCCTTACCAGCAGGACCTAGGGCAGCACGCACCCTCGTTTTGTTCGTTTCCAGCGGTTATGGTGTTTTGTTATAATGTATTTTAGTCACCATAACACGAGCCACTTAAAAATGTAAGCAAACTTTAAAAGCAATCTTCTCTAGATTAACATCTCTGTCTCCAGTGAAACCTTTGTAAATGTGCCCTTTGTTCCTCTCAGCTGTTACATCTCTTTTAGAGACTTCATTACACTCTTCCTCACAGACCTTAAGTCTACACAATAGCTAGTGTTGCCTGCTCTGTTTTCTGTGTTACAGCTTCCTTTCTCCATCTGCATTGGACATTTCTGAGATAAAAAGTACTTTTATTGTCCAAGTATTTGAAAAGAATAGCTACATTTCAAATGCCTGTGACCATGATGATATAATGCTACCGAAACAAATATTTACTTGAAGCCAAAAGGAAAAGAAACAAATTATATGACAAAGGGTGGACAGTATAATTTAAAAAAACTATAATCTCCATTCAAATCAGTGGGGAAAATAGACAATTTACATCTCTGCATGAAAAGTAATTTTCAACAATTTTTCTTTTTACTTTAATCCATTTGTATTATGGTGCAAAGTAAGAAACTCTCTTGAAAAATTAAGTTTTATTGATTTCAGAGCAGAAGGGAGAGGGAGAGAGAGAGAGAAACATCAATGATGAGAGAAAATCATGGATTGGCTGACTCCTGCATGCCCCACACTGGGAATTGGGCCCTCAACCTGGGCATGTGTCCTGACTGGGAACTGAACTGTGACCTCCTGGTTCATAGATCGACACTCAACCTCTGAGCCATGCCGGCCAGGCTAAGAGACTTAGACCTGCATGAAGAGTCCCAGGAAGCTGTCTGGGCCTTTCTTCATTCCACCTGAATAGCTATTCCAGGTCCATTGCCCATTCTGTCCCTAAAAATAGCTTGTCTCTGACTTAGTCCATCCACAACCAGGTTTATTTGAATGAAATCTCCTGGGAGTCCTCTCTTTTCATTATAAACTTTTACTGAAGTGTACCAGCCACAGAGGAACACACAGACCACAGGTGTTAAACTTACGTTTATACTGCTGCCAGTGTTGGCGTTATCATGAACCATGCCCCATAGTTCCTTATCAAGTAAATCCCAGCCTAGCCCATTGGAAATCACTGTCAAATGTATTTAAATACTTCAATTTCCAGAGAGACCTGACTATAGGAACCTTGGACAGTTAGAAAGTGTCTCACAGGTTACGGTTTGGGGAGCCATGGGTCTGTGGCTGCCCTCTCCCCCCGGGTGGAGGGGAATCGCAGTGAGGTTGTGGAGGTGGAAGTGGGGTCTGCCCAACACCGAGGCCTGGGCCCCGTCCATTCACCCCAGTGCTCTGAGGGTCCCGCAGGTGAGTTTTGGGGTGGGATGCTGTTGAGCATTTTAAAACTAAAATGCCATGTATGTAGCTTAATGTGGCCTAAAAAACATACAATGGTTATATCCTTATGGTTTCTCAGATATACTTGCCTAGAACAATGCTTAAGTTAAAATATTCAGTAGATTCCAAAAAACATTAAACAAGTATGAGGCCTGACTGTGGTATAAGGACTGGAGTTTGGGGTCACCGCACACTCCCTGCTGCCCTGGAGAAGCTAAATTCCTGGAATAAGGACAGAGGGGCCTGGTGAGTCCCGGAAAGGGAAGGACTTTGGGGCTGACGCCCTTGCACCAGGCTCCACCAACCTCTGAGAGACACTCCCATCACCCCTCCCTGCCTACCTCCGTGCCTGCCTCCTTATGATGACTTAAGAGCAGAACTGAGTGGGGAGAGAGGGGAGGGCTGCTTCAGGACCAGGAGCATGGACCCCGCCCCCCTCAGTCCATGCACGTCTCTGCCCTCTGTCCATGGAGTGAGGGTTGGGCTGAAGACTGCACGGAACTGGTCAGTTTAGACAACACCAGGTGAGTGAACAGGTCGGGGGCGACACCCACATTCCTGCAGGGGCAAGAGGAGTGGGCTGGGGTGATTTCTGAGACCAGATGCAGCCACTTCCACAGCCACAGTCTGAAAGGTGCTGGACCCCCTCTCGTTTGCCAGGTTGCAACACTCCTAGATTTGATGTGTTCCTCCACACTTACTATTTTCCTTATTTCGTGTGCCTCCCTTTTCACATTTTAAAATAAAGTACATGGTGGTTGGTGAACAACACAGAGCTGCCCTGTCCCCAGTGCACATGGAAAGCACACGGTCTGTGCTTCAAAAGTTACTGCAGTCCCCCTCCCTGAATCTGAGCCCCAGAGCCGAGCGCATGTCATCCTTCACACGCTCTGAAGGTGGCGCCATTGCTGCACGTGGAGGGTTGGCTGCAGAGGCTTTGGGTCTGAGGACTGACAGCATCTGGGACTGGCTGAGGGGATCGGAGCTAAATGTTTCCCAGTTTGGTCTACGGTTCCATGTTGGCCAGGAGTCTTACTGTCTGCAAAGTGAAGGTAGAAACAGGCTTGGAGGTGCCGCTCCACAGGGGGTGTATCACAGAGAAGGCATGGGACCGTGGGGTCCAGTGGAGTGCTATGGGCAGCTTGCCCGCTCAGGGCCTGCTCTGCTCCCTTCCGGGCTCTCTGGCTGGTGGGAGAAGGTGCTATCCGCTCCAGCGACTGCCACAGCCGCGGGAAGTGGCTGGGGAGATGTCGGGGATGAAAGGCCTGGGCAGCGAAGGAAGGGTTTCCATTTTCATGACGTCAAGCCACAACGCCTCTTACTTGTGTGCACAACCCCTGTGTTCCGTGCAGCCTGATAGTGCTGAGCGGTGCACACACAGCCACCGCCATCGCGACAGCTCTGGGGGGACAGAGGGACCCCCCCACCCTGCCCCGCAGAGCCTGTCTGTGCCAAGGATTCCCTTGACCTCCCGCTGAGGCGCCACTGGGGGCGAAGCCCTCACTTGGCACATTTCCCCCTTGATTCTCACGTGTGTATGCCCTGAGCAATGTACAACTCAGAATAGAGGCAAAACTACGTGTCAGTGTCACCCAGTTGGCGGCTGACCCTGTGGGAATGCGCCCTCCCTGCGGGTCTAGCTTGTCCTTATAACATTTTAGTCACTGCCTTCTAGCATGCTCTAGGCTTCTAATCTTGCACTTTTGTGGTGCATTGCAGACTAAATGAGAAACAGTATGAAAGAGTCAGGACCATCTGCATCCTGAAGGGGGTTGTTAAAAATAACCCTGGAAGGGGATGTGCACCCCTGAAACAGCACCTGCTCCAGACCCACCCAGTCTCCCCAACAGAGTGCCCCGGTGCCAGAAACCAATTCCAACATGTCATATAATTATAAGAGTTTCATCAAAAGGTTGGTGAAGCTTGGGAGCTCAACAAAGGTTGAGTCAAATGTAGTTTACCTGTTGGAATGGCTAAACGGCACTTCCCCCAAACCTGAATAGGATAATGTCTGCTGCCAGACAGCTCAGGGCATCTTAATCTTTATTGCCTCCTGTTGGCCAAACACCTGAACAGCTGTAGGCTATTCCCCAATCTGACAATACCCTTTGAAACCTTACCCTTTGAAGTGTATGTCTTCACCTTGCCTTAGGACAAAGTGTGTTAATAAAAGCGGGGTCCTTAGACAAGGGGTAATCTTCAGTTCCTTTAGCTGAAGATCCTCTGACCCCCAATGCCTTTCAAAATTATCTTTCATCCTTGGACTCCTTATTGAATCTATGCATCAGCTCCTTTCTCCAGATTGCTGAACCCTTTGTAAGGCTGGGACAAGAACCCCGGCAACCTGGGGAGGGTTGGAGGGGTGGGGGGGGAGCGGAAGAGCAGTGAGAAGACCACAGGCACATCTTGCCCTTGGAGGGTGTGATTCAGACTTGGGGTTATGATTATTATTTTTTAAGGTGGCCCTGCCCTCTGTTGTGCAGCTTAGGGAAGGGTTGGGTACATGTGCATAGCAGCCCGGAACCTTCCGGAAGGAAGGACAGAGAAAGCCCCACCCACCCGCCCCCGCAGTTTGAAGTGAGGGACACAGGCGGTGGTGGGAGAAGGTGGCCCCAGCAGAAGCTAAGGCAAGGACATCTTTGTCCTTAAGGGGAAGAGGAAGGATGGAAGCCGATGGCCTGGCTGATGCTGACGCGAGGCCTGCCCAGGGCAGGAAGCCCCTCTGGATGCAGCGAGAATTCAGGGCTCGAGAGTGGGACCGGGTTTGCAGGGCAACTGGGAGCCCAGCATGGGCACCAGGGGGCACGGGCGGGGACCCGGGCAGCAAGGACACTGTGTTACTGCAGCCGCCACACGGGCCACTGCCAGGTGCTTAGAAGTGGAGCTGGCATGCTCAGAACATAGAAGGCCCATGGGTGAGTAGCGGGGCGGGGGTGAGGCACCCTGAGAGGTGTGGGCACATCCGCATCCTGAGCAGGTGAAGGTGCTCACCCAGATACAGTCAACCTGCAGGCGAGACACAGCGAGTGTGAGCCCCGGGCCCCACTGGGTGCTGTGGGGAGTATAAGACGTTTAGCCCACGGCACCCACGTAAGGAGCTCCTGCCGAGTATTAGAGAGGCAACTGCAACGAAAGAGCAGGAGGGCATGGAAGGCGTTCCTCTTGCATAAGCAATAGCAATGCATGTATAATAATCGCAGTGCCTACGGGTACCGGCTCCTGCTCTAGCACTTCTCGTGCAGCAGCTCACTTAAACGTCATGGCAATCCCATGATCATCAGTTCACAGTTGAGGACACTAAGCACAGAGAAGGTAAGTAACTTTCCAAAGGTCACACAGCAGTACCCGGAGGAGGCCAGACTTAAACCCTCAGCCCCGCTCAGGCGTCTGTGCTCCTGACTAACCACACCGCACAGCCAGACCCAGGCGCTCTCCATAAATGCACATGACTAATTTAGCACCTAGAATCAAGGCGACGGTTACACTATACAGAGAAGCGGGCAAAGTAAAGCAATATGATAAGAACGTCGTACCAGGCGTGTTGTTCCCCCAAAGGCAGGCTGGCGTCTACGCTACCCCATGGCAGCGGGGAGGTAGAGAACATTTATAAAGCCACCAGGATGGCAAACCCCACGTTCTTCAGGGATAACCAAAGGGGCTCCCTCCATTTCACACAGCTAACTTCGTATCCACCTTTATCTTCTATCCCCAGGTTCACATCCACTCAGCAAGTGTTAACAAGCCCTGGCAGGTCAATAACCAAAGAGGGACCCTCCTCGCTTCCAAGGACCGTGAAGACGAAGAGGGATGCTGAGGACAGCAATCAGAACCGCTTGGAGATGCTGTGCTCCAGGGAGTGGTGGTGCCCAGGGTGGGAGGTGCCTAGGCGGTGGGGGTCGGGAAGAGCATCTAAGGAGGCGATAGTAGCTGTCACAGGCTCGGGGAGGGCATGGAAGACAAGGGAAGGGGCACGTGCAGTGTCCTGGCGGGAGACAGTCTGTGCCCTGTAGGCGATAGAAGCCATTCGGTGGATATCTGAGTTCAATTCTGTGTGGGAGGTGGCTGGGGGCAGGGCATGGTGTACGATGAAACCAGGGGCACGTGGACTTTGCCATGAGGTCTTTTATACCAAGTTAGGATGCTGAATCTATTGGGAGGACAGCAGAGAGCTAGAGAACTATGGAGACATAATGCAGGCAGTGACAAATTCAGGGCTGTGTGAAAGGAAAGCAGCCTAGCTACCACATAGACAGTGGGTGGGGGACTGCTGAGACAGTGTGCTGATCAGGTCTGGGGGGTCACAGTGAGTCAGGTGGGAGGGTATGACGCTGCCCTAGGCAAAGGAGAGTGAGACAGAGACACAGATGGACTCAGAGGCTCAGGAAAGAAAAGTAGCCGCCGCCATCAGGAAGGAATGGGCGAAGGAGCGAAGGAGTTCCAGTTTCTGACCTGCTCAGGCATGTGACGGAGGCATCACTACATGATGAGGAAGAAACTGAATTTGAGCTTCTTTGGGAATTATTCTTTATTTCTGTTAGGGTATGCTTCATTTCTGACAGCCCTTTTTCACATCTTTGAAATTTTCACCAAGATCCTTGAAATTCTCACTAAAACCTCTTGAGGATTTTATTAAGATCCTAGAGCATCCTTATAACCATTGTTTTGAACTCCGTATCTAGTAGTTTTTTGTTTGTTTGTTTGTTTTTGCTTCCATTTCACTTAGGTCTTTTTCTGGAGATTTCTTCTCCTGTTCTTTCATTTGTGGCATGTTTCTTTGTCTCTGCATTTGACTGTTTCCCTGTGTTTGTCTCTATGTATTAGGTAGAGCTGCTATGTCTCTTGGAATTGGTAGAGTGGCCTTGTGTAGTAGGTGTCCTGTAGGGTCCAGTGGCTCAGCCTCCCCAGTCACCTGCGCTGGGCACTCTAGGTGCACCCCTGTGTGGGCTGTGTGCACAGTGTTGTTATAGTTGAGCTTTGACTGCTGTTGGCATCATTGGGAAGAATTGATGTCCAGACCAATTGGCTGAGGACCAGCTGCAACTACAGAGCTGCTGTGCAGGAGACACCCCTATGGAGCAGGACTTGCTTCACTGGGGCTCTGGTGCTCACTGAGTCTTCCCCTTGAGTGTGTCGCTTGTGGATGTGAAGAGTTGTAACCTGGCATGGTCTGAAGCTGCCCATTGGGTGCACTGGTCTGGGGCCTCCTGGGAGGGGTAAGTCAGCCCCCATCAGTTTAGTCACGCCAACCAGACATAAGCACATGGCTAGAAATCTGGAGCTCTGGGGAGGTCAATGGAGCTTTTTTCCTAATGGGAAAGATAAAAGCTGAACCCCAAGGGAAATGGGACTTGGTTAGGCAACCTGAACTCTTACTCTGAGGTCCTTTTTAGTGTCCAGACATAACTCTATGGAGAAAAGTTTTCAGGTTTAAGGGTGGTCCCTGATCCCTAGGGTTGCAGGAGAGTATTCTCCCAACCCTTCTCCCTCCTTTGCTGGACCCGAGAGACAGTGAAAAATAAGTCTGTGAAGAACAAAGAATTTAGAGGAGTTTAACATCTCAATTTTTACTTCTTTTTGATTCAATAATCTTTCCCCCATCTTGGATAATCAATTTCAGCATAATGAAAGATGTTAAATAATTACTTGGTATAAAACAGAAATCATAATCGATATTTACAAAAAGAGTTTGAGAAACATTGGGGATTGCATTCACATGAAGACATAGCATGGACTGTTGAAAACGATGTTAGATTAAAAAATGAACTTTCACAAATGTATTCATCCCATCTTGTAAACAAAGACCATGCAATCTTTCAGAGATATTTTTGTTTGTGGCATTATCTACAAAATATATAACCAAGGCCCCCCTTTCCCCCAGCAGACTGATTTTTGTTTAAAAAGTAGCTGCTTCCCCATTTCAAGGACTTCACAGAATGTTGTCCTCAGGACAGTATCAGGCTGGTTTTCATTGGAGTTTCCTCTTCCTCACAGGCATTTACCGACCTCTCTTCTCCCCGACCACCTCCACCCGGTGGCATTCAACCATCCTGAGCACCTGCCAAACACTCACAGGAAGCCAAGCCCTTCGTCCCGTCATCGCCGTGGTGACCTCATTTTATGCTTTCAAGGACAGGTGGTAATGAGGGCCCTCCTTTATGAACTTGATTAAATGAGCAACAACTTGTCTTTCTACTCATGGTCGAGGGGTCACAGGACTCACTTAGACTCTTTAAACACACATATGCTCTTTTGCTCAATGTACTTGGTGGCAAAATAAAACGATCCAGTAACTATGTATCCGTGTGTGCCGTATCCGTGTGTGCTGTATCCGTGTGTGCTGTATCCGTGTGTGCCAGGGTCCGTGATAGGCCTTACAGGCAGGATGAATGGGACATGACATTGCCACCTGATAGAGGAAGAGAGGTGTGCACAAGAGGAAGGCCACCAAGTGTGCAAAGATGCTGGCACAAGTGATGTCACTGTGGACCTGACAGGGGCAGAAATAGAATGTTGGGACCAGCTAGAAGTGTAAGGAATATCAGTCCTGCTCTGTTAGCCGTTGACTGTGTTGTTCTGATTAAAGAAAGCACATTCCACCCTGGCTGGCAGCCGCACTCTGGATCTGGGGACTCACCTGGAGATGCAGCCGCCCTCCCCATTTGGAGCTGTTATCGCTGAAAGAAACAACTTTGCTGCAGAAACTGAAATCGTCAGCCCTTTTGCATACCTGCAGGCCTTTGCAAATCTCCAGCCTGCTTACCCAGTAACTGCCCATTTGGCCCACCCTTTGGTTATTTCCCCCATGTAATCCTTTGTCCTTCTACCAATAGAGGCAGCCGGCTGACGGGGGTGGGGGTGGGGGTGCAGAGCAGATGTTTGTGGATGACCAGCTGCTCTCCCATGCTGCCGTCAGGATTGAATAAATGCTCATAATGATTCAACCCTGTCTCTGCTTAATTGACTCGAGTAGTGACAGGCAGCACAGCCGGACCCATTGTTTGCCCAGTTACAGACCCACACCGTGAGCAGGCCTGCCTCGGTCGGAGTAGAAGGGAAATGGTCACAGTGAAGACAATGAGGATGGGTCAGACTCCAGTGCCCAGGCCTGACCGCCGCTCTGTGACTGCTCTGCATGACAGCCCTGCCCAATTTGGGGTAGTGCGGCTGCTGAGTGAGCACCAGAGTGGCCCTGGCCGAGGCCTGGTATGCTTGTGGGTGGTGAAGGGCTGTATGCGCCTTGGTGGATGGGCTGCTTCTCTGTACCTGCCGATCACCAGGAGAAAATGGGCCCCGGGCACCACAATCCACAGTGAGAAACATGAGGAGCAGAAGGAAACCAACCCGTGGCCTGGCACGGAGCTGCCCCGCTGATCTGCAACCCTGGGCACGAGCTCCATGAGGATGGTCCAACCCACCACGATGGGGATTCATTATTACCTGGCACAGGCAACCAGGACCGCACGGCTCCCATGATCCTCAGAGCAGGACCTGGTATAGGAGGCTGAGTGTGGAGGCGTTTCGGCAGGAGGGACTGCTGGGCGTGCGCGGCCCTGCAGGTGGCCACGTCGGTGTGAGGGCTCAGGTCAGACCAAATCCTCAGGAACTGATGTCACAGGAGAGTTTGTCGCACAGCATGAGGGTTTAGCCTTAACCCTATGGGTACTGAGGAATTAGAATAGTGTAAGCAGGTAGGGGACAGAGCTGGATCTGAATTGTAGAAAGGAGAACTTTAGCAGGAATGTGGGGGACGGCGGGGAGCTGGTGGAGCCGAGAGGCGGCCAGGGTTCCAGGAGAAGCAGCCCAGAGGGGTTGGGAGGGAAGGCCCTTTCACCCACGTCACCCCTTCCCAAGGTCAGCCTTCGGTAACACTTCTCAGAGTGAGCGCAAGTCCTCAAAGTCACACTCCCTGACAGCCTCTGAGAACAAGCAATGCTCTGAACAGCCACCTCACTGGGCCAATGAGCAAAGGTGCCTCCCTCAGAGCGGGTGGCTAAATGGGTCACTGTCCCCTGACCCATCGGGCATAACACGAAGGAGTACAGGCCACTGTGAAGATGAGAAGAGGGAGGGAAGGGGCAGGCACAGGGGGCAGCAGGGGTGGGGGTGGGGGAGCCACAAGGAGAAAATCTTCAGGAAACAACATTAATGAGCCAACAAATTGGCTTTTGGCAACCTGCCGTTCACTGATTTTGGGTGAGGTGCTGTTTATCGGTCGGTGCCCTGCAGGGGGCAGACTGGCAACATGCCAATGAAGGGACAGTTTAGAGAGGAGGGGGCAGAGTGAGCACCATGGGGTCGGATGAGCCATCAAGGGTTACTCTGCCTGAGGAGCCCCGGAGGAGCATGCCGGCAGTGGGTGGAGCTGCCTAGGGATGCAGCTGCCCATCTTCCTGCTGGGACTGGGCCCTCCTGAGAGTGAGCTCTGTGGAGCTTGAGGTGCTTGCAACAGGGGCCAAGAACAGGGGTGTGCATGTGTGCACATGCATATGGGTCTACATGTGCATGCACACACATTTGTGCATGTGTGTGCACGCATGCATGCACAAGTGCATCACACACATGTGCACACATGTGCATGTATGTGTCTATATGTATATACCTATGTCCATGTATGTGTGTCTAGGTGTGCATGCACATGTTTGTATGAGTGTATGCATTCACGTGTTCACACACACGTGTGTGCATGTGTGTGTGTGTGCAGGCAGGTGAGGAGGGGTTTGGGCTCTACCTCTGCTTCGACAGGACAGCTTCATTATTTCTTTGGGCTACACATGTCCCTTAGAGCAACAACAAAGTGTAAAAGGGCTCCTTGGGTTGGGGACCTGGTGTTATGTACACACCAGAAAACACAACGTGGCAAGAAATGGTTTCTGCTCCGGGAGCCTACGGTTAGGATGGGACCAAAAGAGAAGTAACTGCAAGCCCACATACTAACTGCGAAGTGAGGGCCTGTAGGACGAGGGCCACAGATGTCTGGAAAGAAAGGTGGGGTTAAAGTTAGAGAGAGGGATCATCCTCAGTTCATCTTTTAGAATTCGTGAATCATGTGCCTGAAATGTCTCCCTCCTTGGATTTCAGAGCAGAATTTGAGGTCCAAGCACAGACAGCACACTGACCTTCATAGCAGGTGCTCCCCGGCTCCCTTCCAGGGTGCGATTTCTGTTCCCTGGCCCCGTTTCTCTCCCGGAAGTCTGAGTTAGCTGCCTCAATGCACTGGTGTGAGAACGCTCTGACTCAGATTCCACTGCAGCCTTTATTAGCCGAATGACCTCCGGTAAATTAACTGCTCTGTTTCCTCATTTATAGAAGTTAGACCTGACACAATGTTGTGAGAATGTGTTTTTAGTGCAGAGCACAGCGGTTGTGTCTGAGACCCACACCTGACACAGAGGCGGCTTTTTTGAGACTCAGCTGAAGGCTCAGAGCTGAGGAAGTGAAGTGTCCTCATGTTCAAGAAGTAGCCACTGTCAGAGGTCTTCACAGGGCACTGCACTCCCCACGGGCATGTCTGGAAACTGGAGGGAATTTTGCCTGTGACAGCAATGAGGGGTCAGGGTGGTGATGAGAGGTGAGGGTGGTAATGAGGGGCTGAGGGTGGTGATGAGGGGTGAGGGTAGTGATGAGGGGTGAGGGTGGTGATGAGGGGTGAGAGCGGTGATGAGGGGGTAGGGTAGCTATGAGGGTGGCTATGAGGGGTGAGGGTGGTGATGAGGGGGTGAGGGTGGCCAGGAGGGGTGAGGGTGGTGATGAGGGGGTCAGGGTGACTATGAGGGGTAAGGGTGGTGATGAGAGGTGGGGTGTTGCTCTAACATTTAGTGGGAGCATCTCCTGAACCATGAACATCTCCTGCCCTTGGGAGCACCTCCTGCACCATGAGATCTCCTGCCCTAGGGAGCACCTCCTGCACCATGAGCATCTCCTGTACCATGAGCGTCTCCTGCCCTGGGGAGCATCTCCTGATCCGGGAGCACCTCCTGCACCATGAGCATCTCCTATACCATGAGCATCTCCTGCCCCAGGAGCACCTCCTGTACCATGAGATCTCCTGTACCATGAGCATCTCCTGTACCATGAGCATCTCCTGCCCCGGGGAGCACTTCCTGCACAATGAGCATCTCCTGCACCATGAGCATCTCCTGCACCATGAGCATCTCCTGCCCCAGGAAGCACCTCCTGCACCATGAGCATCTCCTGCCCCGGGGAGCAGTTCCTGCACCATGAGCATCTCCTGCACCATGAGCATCTCCTGTACCATGAGCATCTCCTGCCCCGGGGAGCAGTTCCTGCACCATGAGCATCTCCTGCACCATGAGCATCTCCTGTACCATGAGCATCTCCTGACCCGGGGAGCACCTCCTACACCATGAGCATCTCCTGTACCATGAGCATCTCCTGCCCCAGGGAGCACTTCCTACACAATGAGCATCTCCTGCACCATGAGCATCTCCTGTACCATGAGCATCTCCTGCCCCGGGGAGATCTTTCTGCACAATGAGCATCTCCTGCACCATGAGCATCTCCTGTACCATGCGCATCTCCTGCCCCAGGGAGCACCTCCTGCACCAAGAGCACCTCCTGCCCCAGGAGCACTTCCTGCCCCATGAGCATCTCCTGCTCTTGGGAGCATCTCCTGCCCCAGGAGCACCTTCTGCACCATGAGCATCTCCTGTACCATGCGCATCTCCTGCCCCAGGGAGCACCTCCTGCACCAAGAGCACCTCCTGCCCCAGGAGCACTTCCTGCCCCATGAGCATCTCCTGCTCTTGGGAGCATCTCCTGCCCCAGGAGCACCTTCTGCACCATGAGCATCTCCTGAACCATGAGCATCTCCTGCCCTGGGGAGCAATTCCTGCACCATGAGCACCTCCTGCACCATGAGCATCTCCTGTACCATGCGCATCTCCTGCCCCAGGGCCACCTCCTGCACCATGAGCATCTCCTGTACCATGCACATCTCCTGCCCCAGGGAGCACCTCCTGCACCATGAGCATCTCCTGTACCATGAGCATCTCCTGCCCCGGGGAGCATCTCCTGCACCATGAGCATCTCCTGCCCTGGGGAGCATCTCCTGCCCCGGGAGCACCTCCTGCACCATGAGCATCTCCTGCGCCATGAGCATCTCCTGCACCATGAGCACCTCCTGCCCCGGGGAGCACTTTCTGCACAATGAGCATCTCCTGCACCATGAGCATCTCCTGTACCATGCACATCTCCTGCCCGGGGAGCACCTCCTGCACCATGAGCATCTCCTGTACCATGAGCATCTCCTGCCCCGGGGAGCACCTCCTACACCATGAGCATCTCCTGTACTGTGAGCATCTCCAGCCCCAGGGAGCACTTTCTGCACAATGAGCATCTCCTGCACCATGAGCATCTCCTGCACCATGAGCATCTCCTGCCCCGGGAGCACCTCCTGCACCAAGAGCACCTCCTGCCCCAGGAGCACTTCCTGCCCCATGAGCATCTCCTGTACCGTGAGCATCTCCAACCCCAGGGAGCACTTTCTGCACAATGAGCATCTCCTGCACCATGAGCATCTCCTGTACCATGCGCATCTCCTGCCCCAGGGAGCACCTCCTGCACCATGAGCAACTCCTGCCCTGGGGAGCATCTCCTGCACCATGAGCACCTCCTGCCCCGGGGGCATCTCCTGCACCATGAGCATCTCCTGCCCCGGGAGCACCTCCTGTACCTTGAGCACCTCCTGCACCATGAGCATCTCCTGCACCATGAGCATCTCCTGCCCCAGGGAGCACGTTCTGCACCATGAGCATCTTCTGCCCCGGGGCCATCTCCTGCACCATGAGCATCTCCTGCCCCGGGGAGCACCTTCTGCATCAGGGAGCACCTCCTGCCCTGGGGAGCATCTTCTTGCCTGACGGTGGCCCCTTTTACAGCGGCAGGGGTTGCTGTCAGGTGTTCAATGACCCCTGCTTTCCCAGCTGAGTTAGTTCCTCTTGCTCCCAAAGATGCAAACAGCAGGCGAGAGGCCCCCTATCCTCCTCCATTCTCACCACTGGAATTATTTTATTTAGCAGAATTCACTAAAGTTTTCCCAAGCTGCTCTAGCCTGCCAACATGGGAAGGCCCCCAGGCAGATAAGGAACCTGAATTGGTTCCCAGCTCAGTGTAGGTTCTTTGAGGCTCTCTGTTCACAGAAAATCTCTCTAAACATCCAAACAAATAGGAGTAATGCGCATTGTCTGAGTCAGGGCAGAGCTGGTTGCCCCAGTCATGGGTTATGAATATTACTCAGCATGTGATTATATGCGAGACCTGATGTAAGCCGAGGCAGTGAGATAATGCTGGGCTCTTTAAGAATCGATTTCTGTCTTTCAGGTTTTCTAAGAATCTAATTTTTCAGAAGAGGTGGTGGCCCGGCCGATGACACAGCACTGGGCCTTGGCAAAGACTTGGAGGAAGTCTGATGTGGTGACACACCGTGGTATGTGGCCAGGCAAACCCTGGCTGCAGCTCCACGTGGCCCCTTCCCAGCTGATGTTGGAGCAGTCTCTCAACATCACGAAGCTCCGGTTAGCATTTCCACACTCTCCAGGGGGCGCAGTTCCCTGTTTATGGGGGGAATGACCGTATATGCAGTGCCTGGCACAGAGCACGTGGGCTGTGAACATAGATGACCTTTGCCTTTCCCCAGTCAAGTGCTGGGAACCACATGCCCTTGGAGATGGCCCCTCTGTGGCACTGATGAAGGGGAATGCCCAGGGAAATATATTTTTAAAAACCTCTCACCCAGCACATCCACACTTTCAAAGCAATAGGCAGCAGAATGGGGGCACCTATGAAAGCAAAACATAGGACACACATGAATAAAATTGCACACATACATGTTTCACACACACACTGCTGTCTCTGCAAGACATGCAACTCGATAAGAGAGTTCAATCTTAAGTGGTACCCCCCACCAAGCTCAGTCCCCTTCTGACTCATAAGCAGCATTAAGGAACTTCCTGCATCTCAGGAAATGAATGCTCCTGCCCCTCACCTGCCAGCACTGAGGTCCTCGCTTCTTCAGAGGCTGCCTCACTGCCTGTCACTTACCGGCTGTTTCTGCCAACAGGCTTTCCCTCCAAGTTCAGGAGAGATTCACAAGGTCAAGTCACTGCTGGCGCAGAGCCTTGCTTCCCTGGGGCAGATAGAATGCCCTCAGAGGTTTAAGGTCAGCCTAAAAACAAACAAAAACAAACAAAAAAGAAATAAAGAAAGAAAGGGGACTTTGATGTCATATCATCAATGAGAAGTTCGGAATTCAAACCAAAAGAAAGTACCCACATGTCACCATCCTCACAGCTGGGTCAGCTGCCCTTTGGGAGGTACAGGAGGAAGTGGTGAAACAGCTTGGTGCGCCCGGGGCCCTCAAAGGGCTCAGCTTCTCTTTCAATCAGAGGCCTGGGGACCTAAGGGGTGAGGCTGACAGTGTGGACACCGGACAGGTCTATCAATTAGAATATATGACCCTTTATTAACTTAGTCAATTGCAGATTGAAAAGAAAGATAATCTGTTTAGTTAAAAAGAATCCTATATAATAAAGAGGTAATATGCAAATTGACCATCACTCCAACACACAAGATGGCTGCTCCCATGTGGTCAAAGATGGCCAGCAGGGGAAGGCAGTTGGGGGGGACCAAGCCTGCAGGTGAGGGCAGTTGGGGGTATCTGGAGTGGCAGAGGAGGGCAGTTAGGGGTGACCAGGCCTGCAGGGAAGGATAGTTGGGGGGACCCAGGCCTGCAGGGGATGGCAGTTGTGGGGGGTAACCAGGTCTGCAGGGGAGGGCAGTTGGGGGTGATCAGGCCTACAGGGGAGGGCAGTTATGGGTGACCAGACCTGCAGGGGAGGGCAGTTAGGGGCAATCGGGCTGGCAGGGGAGAAGTTAGGCATCAATCAGGCTGGCAGGGGAGTGGTTATGGGGTGATCAGGCTGGCAGGCAGAAGCAGTTAGGGGCAATCAGGCAGGCAGGCAGGCAGGCGAGCAGTTGGGACCCAGAAATCCTGGATTGTGAGAGGGGTCCCAGATTGGAGACAGTGCAGGCTGGGCTGAGGGACATGCGCTCCCCTCCTCCCGCCACCCTTGTGCACAAATTTCGTGCACCAGGCCTCTAGTTCATAGAGAATGGAACAACACACACATTAATGATGAAATTACACTTGTTACATGAAGTAAAAATTTAATTGTGGTGAATGTATTCAGTTTCAATATAAAAAAGCACCCCAAAGCATTGCTACATTAAAAATGGATTTATGGAGAGAAGATCACTAATGGATGTGTGAGGTTACATCATCACTCTCACCTATTCTGCTGGCTGCTGAAGTCAGGGTCTGGACCAGCTGTGTTTGCACGGGCCCCACCTGCAGGCTGGCTCTGAGATACCCAATGCCTCCCGTGGTGAGGCCCTGGGGAAGGGCACACACTCGTATGTCCTGGGAGTGCCAGAGGGTAACACTGTGGAGCCTGCCTGACCGTAAAAGGAAGGGCTGATGGAAAGAGCGGCTCCCCTGGACCACAGTTCAGAAGGTCCTGCTGATGGAGGGAGTACCAGTCATCATAGCAACCAACTTCTCCTTGTACTCACTTTCCCTCTCCCTGACTGGCTTCCTGTATTACTATCTATTGCTGTGTAACAATTGACCTCAAACCTCAGGGACCTCAAACGATAAATATTTGTTCTCACAAGGTCCTCTGTCAACAAATCAGAAGCAGCTTCACTGGGGGTTCTGCTCGGGTCCCTTCTGAGGAAACAGCTCACATGGCAGCCAGAGCTGCAGTCATCAGAAGGCTCAACAGGGGTTGGACCCCCCCCCCCCCGCCCACCACCCCCAGGTTCTTACAGGGTTGTGAACAGGGGGCTTAGTTCATAACTAATGGCTGCTCATCTCCTGGCCGCTGGGTTCCCAGGGTGTGTGTCCGGAGAGCCATAGAGGGACCAAGAGTGCAGGCAGGAAGTCTGGTGTCTTTGTGACTAAGGTTTGAGAGGGTAATCCCATCACTTCCACTTCAAGTTCTCAGACAGACAGACCCGGTGCCACATGGAGATGACACAGGAGTGGCTGACCAGGAGGCGGGAACAGTGGGCCCCTGGGTGTGGGAGCAGTGAGCCCCCTGGGAATGGGAGCAGTGAGCCCCCTGGGAATGGAAGCAGTGGGCCCCTGGGAATGGGAGCAGTGGCCCCCTGGGAATGGGAGCAGTGAGCCCCCTGGGAGTGGGAGCAGTGAGCCCTCTGGGAGTGGGAGCAGTGGGCCCCCTGGGTGTAGGAGCAGTGAGCCCCCTGGGAGTAGAAGCAGTGGGCCCCTGGGAATGGGAGCAGTGGCCCCCTGGGAATGGGAGCAGTGAGCCCCCTGGGAGTGGGAGCAGTGAGCCCTCCAGAGGTGGGGACAGTGGGCCCTGGGAGTGGGAGCAGCAGGCCTCCTCGGAGGTGGGGACAGTGTACCCCTGGGAGTGGGAGCAGTGTGCCCCTGGGAGTGGGAGCAGTGAGCCCCCTGGGAGTGGGAGCAGTGAGCCCTCCAGAGGTGGGGACAGTGGGCCCTGGGAGTGGGAGCAGCAGGCCTCCTCGGAGGTGGGGACAGTGTACCCCTGGGAGTGGGAGCAGTGTGCCCCTGGGAGTGGGAGCAGTGAGCCCCCTGGGAGTGGAAGCAGCAGGCCTCCTCGGAGGTGGGGACAGTGGGCCCCTGGGAGTGGGAGCAGCAGGCCTCCTGGGAGGTGGGGACAGTGTGCCCCTGGGAGTGGGAGCAGCAGGAGCCCTGGGAGGCAGGTCCATACTTCCTCTCCCCTGGGTTATGGCCTCTGGAGGCACTTCCAACAAACCACTTGTGCAAAAGCCTTTATCACAGGCCCTGCTCTCAGGTGGAGACAGGCCAAGGCAATGAATGATTTTCTCTAGGTTATTTTTTTAATGAGGTGGACCTCTATGTGCATGTATTGGTACAGAAAGGTTTCCTAAATAAACTGAATGCAAAATGCACAACTGTCTCAGTAGACGCATAGGACTGGAAGAATGTAAACGACCCTTAATGGTTCATAGTGGCTATTTGGGGGAGAGAAAGGCTTAATTTTCATTTCATTATTCTTAATCCTTTTTCAGTTTTGAAACCTATTTGTGTATTACTTTAAAAAATCACGAGTGTGGGTGATTTTCCGTGTCTCTGTGATTTTATGTGTGGAAGCAGAGGAGTGCTTTGAAAGCAGGGACTGTTAAGGGCCGGAGGATGGCGTTCTGTCGGGAGCTGGAGGAGACGGGGAAGAGAGGCTCAGTTCAAGCAGTCAAGGGGCCGGTGTTCCGGCCTCGGTCCACCAGCTGCGGGGCTCACACGGGTATTTCACACAAAGAGGAGTGGGGGCCCTCCACTCCTGTGTGGGTTGTGTGGCTTCCATGCCCCTAACCTTCTACTAACACCACGGACACATGGGAGACTCCTCCAGAACCATGCCCCGAAATCTTGCTTTTGTCTGGTCACTCTTCATACGTTTCAAATTAAGGTATCTGTTAACATGTGGCACCAGGAAGTCATTGGTTATACAGCAATAATTGACGATTGCTTCCTCTTACTTTCTCCAAGAACAGTTAATGGTTCTTACCTTGGGAGTGACAGGCAAAGCAGGTGATACCATGAACAGTGTCTCCCGCCATCCTCAGAATCCTAAGCTGACCTCCCCCAGTGAGAGCCAGGGAAACAGAAGGTTCTGGAATCCCAGCCCCTATGAACCGGTTACAGATAGCTGCCACCTGATGGCACCAAAGGGAAGTTGGGACCAGGATGCATTTGGGTTAAGTCTCCCAAACTCTTGCCAAATGGATGGAAAGGTGCAAAGGGCAATTCACAGATGGCACGCCACTCAAACCCACATTTTAATCTCGATTTAACACCCCACTCCATAGCCACAGCAATACTTGTAACCTAAGTCACAGCTGTTTCCTATAGCCCAGAGGATCTGTTCAGAATAGCGACTCCATTAAACCAGGTGAGAATTTACATTCATCCATTAGAGAACTTGAGCTGGCTTCACCTGACTGCCGCTGTGAGGAAGGAGGAGACAGACCAAAAGCCTACAGCACTTTCCAAAATCGTTTTTCTTTAGTCTAAAGAATAAAAACAAACTTCAGAAAAGAAGGCTCTTTTCTAGTTATAGGAACACTTCTTGGTAAGCAGCTTCATTCCCTGCTACTTCAATTGCCTGTCCTAGAGTCCTTGTCAGTGGGTGACGGGAACAGTGTGTCCCATGGGCACCCTGGGCCGTGACCATGGCCCTGTTCCCACTTGACACTCATCGGGCTGCTGCTGCAGCCTGCACGGGCTATCGTAGCTGGAGGTTCATTCCATCAGCAGAGTGATCACTGGCACCACTTTCCCCTCCTCCGGTATAAATAGCACTAACGTCCTAAAGTCCAAAACATGATGCAAACTCAGAAAAGAAAGTAAAAAGGTGTTTTTCATAAACTGCCTAACTTCCCCTGCAAGTTTTGTCCCCTTAAAATATCCTTTAGTCGGAGGATGGGGGAAATGGGTGAAGGGGGCCAAAGGTACCGACTTCCAGCCGGACGGTTGTGGCTCAGTGGTTGAGCACCTACCTATGAACCAGGAGGTCACGATTGATTCCGGGTCAGGGCACATGCCTGTGTTGTGGGATCGATCCCCAATGGGGGGCGTGCAGGAGGCAGCCAATCAATGATTCTCTCTCACCATTTGATGTTTCTATCTCTCTCTCCCTCTCCCTTCCTCTCTGAAATCAATAAAAATATATTTAAAAAGGTACAAACCTCCAGTTATAAGACAAATAAGTTCTGGGGTGTGATGTACAGCATGGTGAGTATCGCTAACAATTCCAGGTTGTCTATTTGAGATCTCAAAAGATCTCATCATAAGAAAAGAACTGTAACCATGTGAAGGGAGGCATGTTAACTTGACTCATGGTGATGGTCATTGCCCAGGATATATACACATCAGATCACTGTGTCACATGCCTTTAACGGTTACAATGTTACCTGTCAATTATAGTCCAGGAAAACCAGGAAGAAGTATGAGTCCGCCATGTGCCCCTTGAATGAGAAGTGACATCAGATGGTGTGTCTTGCTTGGATTTTCACGTCTGCCTTCTCACGGCACCTTCGCATATACAGCGGGCGGATTAAGAAAGCCTGGGACCCAGTGGACCGCATGGATAAGGCCACACGTGCCGCCCATGGGAAGGTCAGTAGCTGTAAATTTAAGGTCCATGCAGACCCCATTCCTTTTGCTCATTTCCTCTTATCGCCTTTGAATGAAATTGGACTGGGAGGTAAGTATTAATGAAATATGCAAATTTACCTAGCAAGTTTTCTCAGTTTTGTCTTTTGTAGTGAAAAGTCATGAACCACAGAGAGAAGGGTTCTTCCTCTTCCTCTGACCCCGTCGCGCTTTGGCTGGGAGAGACCCTGCATTTTATGTGCTAAACTCTTGACCCAATGAATTCTACTCTTGACCTAATTAATTCCTTTTAAAATGTATTTATTCATTTTTTAAGAGAGAGGAGTGGGGAGGAGAGAGAGACATGGTTGTTCCTCTTATTTGTGCATTAATTGGCTGACTCTTTCATGTGCCCTGACCAGAGGTGGAACCCCAAACCTTGGTGTATTGGATGACCTCTAATCCACTGAGCACCCCACCAGGGCCAAGTGAATTATTTTCATAATCACCATAAAGGTCCTGCCCACGACACCGAGTTTAGTTCTGGAGTAAAAGTAGAAAGAAACTGCTCGGTAGGGTCCCTACATTGCTCATGGCTCAGAGCTGCTCTTCAGAAAAGCGTTCTCAAGGTTCTCGTGTCTCCAAGGAGGGGTGCCCGCCCGCTGGACACCAGCCGGAAGGAAGGTTCTCGTGTCTCCAAGGAGGGGTGCCCGCCCGCTGGACACCAGCCGGAAGGAAGGTTCTCGTGTCTCCAAGGAGGGGTGCCCGCCCGCTGGACACCAGCCGGAAGGAAGGTTGTTTCTCAGGCATGGAGAGCATATGAGCATTCCTACCCGGGTTAGTCTGGGGAAATAAAAGAGAACACTATTTGGAAACTGACTACAGGACAGCAATATAAATGTAAATAACAAGGAGAACATGGTTTTCTTAGCCACATTCCCAGTGTCCCCTAGGGGAGGCTGGCACTGTGACAAGTCTGTCACACACAACCACACACACACAACCATGCAAACAACCACACACAGACACACACAAAACCACACACAAACACACAGGCACACACAAACATACACAGACACATACACAACCACACACAGATACACACACACAACTACACAGGCCCTTACAATCACATACAGATACACACACACAACCAGACACACAACCACATAGACACACACACAGCCACACACGTATATAACACATCCTATCTTATGCTTACACATTTAGTAATACATTTATATATGTACTAGTAGCCCATTGCGTGATATTGCACACAGTAGGTGGCCCATCACTTCTGCGGGAGCCAGCGGGAAGCGCAATGTGCCTCCAGGAGCCGCGCTACTTCCATGGGTGGCAGGCCCACCTTCTCCTCTCTGGGCCTGTGCTCGGCCGTGGAGGCTGTGGGCTGGACTCCCTGTCTCCTGGAGGCCCTCCGTGGCCTGGGTGTTGCCGCAGCAATGAAATAAGCATCCTGCCCCGGCTGCTCCGCATCCACTGCCCAGAGGCCCTCCGTCGCTGTGGCAATGAAACAAGCATTCCACCAGGCTGCTCATGCTGCCTACTCTCAGCGGCAGTGCCCCCAGAACTGGGAGACTCCAGTGAAGCTGAGGAGTCTGGGCACCACCATCTTGTGGCTATAGGCGCCACCATCTTTGTGATGGAGTGATGGTTAATTTGCATATTATCCTTTTATTAGATAGGCTAGACATCAGTACCTATAAACTAGTTTATAGACCCTAAGATCAACATTGGCAGATGCTGAAAATGAAATAGTAAATTAGCACATTACAATTTTATTTGTAAACTATACCTCAAAAAGCTGAAGAAAACAACAACATAAATTTCAGATGGAAAAGTCAACCAATCAAGTCAGGGTTTTAAATTATGTACAACTTATTGTTGCCAAATCATTAAATACATGTTCCTATAATGTTAGGACATAAAAATAAGTGGTTGACTATAATTTGCTGGAGAATGTTATCTGTTGAAAGTATTTTTTTCTGGAGGGTATACATTTCATTCTCTTGTTAATTTGGTTAATGGATTTTTTTTTCTTCACTTCCTTTGACTGTTTTCTCTGCCTCCTGGAAACTGTAGCAATTAATGCCTTAACCGACCTGTCAGTGCACCAGGACTTGGGAGTAGGTAGCAGGTGAAGAAAAGGGAGGATCAGGAGAGGTTTCCAGGAACCTCAGCACAGGTGGCCTCTGCTCCTGTCATTGGCCCCGGAGCTGTGGATCCAGACCTGGGACCAGCATCAGCACCTGCAGAGGGCATGGACACAGGTGTTCCCTCATCTAACCATTGAGAGTGGACACAGATGTTCCCACCTCGCTCCACCAGGAGTGGACACAGGTGTTCCCTCATCTAACCACCAGGGTGGAAACAGGTACTGTACTGTCTAACCGCAGGCTTCTTCCTCCTGCCAGGTTTGAATAAAATTGCCTGTCCAGAAGAAAGGGTAGGAAAGCAGTCATATTGGAAAGTTTCCCAGAGTCGTCATCTAGTATGAATGTTTTTAGGCATTGGTTAGGAGCTGGCAGCCCTGTCCAGGCCTCTCAGTTCTAGGGCTGTGCTTGCTACATCACCGGGTTACCTGGGGCTGCAGGGCATGTGTGTGTTCCCTTCTCTCACCTACACGTCTTCTGTGACTCTGACAAGCTACCAACTCCTGGGAGTTTTTCCACACCGCGTTCCGTTTTGAAAGACCTTTTCTTCTGAAATCCTCTCTTGGAGGAGTTTGACCGAATAGCCAGCAGAGCTCTGGGTCTCCTCCTGGGGCTGTATTCCAGACGCTAGGCGACCCCTTCATCCGGAAAGTGCTGCTATGATGTGGATGAAATGCAACATAAGCAATCTCTGTGCAATGGGAAAAACCTAGCCCCAACGAAGCCCTCTAAGGCTTCTAGTCAGCCCTTCAACTATGAGTCACGGCCCATTTTTTAGTGAAGTTTCCCTCCTCAGCGTTCAGTAACCACAGAGATAGTTTTTATACGAGTCGTTTTTACCTTCCCATAGTGATGGCTACAAAGAAGCCCTCCCCCGCAGCGGGGGGCAGGAGGAGGATGTTACCGTCCGCGTGGGAAGCCGTGGGCTGTCGGGGAAGCACACTGGCAGGGTGGCCCCCACTTACCAACTGCCTTTGACTCTCTCTCTCTCTTCCTCTCCCTCAAGTCCAACACATATATTCAAAAACCAGCTTATAGTGCTTATTAAAAACAACCTGAGTTTGTATCAACTTGCATCAGCAAATGGAATAAATTATTAAGATCTTATTCACACATATCAACACATTCAAGCCGTGTGTTCCTGTAAGTACCTCCCTGAGTTGTTCCATTTACACGCCAAGGTGCTGTGTCATTCAGTGCATGACATTCATCATCTCAGTGAAATTCTCCGCGGCCCAGGGCCTTCCTGCTCACAGCTTTCCTCAGGGAGTGATGTCTATCTTTGCATTATCCGTCTAAGATCCCAGCTCACAATCACCTCTGTGGCGCATGCGTTCCCCTCCCCGCACCCGAGGCACTTACCAAACAGGAATTGAGATTTGAATTTCTCTCTTTTTCTTAAAATGGAGTGAATTCACTTTCAGATCTTTATTGGAAAATTTAACTTCGTTTTCATGCTGTTAAGGACCAAACGACCTCCTCAAACCTCCATGCTCTGCAGGCTGTGTGTACATGTATGTATACATCAATGTCTTGTCTTTCTGTGCATAAGTGTGCATGTATGAACACACACACTGCTACAGGAGGCAACTGAAATGAAACCGAAAGAGAAGTCCCCGCAGCACAGCCCATTTCACAGGCTTCCTCTAATGTTTGGGGTCCCTCCGGCACCCGAGAAGGCATCTGTGGGCTGTGGGACCTGAACCCGCAGCCCCTGGCATCCTCAGGCTCTGGGATTGTGCGGAAGCTGGACTCCCAGTCTCTTCGGAGCCTCTGCCCCATCTCAAAGCCAGGAGTGCTGGCTCACCCCCCTTCTCAGCCTCACTGCCTATCTCCGCCACAGCCGAGCCACTTCCTCTTTATCCACAAGTTGGCCCCAGTCTCCAGAAAGGAGCTCCTCTCAGATGCTCACCCCGTTCTTTCTGAGCCCATGGGAGGGAACCATGTGGCACAGAGTTCCTGGGACAGAGACCTCAGGTTTCTGCTTCCAGCTGCTGTGGCTGAGGGACCCTTCGAGCTTGTGGTCCTCGGAGCCCTGTCCCCGCCCAACCCCGCTCCTGCCAGCATGACTCTGCGGGGGCTGCCTCCATGACCTGGGGAGTACGTACTCTGTTCTACCCCATTCCCACAGCTCAGCTGAGAAAGCATCTCTATGGAGAATCATCTTCTGATTGTAAACCTGGTTCACACAAAGCCCCGCCTCACTGCTTTCCTCTGGCCACATGCCGAGGCGGATGCGTTCCTCAGGAAGGACGTGGCAAGGTGTTGGGGAAAGAGTGTAGACAGGACCCCAAGGGAAGGACCCACTGAGCCTCACACTCTGAGGATTCGTTACTTCCACATTCCATGATCAAAAGAACTTGCTTAGGTTTTTCTTTGCAGGTTTTTGAGAAGTTTCCTTGTAAAAATAAAAAAGGAGCAATTCCAACAAGAAAGAGCCCAGCATTCCAGGAGCGAGACCACAGCTGTGTCAGTGAGCAAGCAGGCTGCCTTGCGCAGGGACCAGTGCCTCAGTAGTCCCTGGGGCAGTGAAGCATGGGCACTGGGTCAGGAGCCTGGGTGGGCAGGGTGTTTGCAGAATTTTGAGGCATGACTTCAGAGTGAGGTGAGAAGACTTAACCTGCTAGAAGGACCACAGAGCAGAGGATGAGACCACGGAGCAGAGGATGGGAACACAGAGCAGAGGATGGGACAGAGCAGAAGATGGGGCCACAGAGCAGAGGATGGGAGCACGGAGCAGAGGATGGGACCACGGAGCAGAGGATGGGACCACGGAGCAGAGGATGGGGCCACAGAGCAGAGGATGGGACAGAGCAGAGGATGGGGCCACAGAGCAGAGGATGGGACCAAGGAGCAGAGTATGGGACCACGGAGCAGAGGATGGGAACACAGAGCAGAGGATGGGACAGAGCAGAAGATGGGGCCACAGAGCAGAGGATGGGAGCACGGAGCAGAGGATGGGACCACGGAGCAGATGATGAGACCACGGAGCAGAGGATGGGGCCACAGAGCAGAGGATGGGACAGAGCAGAGGATGGGGCCACAGAGCAGAGGATGGGACCAAGGAGCAGAGGATGGGACCACGGAGCAGAGGATGGGACCACGGAGCAAAGGATGAGGCCACGGAGCAGAGGATGGGACCACGGAGCAGAAGATGGGACCACGGAGCAGAAGATGGGACCACGGAGCAGAGGATGGGACAGAGCAGAGGATGGAGCCATGGAGCAGAGGATGGGACCACGGAACAGAGGATGGGGCCACGGAGCAGAGGATGGGACCACGGAACAGAGGATGGGGCCACAGAGCAGAGGATGGGGCCACGGAGCAGAGGATGGGACCACGGAGCAGAGGATGGGACCACGGAGCAGAGGATGGGACAGAGCAGAGGATGGAGCCACAGAGCAGAGGATGGGACCATGGAGCAGAGGATAGGACAGAGCAGAGGATGGGGCCATAGAGCAGAGGAAGGGACCATGGAACAGAGGATGGGATCACAGAGCAGAGGATGGGACAGAGCAGAGGATGGGGCCACAGAGCAGAGGATGGGACCATGGAGCAGTGGATGGAGCCACGGAGCAGAGGATGGATCTACAGAGCAGAGGGTGGGACCACGGAGCAGAGGATGAGACCACGGAGCAGAGGATGAGACCACGGAGCAGTGAATGGAGCCACGGAACAGAGGATGGATCTACGGAGCAGAGGATGGGACCACGGAGCAGAGGATGGGACAGAGGAGAGGATGGAGCCATGGAGCAGAGGATGGGACCACGGAACAGAGGATGGGGCCATGGAGCAGAGGATGGGACCACGGAACAGAGGATGGGGCCACAGAGCAGAGGATGGGGCCACGGAGCAGAGGATGGGACCACGGAGCAGAGGATGGGACCACGGAGCAGAGGATGGGACAGAGCAGAGGATGGAGCCATGGAGCAGAGGATGGGACCATGGAACAGAGGATGGGGCCACGGAGCAGAGGATGGGACCACGGAGTAGAGGATGGGACCACGGAACAGAGGATGGAGCCAAGGAGCAGAGGATGGGACCACGGAGCAGAGAATGGGACAGAGCAGAGGATGGGGCCACAGAGCAGAGGATGGGACCACGGAGCAGAGGGTGGGACCATGGAGCAGAGGATGAGACCACGGAGCAGAGGATGGGACCACGGAGCAGAGGATGGGACCACAGAGCAGAGGATAGGACAGTCAGAGGATGGGGCCATAGAGCAGAGGATGGGACCACGGAGCAGAGGATGTGGCCATGGAGCAAAGGATGGGACTACAGAGCAGAGGAAGGGACCACGGAACAGAGGATGGGATCACAGAGCAGAGGATGGGACAGAGCAGAGGATGGGGCTACAGAGCAGAGGATGGAGCCACGGAGCAGAGGATGGATCTACAGAGCAGAGGATGGGACCACGGAGCAGAGGATGGATCTACAGAGTAGAGGATGGGTCCACGGAGCAGAGGATGGAGCCACGGAGCAGAGGATGGAGCTACAGAGCAGAGGATGGGACCACGGAGCAGAGGATGGGACCATGGAGCAGAGGATGGAGCCACGGAGCAGAGGATGTGGCCATGGAGCAAAGGATGGGACTACGGAGCAGAGGAAGGGACCACGGAACAGAGGATGGGACCACGGAGCAGATGATGAGACCACGGAGCAGAGGATGGGACCACGGAGCAGAGGATGAGACAACGGAGCAGAGGATGAGACAACGGAGCAGAGGATGGGACCACGGAGCAGAGGATGGAGCCACAGAGCAGAGGATGGGACAGAGCAGAAGATGGGGCCACAGAGCAGAGGATGGGAGCATGGAGAAGAGGATGGGGCCACGGAGCAGAGGATGGGGCCACGGAGCAGAGGATGGAGCCACGGAGCAGAGGATTGGACCACAGAGCAGAGGATGGAGCCACGGAGCAGAGGATGGGACCACAGAGCAGAGGATGGGGCAACGGAGCAGAGGATGGGGCAACGGAGCAGTGAATGGAGCCACGGAACAGAGGATGGATCTCCAGAGCAGAGGATGGGACCACGGAGCAGAGGATGAGACCACGGAGCAGAGGATGAGACAACGGAGCAGAGGATGGGACCACGGAGCAGAGGATGGATCTACAGAGCAGAGGATGGGACCTCGGAGCAGAGGATGGGACCACGGAGCAGAGGATGGATCTACAGAGCAGAGGGTGGGACCACGGAGCAGAGGATGAGACCACGGAGCAGAGGATGGGACCACGGAGCAGAGGATGAGACAACGGAGCAGAGGATGGGACCACAGAGCAGAGGGTGGAACCACGGAGCAGAGGATGGAGCTACAGAGCAGAGGATGGGACCACGGAGCAAAGGATGGGACAGAGCAGAGGATGGGGCAACGGAGCAGAGGATTGGACCACAGTGCAGAGGATGGGACAGAGCAGAGGATGGGGCAACGGAGCAGAGGATGGGGCCATGGAGCTGAGGATGGGGCCACGGAGCAGAGGATGGGCTGCTTTTTTCCTTTTGTCTATGTTTCTCAGATGTGGGGCTGTGGACTGGGAACTGGAAATCCTGTTTTCCAAAAATAAAACTAGAATTAAATTTGTCAATGGAAGGTTGCTGTCACCAATCTGATGCCCACAGGGTTTCCCAATCTGGGGGGCAGGGAAAGGAGAGGCTGGCTTTGGGCCAATAGTTTGGGAACCAGAAAACGTAGCCTCTGGAGGAACCTGACCGCGTGCTCCCCAGAGCAGTGGGGAGGCCTGCCAGGAAGGAAGAGGGGACCTTAGATTCCTGGATTACATGGGTGGCAGGCCCGTAAGCACTGTGTGGGGTTGGGGAAGCACTGGTTCTGATTCCCTGCTGTGCTACTTGCTGCTGAGACCAGGTGGCTCCCTACCAGCCCTTCAGATCTGGGCAGGGCTGACCTGGGACAGGTACCTGCTCTAGCGCAGCCCTCCCCTTCTATTGGCTGATGCCATGTTGAACTAGTTGCCAAATATTTTGAATATCATCCCACCTCTCTGAGCTTTGTTTTCCTCATGGGAGTATGGGCAGTGACACCTTAGCTACTAGTTACTGTAAAGAATAAATGAGCGAATGCAATGCGCCCCAAACTTCAGTGCCCATTCATATGAGTCCCTCTCATCTGGAGGTCTTGGCAAAATGCACTTTCATTCCTTCTGTCCGAGGCCTTTCTCCAAGTTTCCTGCTGGTCCAAAGACCTCCCCTGCAGCAGCAAGGAGGTGATGTTGCAAAGTACCTGATAGATTATCAGAAGTGACTGCTGGTCATTCTTCCCAATCACCACTGTCATCAAACTCACATATGTGTGCTGTTTCCACTGATGGGTAATTATCATGGCACACAATAATAGCATCGGTCATGAAACTATCTAAGCTAATTTTTATTACAGACTTGGCTTAATTTCAGCAATGGGCTCTGTCCATATGTGTTTATTCTTGCTATTTCATGGCTCATTTATTCACAATTTTAAACACCGAAGAGAATGACCGTGAAAGCTCTTTAATCTGTGACATTATTTTTATGCTCTCTGTCAATTTCAGTGGTTAAAGGAGACACTGTAACTTATTAGACTGTGAGAAGTATCCTTAGTTTCAACCAGTCAAGAATATTATTACTGTTATTGTTAGCTTCATCCAGTAACAAAATAGCACACCTCATAATCAGCTATGATGTGGATCGAGAAGGAAAAAGCTTGTAGAAACATATACCACATCAACTAAAAATGGTGTTATCTTTGGGAATCACAGCCTAGTATCAGAACTCACCTCTCCACTTTTTCTTTCCCTGTAATATAGTTTTATGCTCTTAAATTTTGCATAGGTCCAATGTTTGACATTTGTAATTCGAACATTAACTAGGACATACTTATCATTTTGGATTTTTGGCTACTCTTGGCTTTATGGAAACTGTGAGTCTCTGTGACAGAGATAAGTCCCTTAGGAGTGCATATCCCCTTCCTGTCCACGTTCCTACAGCACAGGGAGCACGGGGCGCCACAGGTTTCCCCGCAGCCCAGTCACTCCTCTCAGTGAACAGCGCATCCGTGAAGGTCACTTTCATTTGTACCAAAGTCCAACTCGGCCACGTCTTTGGTGTTTGGGGTTGAGAGCTGAGAGAGTTCACACCTGGAGTAGACACAGTGGGGAACAAGGTAAGTCATATTTTTGAGATATTTTTTTCTCAACTATATGAGGGACCTTAAAAAACATAAAACCAATCAAGATAGAACTGTGCTGTTTGCTATTTGGGTGTGATACCAAATTCTAGAATCTTCTACCTGGATGGGATTTCAGGCATCCTCTGTCCTAACCTCATTTTGAGGAGAAGGAACGGCCGCTCCAGGCGTCAATGAACGGGGTTGGCGGTGAGGTCAGAATGAACATCAACGGGAGAATGAATGACTGGTTTAAAATGAAACTCCGGCAAACAGGTCTGGCAGTTTCTTCTCCTTGGTGTATCAAATGATTTCCAATGCAAGTTTTAACGTTATTTTTGTGAGTTTCAAAGTGGGAAGTTGTTTTTCCTTCGCTATGTAATCTTCTGAGTCCCTTGGGATGAAAAAGTGCGGTCCCCTCGAAAAGTCTAGCATGGTAAATGTCTTTTCCTTAAAATACCCATCGGTGAGTCATTTCACACCTGTTCCCCCCGTTTAAAGGTCCCGTATTCCCAAGTGCAGGAGCCATGGTGCCCACGTGAAGGAGGTTTGCTGATGGGGGTCAGATAGGGTGGAAACCACAGCTTCTGACCAGAAGTCCTTTTTCTGTTTGAGAGCTCCAATTGAACAAAAGAAACCACCAGGAAAACAAAACAAAACAAAACAAAACAAAACAACCCTTCAAATGGATGTGCGGGGCTTCCAATACCCAGCTCTCTCGTGGCTGGAGAACATGCACACGATTCAGTGTTGGTCTTATAGAATCGGGTCCAAAAGGCCTGCCTCCAAGGGAATGCTCTTTGGGTGGTAATTCCTTTTAAAATCAAAATCATCAAAAGCAAAACTATTGTTGAAAACAGGCGCTGTTCCTGGATGTGGACGCAAGCAGGTGTGCCTGTGCTGAGCAGGAAGGTCGGGTGCTGGGAGAGGGCGGGGGTGGGGCCGCGTGTCTCCTGGGCCACTCTGCCCATCAGCACCTGCGCTGAGCTCTCGAGACCATGGCATCAGGGGGCTGAGCTCAGCCATAACTGGGCATGGCTGCATGTCTGATTTATCTTCATCTGTCCTTACATCCTGTTTAGAAAGGAGATTTGTGCTATCTCCCTCCCAAATGTTTGCCTGATATCTCCTCTCTTTGGCAGAATTTTTAGGTCAAAAGTCCATGCAAGTCCTTAGGGAAAAGCAGAACTGTGATATTTTAATGGTTTAAATCATGTGTATTTAGCCCTTGATAATCCATGCTAGAGTTTAAAAAAATATGCGTGTGGTTATCACACCCAGGAATGAGAGAGAACACAGCAAAAATGCATAGAACTACTCAATTCCATAAAACGATAGTTCTATTAGGAAAAACGGATGCAGCATCAAATATAGCCATTATGCTATGAGTGCAACAATTCCAGGATTTTGCAAAATGATAACAGATTACCCACCTATCTGTCAATTTCCATCCAGGTGGAATCGCACCAAATAGTGGAATCAGCTGTGTGCCTGGTGACTGTGGGTGTTTGAAGCTGGGATGGAAGAAAAGAGAGAGCCATATTTTAAAGGAAGGACAATGCTACGTTCACATTGAGGCTGCACAGTGAATGGGGGAGATGCTGGCACAGAGTCACGCTACCCTCCCGGCTGGGGTCCACCCACCCAGAAGTTTGGCCTGGCCACCTCCCTCCTGTGGTGACACGGCAGGTGGTGTCTGAGGCTGCAATGGAAACACACTCTCTGGTTTGGATCTCTGATGGGGAGGGACAATGAGAACCAACGCTGGGCGAGGGGCCAGGCCTCTCGAATGCCTTGGAGGGCCATCCAGGATCCCCACGCCTCAGAAAGCGCTCACCCGTCAGACAGTCTAACCTGGACGGCTCTCAGGGACATGGCCTTGGACGCACAGCCAGCCAGGTTGGCGCCCGCGTTGCTTAGAAAGCCTCGTGGTGGAGAAGCCTTGGAGAGCAAGTTCCTTGGCCGCGGTACTGATGCTCTGGCCTGCAGCTGGAAGCTGGGGTGCTGGGGGCTGAAAGGGCGGGGGTGAGGGGAGGGAGCAGGCTGTGCCAGCCCTGTGCCCATCCCCAGGATGCCTCGACATTTGAGCACAGAGCCTGTGAGGGACACAGCGCCTCTCAGAGACGGCGGGATCGCCCTCTCCCGAACCCTGAGCTGGGAAACTCGGGCCTTCGCCTCTTTAATCCCTCGCTATTACTTCTGGATAAAAGAAGAAACATGGACCGGGATGTTTTCACACTTACCTCCCCATGGCCTTGTCTTACTGCACCAGGCTCTCTTCCTCCTCTTCCCCCTTCCCTGGGACACGTGGACCCTGAGCCACGTGAAATTAATGTTGGATCTGGCGCTTCAGGTAAGTAGCCTTCAAGTGTTATTACATTTGTTTTCAACTCATTTCCTTCTTTTTACCTAAAGGAAAATCGCTAAACAAAATGCCCTTTCAGGAACAGTCACACTCATTTGGTGGGTGGACGGCCGGTGTTGGCCAGCGTCACTGGGGCGAGGAGCTCTGAGTCCGCACTCCACGGGCCAGCGAGGCCCTGCCTCAGGATGGGCCTCTGTGGGCTCACATGGAGGGAGGCGGAGAGAATAAACGTCCTGTTTTTCATCTACTCTCCCTTCTCCATTTTCACGGTGGAAATGGAAAGGCTGTCTTGTTCCACTTTTCAAGGGTGAGCACCCTTACCCCCCTGCCCACCCACAGTGTTTAGGGGGACTATCTCCCCACTTCCCCTCCACTAGCCCCTGAGGCCTGCTCCCTGTAACTTTCCTGATCCTCCAATCGGGAGGCGGGGGCTGGAGACTTGGGCTGGTCCTTGGACACGCCTGGGGACATGTCAAAGCTCTCATGAGGGCAATGGCATCCAGCATGTGTAGAGTGCTCGGTGACTTTTTAAAGAAATTTCAGAGAAGGGCGACATTATTTAGATCTAAAGACCGGGGTTGCTACAAATGATTACCTCTCCACCTTCCTGCCTTTGGCTGGGGACTTTCTCCTTGCTCCTTTGTTGTCACTAAAATGGCACCCTCTTGTGGAACATGAATTCTTTTTCTCACATGGAAAAAAAACAAACAGAGTAAATGTCATTTTTTGTTAATTCTAAAGACTTAAAAAATATATTTTTATTGACTTCAGAGAGGAAGGGATAGAGGGAGACATCAGTGATGAGAGAGAATCATTGGTCCGTTGCCTCCTGCACGCCCCACACTGGCATGGAGCCTGTAACCGGGGCATGTGCCCTGATTGGGAATCGAACTGTGACCTCCTGGTTCATAAGTTGACGCTCAGCCACTGAGCCATGCCGGCAGGGCTCAAAAGACTTCTTAGAGCCGTGTTGAACGGGTGCAGGGAGACCTGAGATGCTGGCATCTTCACCTCAGATTAGGAGACTGTTCCCTTCCTCCCTTCCATGTGGATTGTATGTCTTTCAGGCTGTGCCTGTGCCAGCCACGTTGCATTATGGGTTGTTTTCTCTTCTGAGACATTTTTGAGAATCCATAAAGGCCCATTACCGCACACCCAGGGCCGACACTTGTCACATCTGTCACGGGAGGGTACGTGCAGGGTCCCTGTGTGGCTCGCTGACTCCAGGCGCATCATGGGCGGCCCGCGGGCACTCACTCTCACCAGCTCCTGAAATGGAACTCTCCAGTGGAAACAGCGGTGGACACAGCCACTGATGTGGTTGCTGGGGACCCTCAACAATGGCTGCCTTCCAGGGCAGGCACTTTCCTGTGTCATCTGGGAGAGGGTTCCCACTGCTCATGGTGATCGGGCTGTTCCCGAGGGTGATGAGAGGAACACCTGTGCTTCTGCCCCATGAAGCCAGGGAAGCCACAGCCACTCTAAGCCCCGTTTCCCGCAGAAGGAAACCCTGAGCAGCCCCCCCCCCCCTCTAAGGGGCGGCTTCCTTCTCACCACTGAGGGACTCGTGCACACATGCCGACCTGGGCTGGTTCTCTCAGGGAAAAAACTAGCAGATGAAAGCGGGGGGGGGGGGGGGGTGCCGGGGGGGGGCAGGGGGGAGGGAAGGCCGGCATTCCTAGAAGTGAGTGTGGGGGCGATGAGGTGCTGACAGTAAATGTAGGTTCAGCCCCCGTTTGTGTGGTGCACCCCGCGCGGAGGCGCCTTTTCCACCTGAGGGCCTGCGGGTTTCCTGACCGAGGGCTCAGGGCTTCCTCTGCTTCCATTACAGCAGAACCCCAGGGAACCCCTGCGGCCTCCCGCCCCAGAGCCTTCCTCTGTGGCTGTGCCCCTGGCCCAGAGGTGAGTGTGAACGGCGCTGGAGCGAAGCAGGGGTTTCCCTGTTATGGGTGGATTAACCTTTCAAAGTATGTTTCTGCTTAAACCACGAGTGACTGTTTGATTCAAAAGCCATAAAGGTGCCCTCTCCCCGTCCCTGCCAGACCTTGTGGGACGCGCCGGGTTCCGAGAGCCTCAGCGAGAAGCGCGGTGAGTACCCGAGCCTCTGCTCTCTGACCTCCCTTCCTTTTACACTGCCTGGCGCTTCCATGTTAACATGCATGTGCGATTGGTGCACACCTGCTGACACCAGGAGCCAAGCAATGCTTCCAGCTACTGCAGGCGCGCGAGGAGCTCAACCTTAGAGGGTAACAGTGTGTGCTGCTCTCCTGTACAGCGTGTGCAGCTTCTCGCTTTTGAAATGACACATCTAACGATAGGAATGTTATCCTGTTGGTTTCATGATTTTGAACAATTCTGCAACCGCTGGCTAAACGTGAGTCACGTGAGCCGTTTCCACGCTCGCCTCTGAGGCTCCGGGTCCAGGCTCAGCAGTGTGCGTGCGCTGAGGCGGCGGCACACGATTCGGGGTGTGTGTCTCCCTCCTCCTGCCTCCTGCGCCGACAGAGCCAGGCAATGGGAAGGATAGAAAGTCCGGGAAGATTGTATTTCTAAATAGAAAGCCACTAGATTTTTAAACAGTCACATTTCCCACAGGAGAGCAACAATAAGCGCCCAGGGTAGAATTCAGGTGTAAGCAATCAAACGGACGCGCGTGGCAGGGCTGTGCGCAGGGCTGTGGAGTTTCAGGAATCTAGCAACCCTGTTTCTAGCTCAGCCGCACCCCTCCTGCTGTGAGGCGTGAGGGACGGGTCCTCCCGGGCACCCAGCAATGCCAGCACCAGCCCTGTCCCCGCCGCTGCTCAGGGCTGATGGATGGGCCCGAGCAGGTCTTGGTGGGAGGGTCCGTGTCAGCAGGCCGTTTCAGATCATATGCTCCCCTCCATTATCTGAGACTATTTTTAAAAACCCTCAGAACTGTGATATATTTTTAAAGTCCAAAAAATCAGAAGAACGCCCCCCCTGCCATTTTCTCATTTCCCTTTCCCCAGTCCTCTCCCCCGCTTTCTCTCCTCAGCTTGCTCCTGCTCCCTCTCTCTGCTAAATCTACAGTTTAGTTAGTATGTCATTGGCTTCCCGTACAGCTTTTCCAATGAAATTTGCAGCCACTGTGCCATTTCCCAATGTTGAGATACATGAGGTCTGAATGAGGAAAAAAGAATAGTTTTAAACCTGGGAAAGTGAGCATTAAACTTAATTTTCCCTGGCTCCTAGCTGCCCTGTCCCGGGGGTTGGGCCTCTCACCTAGGTGGGGGCATGGGGCCCTGCCCGGCAAGAGGCTCACAAGTTCTCAGTCCTCTGGCTCCTTCCTTCGGAGGGCCTCCTGCCCGCCCCCCCCCCCCCCCCACCTCCTTTCACTGTTATCTTTAAAAATTATTCTTTAATGCTTTACTCCCTAGAGCTTTCACTTCCTCATTAAGATTAGATAAGCAGACCCCTCAAGGGGAAGCTTGCCTCTCAGCTGTTCTCACATCTGTTGGGATCTGGGGCAGTTTGAGCTTTTCAACTATTGTTTCCAGGAAGGAGGAAGGACTCAGAATAAAAGAAACATACTCTCCACACTCACGCCTATAAGAAAGAGGAGGAATAAAAAAAGTCTTTCTACTGAAACTGCGCACAGCTGAGTACAAAGATAATTTTATATTAAACCCTGCCAAGACGAACTATCCCCACAATTTAAAATGAAAACAACATGTGGGCAAAAATTATTCTGGTGGCAACAAAGCACAGCCCCAAAACTAGACCATCGATTGATCTAAGGATGTGAAAATCACCCTGGATGACAGAGAAATAGTCACAGGGGGGCAGGTGGTACCCAGTTTGTAGATTAGAATAGTAAGTTATCAAAATTAATTATTCTATACTTTTGCAAATCTGCCATGTATAAATTCTGCAAGGGGAAATAGGTTAAGCAGTGCAATTCATAAAATACATTGGAAGGTAAGTTACCCCTTTTTGTAGCTTTAAATAGCATCTTAAATTACAGGCATGGTGAACTGTGTCCTTCTGCTGTGAATAGATATTGATAAAGAGGCGTTATGTCCAGGCAACTATATGCTTGCCAGGTAGGCCATCAGTGGGGCCTGCAGGGGGCTGCCTTGGTCACAGTCCCCCTCAGGGTTAGATAACACGCGACCATTCCCACTCACTTCACTCGAACCTTTCTGGGAAGAGCTTGCAGTCCCTGGAGTACAAAAGGTGAAACAAGTGGCAGTGTCAAAATAAGCAAAACATTGTCCAGCTAAAGCAGCCGGCGAAAGTGCTTCCCTTGAACTTTGCTTGTAGGGAAGGAGGTAAATGCAGGGGCAGGACCAACAAGATCAACTTTGATTTTTAATTGAAAAAGAGTGGGTTGGAAGATTCCCCACTTTAAAGTGTTTGGCAAGGACAGATTTAATCCTGCCTAGATGTGGGCCAGAAAGGAAGATTAATTTCTAATTAGAGATTGTTCCACTGCTTGCTTATAAATAAGAAAAAATATAACGGTAAACATGAAGATAGGATGAAGGCAGAGACTCTACAATTAGTCTGAGAAGATCCTGAATTTCATGTGTAAAAACCAAAGGACAGATTTTGTAACTGAAATCCAAGGTCCAGGGGTCAAGTTTCATCTTGGCGTTTCATTACCAACAGAAAGCACTTGTGAAAACCCCAAGGCTGAGGCCATTCATTACTAACTATTACTATAATGAAACATCTCTCACCTGAGTCATATTGAGACGACACAGTTCCTCACATATATGTTCCTTAACCTGGAGTAGCCACCTGGGCATCAAAGCTCCAAGGTCATTTCTATGCAGTCATGGGCATTTAGGTTTACCCAAGGGCTAGATTTTAATAAGACTATGTTATTATTATACATACTAGAGGCCTGGCACACAAAATTTATGTATGGGTATGGTCCCTAGGCCTGGCCTGTGGTCAGGGCCATCTTCCCGGGCTGCCAGCAGCCAGCAGCCAGCCCCACCCCCCGTAGACACCCACCCCAGTTCCCCTGGTGATCAGAGCCTGCTGGCCGGGAAGAGGGACCAAAAGGTAGGCCATTCCTACCTGCTCACAGGACCCACCCTCGCTGCGGGTCGCCCTCTGTGTGGGGGGCGACCAGTGGGGTGAGGTCCTTGGCCTGGGGCTACCCGAATCCCCCACCACCCGACCCCTGGTTCCCCATTTGCCATCAGACGATGGGAGCCTGCCAGCCAAGAAAAGGGACCAAAAGGTGGTCAGTGCTCTGGTCTTTCTGCCATTAGGGTCAATTTGCATATTACCCTTTTATTATATAGGATATTTTATGTTATTTATGTGAGTATATTGATGATCATTATTGGCGCTATCATTTTTTAAAGTTCAGTCTCTGATATGGCTTCTGATGTTAACACCTGAAGCATATTCCCATAAAACAAGAAACACATCCTAAATCCCACATTTTCATGATTATCAGCAAAACAATCGCCATTGACAATAATAATATACATAATAACATTCACCTCCCACAGAGCCCTCTTCTCTCCAGGCCTCCCAGTGAGTTTGAAAGGGGAAGACTTAAATTCCCCCGAGTTTGCTGCGTGCCCATGGCCTGCCAGGCCCATCTGCAGGGCAGGAGGTTAGTGTGCTCGGTGCAGTCCTGCTAGGTCCTCCTGTCTTCCCCTGAGGATAGGGAGCACCAGCCCGTTCACAGGCGAGGAGACAGGGGTGCAGACACTTCATTTCATTTTGTTTTTTAATATTTTACTGATTTCAGAGAGTAAGGGAGAGGGACAGAGAAATAAACACATCGATGATGAGAGAATCATTGATTGGCTGCCTCCTACATGCCCCCTATTGGGGATGGAGTCTGCAATACAGGCATGTGCCCCTGACTGGGAATCGAGCTGTGACCATCTGGTTCATAGGTTGATGCTCAGCTACTGAGCCACTCCGGGTGGGCCAGACAGTTTAAATAATCTGCCAAAGATCACAAGGCTTCTGAGAGCCAGAGACGAACTGGGACCCACATTTTTTATCCTTATTCCAGTTATCTTTCCAATACACATGTTCAGGAAGGTGAGTTTAGAGCTTGGGGGACCTCATTGGGATTCTTCAGTGGAAGCCCTCAGCTCAAGAATAGCTCCCCAAATAGAGCCACACAAAGACCCCAGGGCCAGCTCCTGCCTGGCTTACTGTGGAATGAGGGGCCGTTCTCTGGACAAGACCCTCCACAGGGTATGGACTGGCCACTACTCATATTTCAGTAAGACCCTGAGACGCCCATGTCATGAGCCACGTTGCAGGATCTGTAATCCCAGTGACCAATGTCACAGCCTCTAACTGTCCAAGGGGCCTCTAGCCGTTCTTTTGCCCAATCTCGTCTGGTTTCAGAGATGGTGGTAATATCTTATCCAGGGGCATGCAGGTTTAGTGACACCTGCGGACAGAGCTTGGTCTCCTGACTCTGGGTTCAGGAACTTTTCAGGTTTTTTTGTTGTTGTTAATCCTCACCTGAGGATTCCATTGATTTTTAGAGAGAGTGGAAAGGAAAGGGAGAGACAGAGAGAGAAAGACGTCCATGTGAGAGAGACACTTCGATTGACTGCCTCCTGCACCCACCCCAACCAGGGCCGGGTATTGAGCCTACAACCCAGGCACATACCCTTGACTAGAATCGAACCCAGGACGCTTCAGTCTAAGGTCTGACGCTCTATCCGTTGAGCAACACCAGCTAGGGCAGGAACTTTTCTCATTTTGGTCCCCAGATGTAAGGTTTTCACACAGAAGTCGTGCAGGTGCCCAGATGTGATTGAGCAAGAGAGAATCTGGGATGGCAAAGAATGTGACCTCACTGCCATAAAACAGAAGGACTTCCTAGAAGAAATAGACAATAAATGTCCCCTGAGTTGACACCTTTCTCAGAAATATGAAATGGAAAAGAAAAAAAACCCACACAAAACAAAACCAACAGCAGCTCTTTGGGTATTTCTTTCTTTTGGTTCAGCCAAACAACATGTAGCCAAAATCTCCTTCTTAGTGTCAATTTCCCTCGAGCCATTATTGTGAGAGTGGTGTATAACTTCCCTCTGCTCCCGTTCTTCCTATACCCGATGAAAGGGCCAGAAGTACCTGCAGGATGGAGGGATCTTATTTGCTAGAGGAAATAAATGAATGAAAACTTAGAACATATGCTTAGGTGTGTGCTGTTTAAAAAATCCTCACCCAAGGATATGTTTATTGGTTTTAGAGAGAGGAAGGGAGAGAGAGTGAGAAACATTGATGTGAGAGAGAAACATTAATCGGTGGCCTTCTATATGTACCTGACTGGAGACTGAACCCAGAACCTAGGTATGTGCCTTGACCAGGAGTCGAACCTGCAACCTTTTGGTGTACAGGACAACACTTCAATCAACAGAGCCACCTGGCAAGGGCAATAGTCATAACAGCTTGGAAGTCAAGGGGCGTCAGAGATAACCTAGCCAGGTCCTCATCTCTTGTCAGAGGAGGGCTGGAATCTAGAGAAAGTGACTAATATGCTGAAGGTCACACATTTCTTTAATTCAGGAGCTGGGACCAGAGAAATGAAAACAAACCAATCTGGTTTCTCATCTAGCAGTTTTCCCTCTGCGTGTCTTTCTCGCTGATAACAGCCAGGATCTCAGATTGCTCAGCTTTCTCAATAGGCCGAGGCTTCGGAAGTTCCAAAGGCTGTGAAAATAAACCACCAGCTGCTGCGAGGCCCAGGATTTGTCTTAAAGAACACTGTGGTTTGTTCCCTTTATTTATCTTTAATTTGAATTTTATAGCCTTTCCACAGGACCTTCATTTACTTGTTCACCGCAGGCCTTGCCGCCACCTAATGCCACCAATTTGGATTAGATCCTGACTCTGCAGGCACTTTCTGGCACCTGACCCAAAGGATTGCTCTTTCTCCACCTTCCACTTCCCCCTCAGCCCACCCTGCTGTCTGGGCATGCAGACGGGCTTTCAGGGCATGCTGAGCACCCACAGCCCACAGCAGGTGCCTGCTCCTGCCTTAGAGAGCAGAGTGGTGTGTTTACCAAGAGTCAGTCTTGTTGCCCCCCCCCAACTCTTATCAACTTGTTTTTGACAATAACATAAGTTAAGTAAAATTTATATAAGCTGATGATCCATGAGGACAAATATAGAGGAATTGTGTTTCCTATCCAGCCTACCTTGAGTAATCAAGATGAATTGCTAAATTTAAACTGGATGTGGGAGGGCAAATATGAAAGTCTGGGAAAATATCACAAAGCTCTAAAAGCCTTCTGTGGCCGGGCAGCTTCATAAATGGCTTCAAATGTGAGTTCCTTGTAGAGAGGCTGAGAGCAGAATTCCCAGAGGATTTGCTCACTCTGGCTCCAAAGCCAGTGCAGGACTTAGCACATCCCACTTGGAAAAGGGGCGTGGCAACTAAGGGGCATCTCTGGGTTTCAATACCTTAGTGTGGTTATTAATGTACTAGAGGTCCGGGGCACGAAATTCGTGCACAGTGGGGAGGGGTTTCCTTCAGCCCGGCCTGCCCTCTTTCACAATCTGGGACCCCTTGGGTAGGGTCCCTAGGCCCGGCTGGTGATCAGGGCCTATCAGGGCTTTCCTTCCCCCGGCTGCAGGCAGCTGGCCCTGCCCATGCCGCTGCCACTGCTTGCCATCTGTGTGGCACTGCCCCCCTCTTCCCTGCCACCAGTTGCCGCCCTCTGCAGGCGACAGGTGTGAGGTGCGATTGCTTGGCTGGCCTGAGCCTCCTTCTGTGGCTGCCGGCTGGGTAGCCTGGGCCTCTCTCTTTGGAGTGATAGATCGCGGGGCTCTCGGGGCTCTGTGATGGATCTCACAGCAGAGGGAGGCTCTGCCCACCCTGCTGGGGTTCTGCGATCAATCACAGTGCAGAGGGTGGCCTGGGCCTTCCTCTGCAGGCCAATCATGGGGCAATGGCAGCGCCCCTGACCAATTGCATCACACCTGCCTTGGCTGGTGTGGTGCCAGTGCGTGTCATAGTGTGGTGGTCTGGAAGGTCATTCGGAAGTTCGTCTGGATGGTCATTCTGTCGATTTGCATATTATGCTTTTATTATTATGGATTATTCTTCAAGAGTCCCAGTTCTAACTAGTTTATTTTTTATCAGCCTACTACCTGAAGCTGTCATGTGATCCATCAGAGCCCATTATATATTTAGACACCAAAATATCCCCCCAAAAAATCAATATTAGTGCCTCTCTCTCTATCCTATCTAATAAAAGAGTAATACGCAAATTGACCATACCTCCATTACACCCACAAGCCACACCCACCAGCCAATCAGGAGCAAGTATGCAAATTAACCCAACCAAGATGGCTGGGGCCATGGAGTGAGCAGGAGGCTTGGGTTTCCCCAGCAATGGAGGAAGCCAAGCTTTCTGCACACCCTGGCCAGCCTAGGCCTCCACCCAAGGCTACAAAGTTTCAATTACAGAAGATAAATAAATCCCAATGAAATGGCTGCGGCCATGGAGCAAGCAGGAGGCTTGGCTCCGTTCAAGGCTACAAAGTTTCAATTATAGAAGATAAATAAATCCCAGATACCATGGCCTCCACTTGGGTTGCCAAGGAGAGTGGCCAGCCTGCAAACCACCACAGGCCCCGCTCCCAGGCCACCCCACGCCCCAAGGGAACCCCCAACCTTACCCGGGACACCCTTCAGGGCAAACCAGCTGGCCCCCACCCATGCACCAGGCCTCTATCCTATCTAATAAAAGAGTAATATGCAAGTTGACCATCACTCCAACACACAAGATGGCTGCCCCCATGTGGTCAAAGATGGCTGCCCCCATGTGGACACAAGATGGCTGCCACAAGATGGCCAGCAGGGGAGGGCAATTGGGAGGGACCAGGCCTGCAAGGGAGGGCAGTTGGGAGCGATCAAGCTTGCAGGGGAGGGCAGTTAGGGGTGACCAGGCCTGCAGGGGAGGGCAGTTAGGGGTGACCAGGCCTATAGGGGAGGGGAGTTAGGGGCAAACAGGCTGGCAGGGGAGTGGTTAGGGGGTGATTAGGCTGGCAGGCAGAAGCTGTTAGGGGCAATCAGGAAGGCACACGAGCAGTTGGGAACCAGCAGTCCTGGATTGTGAGAGGGATGTCCGACTGCCCGTTTAGGCCCAATCCTACCTGGATGGGGCCTAAACAGGCAGCCGGACATCTCTCGAGGGGTCCCAGATTGGAGAGGGTGCAATCTGGGTGAGGGACACCTCCACTTCCGTGCATGAATTTCGTGCACCAGGCCTCTAGTGTATATATAAGTGTGAGTGTAGATCATATCACCTTATAACATGTTTGTTATTATGAAGACATAAGGATGATAATTTTCATCGTCTTCAGTACTTACCTAAGACATTTCATCCTCAATGCATCGAACCTGGTTGACATTTGATTTTGAATTCTGTAAAGGTGGACACTGGACTGAAACAGGGTTTCCAGATAAGGAAGATGAGTTCTAAATTGTAAGCCCCAGAGGGCAGAGCATTTGCTCTGAAAAGCACTCTTGGCTCCAGGATCTGCCTGGCTTAGGCAAAGCTTCCTCAAGCCTTCGGCCACGCATGTTCTGGTACATTCCCATGCTGCAGCCCAGCCTTGGCCAATGTAACACGCATACAAGTGGGAGAAGCACTCTTTGGCGGTGTTTAACGGGACATTCTCAAGGTCTGTAAAACCTGTTTTTGCAGTGTTGACTATGATGGGTAATACGCCCTAGCCGTTGAACCTGACGTCAGAATCCAAGTGTACGCAAAGCTGCCCCAGGCGTGGCGAAAGCTCATGAAACTTGGCTTCCTTCCCAAAGTGAGTTTATGCTGTAAAGTAGGGTTGCTCTGGAGCTATGGATGGTGCAGACATCTGCTTAAACCAGGGGTCCTCAAACTTTTTAAACAGGGGGCCAGTTCACTGTCCCTCAGACCATTGGAGGGCGGGACTATAGTTTTAAAAAAACTATGAACAAATTCCTATGTGCACTGCGGGCCCGGGACGAGTCGGCTGCTAAGCAGGACAGGCAGCGGCACCCGGCGGGCTGGATAAACATCCTCGGCAGGCCGCATGTGGCCCGCGGGCCGTAGTTTGAGGACCCCTGGCTTAAACCATCAAACAGTGTGTTATCCTCACTGATGTACTGCTGTTCATCCCCAACTCCGGGACATCTTTTGGTGAAGTTAACAGAGCAACAGCTCCTTGGCAGTCAGAAAGCCTTAGGAAGAGGAGCAGGAGGAAGAGGGAGAAGAAGAGGAGGAAGAAAGGAACCAGGGAAACAAAGAAATGTCTTTGCTTTCAGCTCAGAAGCTAGGCGCTCTAACTTCTGAGGTCTTTGGCTCCCACAAATTTGATGTGGTGTACACAGGTCTTTCCCCCAGGAAAACAAAATTATAAAACATCTTTAAAAATTTAAGCCCTCTTGGTTTTATATTTTTTATATAAAAAGGCAAAAATAAAATAATGCAAAAATAAAAATCTACTAAAAGTATCTGAGCGTTGGTATAGGGGGTTCTGGATAGGACCTTTAGGGAAACTCTGATTCCACAGGTCCCAGGGAAGACACAGGTGTGTGCCTTCAGGCTGTTGGCCACAGTAAGTCCTGTTCTCCTCAAATGCATGGCTGTCAATACCACGTGTTTTTCATTTGACATCTTGTCTCTACAGTTAGGCATCATTCCTGCATTCTGCTACTCTCAGCACATCAGGCCTGCACGGTGGGCAGGTGCCACGCCGAGCCCTGTGAAAACCCCTGGATGTGGGCCTGTGGGACACCTTTCTCAACAGGGGGATGAATTCTCTGAAGGCAAACACCTATTTCTTTACTTGGAATCTTAGAACCATGGAGTTTTAGAGTTGAAAGGGGCCTTAGCAGCTGTATCCCACCAACCTGCCCCCCATATGCCAGTGGGGGCACCCCCCCAGCCTCAGTCTAGGTGGTGCACTGGCCACAGTTATTTATCCCCTAAGACTCCACTTAAATGACATCCATTGACATGTATATTGTACTAACCACATGCCAAGCTCTACTGTATGGATTTTATATACATGTTTAATACATGTGACATATTGAAGTCACCATTCAGCCCTAGTGTGGCGGCTGGTATTATTATCGCCATCTTACCAAAGAGGCAGCAAAGGACGGAAAGACTGTCACCTCTCGCCCCAGGGGAGAGTCACTGGGGAGCAGGGGTGCCTCGCTTCCTGGCCACAGTGCTCCGCCTGTGGATGCAGAGAAGGGGATGTGAAAGGCTTACAGCAGGAAAAGGAAGGCAGCTCTGATAGTTTTCAGCCTACGATGGCTGGAAGCCACTGCCAGTCCTTAGCTTTACTCTCCTCCCATCACGTACCAAACTTTCATCTGATCATGTAGTTCTTTCCCAAGTTTTTCAAAAGAATGAGGCATGGGCCCTAGAAGTGATTTCAGAAGAGGGATCTCTGTGGCTGTCGCAGTAACTGTGTCGGCATAGAGTGGTTGTGTTACAGCCACACCTCATATCAATGCTGACAGCAGGCAAAGACTCTGGGTCCCTGGGCCTTGTGGGGGGCCTCACTGCTTCTCGGTGACCCTGCTGATAAATGCCGCTGACATTAGCAAAAGGAGAGCCTCTGACTTTTACCCAAAAGCCAGCAGCAATGGGAGTGTAGCCAGCAGACACCCTAGTCAGGTAGTCAAGCTCAACGAGTCCTAGTTTAAGCCCTTGAAGGTGAAGCAGGAGACGTCACCTCCTGGGCACAGGTGGCACGGGGCCAGGGACCCTGTCTTCCCGGATCATTCACTCAGCCCTGCTCAGATATGACTTGCTCTCACGGGAGTCCAGTGTCCTTTATCTGCCTTGGTTGTCCCAGGTAGGAACTGTTTCAAATATTTAAAATGCCAAGCAAGGTAAAAACGTCTGAGTGACATGGTATAGGGAGTTAGTGAGCCCATTGGAGGTACGCGGCTAGAACCGGGCCTGATGGCGTCTCCAGGTCTGGGCAGAGGCACTCGCCTGTTTTCATTCCTCTGAACCACTGAGAAGTCAGGGGTCCATGCCGCCCCACCGGGAGGACTCGGTGAAAAACCCCAGGAGATGCCACTTTGGAGAATCCTTATCTGAGGCTTAACGTCCTCAGACGTGTAATCGGTGGCGGTGTAGTTCAGAGAGCCACGCCACGCTTGCAACGCCCCAGGACACGTCTGAGCTGTTCATCCTCCCAAAACTAAAAAGAGAAAAGGAAAGGAAAGACACAGTCACTGGCCTGGAAGGCCTCGTCCTCAGGGTTGGCTTATTTGCTTCTTCTGGAGAGAAGAGCCCTTTAATCGCCAAGTGCCTCTGCCCGCTTGCCTTCCTTGTTGCTGTTCTCTCTCACGGAAATGGACTGACGATGGGAAATTATAATTCTGCCTGCGATAGTGACCTTTCTCATCATCACTGGCTGCTATTTTGATGTCTTGGATAGAATACTAACAAGTGTTGAGTTCCAGCCTATCAAAGCCACTCAGGAAGGAAACACAACGTTAGGTAAGCTGATCCCTGCCTTGCCTGTTTGCAGTGTCTAGGAAGTACTATCTGTGAGTCTTACACTGTAAAACGAAGGTTAAGTCTGGAAATTTCTCTCTCCGCACACTGCTTTGGAGGTTGTTTACCACCAGAGTTCAAGTAACACCGTGTCATTGCCTAAGACAGCTATTCCTAGGAGGTTTCATGTATAATGTAAAAATGGTATATATTACTTTTTAAGTGTTTCAGTATTAAAATTAGGGCTCACCTTATTTCAAATTTGAAATTTCATCTGTATAATGTTCTGCTACGGGACAACAATACAAATCAGGGGCTAAGAGTCCAATGTCTTGCCGTCTAACCCTAGATCAGCCCGGAATCAGCCAAACCAGGGGTCCTCTGGGCCTCTGCTTCCTCACGTGGAAGATGAGGGCGTCCCAACTCCAGAGCATTCCCCACGGTCTCCGGTTCTGGGACCCCCGACCCGCCAGATGCCACGTGCCCCTGCAGGTCTGCTGGGAAGTTAGCATTGTTTAAAAAGTCATTTTAGGCACAAGGAAACCATGGGAGACATTTTAAAAACCATACCACACATTGGTTGTAATCAGTTCACTAAATGCTAAACCCCTCATCTTCTAAAACCACAGGGTGGGCACCTACTTCCACCACACCCTGCGGGGCAGCACCTCGCATGCCTGCCTCTCGGACTCGGTTGCAGACCCGGGGCCTCTCCCGGGGCCACACCCAGAAGCAGACACTGTGTTCGGCCCAGTTGAACGACGGCTGTGGTGGTTGGTGGTCCCGCCACAGGCCCGAAAAGCATTTGTGTTCATCTGGTCACTGGCTACCACGGTGGCAAAGGATGGCTTTAAACAGCCGCCCCAGCGACAACAAAGAATTAAAGAGCCACCCTCCCACACTCTGCACAGCAAGTGTGCAATCACTGCTAAAGATCCTGGCCCTCCCGAGCACTTTTCCAAGCCAGCTTTTAAGGAGTTGTTGTAATAATTAGAGAGAAACTCATAAAACTCGAGGCGAGCTGGCTTCATGCTTCCCACGGATGTGACGCGCCCGCATTTTCTAACAGGATTGTGACAATGAGTGGTTTGCAGACACGCTGAAAGCGTGTGGAGTGCTTGCAGGAATTGGCCTCTTTAAATATACACAGGTCTTCAGAGGCCTCAGTCCGCTGCATGCCCAACCGGGTTCCCTGAGGTCTGTGCAATGTATGAGCACCGTTTGGTGCTTAAGTTGCAATCAATATTAGAAAAATACGGGAAGTGAAAAAATCCTGTCTTAAACACCGTTTCTAAAATGACCTCCTCTGAATGCTCACATTCCCAGTTCCCCTTTATCCTGACAATTGCGGAAATAATCACTGACTCCCCTGGAGAGAAGCTCCTGGTTGGGGTCACCAGGTTGGGCCCGCCTGCAGGACTCGTCCCTGGATGGGGGCGAACTGACCACAAACACATCCTCCTGGCAGCCCCACAGCCCACGCTTGCCTGTTACATGTCCCGCTGCCCTCGCTTGCTGCTGGGCAGTGTCTCCCTGTCACGAGATGCTCCCTAGTGTGGCAGGCCGCGTGTCTGTGTGTGCACTGCTGAGCCTCTGAGTGAACCGAGGCAGAGGCCAGTCGGGTCTGTCTGCGCCGGGCAGTGGGGAAACACGTCGAGAGCAAAAACGTGGCCTCGGGGAACAGGCGTTTTCTCCTCCCGCCACGGACAGAGGGTCTTCCCTGGGACACGTGCAAGCCTCACGTCCTGTGTGTATTTTTCATCTTAGATTCCATGTGCCCAACTCCTAAGCAAACAGGAGACGCGCGGAGAGAGCCTGGCGATGCTCACCGACCAGCCTGAAGATTCTGAAAGGTAATGCAGCACTTTCTGCAGCGGCCAGGCGGGTCCCCTGAGAGGGACCTTCTGCTCTTGGACCTGGTGACACATGAGAGCAGGAGACAGCGTGCCTGCCAGAACCACGCAGAGAAGATAAGGAACCGGGCACCCCCCACCACCCCGGCCCAGTGCGGGCTGTTGGCACACTTTCTGTCCTGCTTTCACGCCTCCCGTTGCTGTTGCTAACAGAACACCCTCATTGCTCTCCACGGGGTGGGCGTCCTGGCAGGCCATGGAGATGGTTTGATTTGAAAGCACGTGGTACATTGCCCTTGACAAGTTTGGCCCTTTGTCCCTTACCTTGAGCAGCACAGCTTTGCTCCCAGGAAACAGCTGTTGCCTGAATAAGGTGTCTGTAGCGCTAGCTTCTCTCCTGACGCTTCACCCTTACCTCAGGCATCGGCTGAGAAACTCACTAAGTCCCTCCTCAGCCCTCCACACGCTCAACCTCTTACGGCTGTTCTCCAGTGTCCCTCTCTCACTGGCCCAGACGGTATTTCCTTGACGTCTTATTTGCCACCTTTTAGTGGCAAGATATTGTCCTAACTGCTCACAGAAGATGAATCAGAAATGAACCCCACGTCCTAGCTGCTCGTGTTGAGAAGGGGAAGCACACCTAGCGTGATGTTCGCTGTGTGCGAGGAGGGGAGAAGCAGCCGGAAGAGGGAGAGTGAGGCGGGGGGCTGAGGGGGGAACAGCCAGTGCAGACTCACCCTCCTGCCGTTGCTGTCGCCCCTGAACTCCCCCCACCTCTGGTTCTGCAGGGGTACCATTTGCCGTCACGTTAAGTGCTTTTACATCCGGATATGCTTGTCATAATACCAAGCTTCTTTTCACAGTACAAGTAAAGGAGTAGAGGAAATGACGGGTCCCAGTGGGAGATTATCAAAGTAAATGCGATATTTTATGGGCTTTATATCCCCGTTACTGGAATCTCAGAGCACATTGTGATGGAAGCAGCCCCCACACTGCGGGTTGTGGTCCTGGGGGTGTCCTTGCTTGGAGCCCCTTTAGAATGCCGGCTCGCATTTTAATTTTCCAAGGCGGATGTTTGCCTGTCCTTACACTGGTTTTATGAAATGCAAGGAAAACTATTATGACTCACTGCAGGCTGAGGTGGAGGTAGTCCCAGGAGAGCGAGATGAATGTGAGATTCTCACGAAGCACACCTTCACCTGGCGTTACGCTCAGTCTCGCTAAACTGATGTGCGAAACAGGATCAAATGCAGCCTCCCTTACACATGGCCTTCTGGGAACCAGGTACTGGTGTCACACGCACCTAAGCTCCTGTGTCTCCCCATGTTCAAAGCACTCGAGTGTCTTTATGCAAAACACCAGTGCACTTTAAGAACATTAAACAACAGTGTGTTTTTTCCATGTGGACAGCACAGCCCTCAGATGCCGCAGCTGGCAGCCTAACAGCTGCCGGCTATTACACATCCCTCAAAGCCCCATGCTTTGCTCATAAAGGGAAGAGAAGTGAGGGGTGTTTACAGGGTGGAGGGCAGATGTGTTCGCTGGAAAAGAGTATGGGTGTGGTCAGCAAAAGCTAAACTGATCTCTTTCATGGTGTCATCAGCAGTTTCCCAATCCTTTTGGCCGCTTTATTTTTAACCGCCTTCTCTCCTGACGCTGAGTGAAACAGTCCTGGGAAGGCAGCAACAGGACAGGTACGCGCTGCTGTCCACGCAGTACTGTCCACGTTGCTCACTTCCCTAGACAAGTTATTCCTTTCTCTGCCTGTCGCTTCATGGGGTAGGACAGAAACTGATCTTGAAGTGATGGATAAAGACTTCCAACAACTGACAGACCTGCAGAAAGCCTGCTTTTTTTCTCATAAACATTACGAACTCTTAGTCAGGCTTAAGATCGTTTCAATATTCAAGTTCATGAAACAAATTTGTCAGTTTTTCAGAAGTTACACTATGACACATCAAAGGCCACTTGGGTTCTGGGCAACAGTCTAATTATATCTCTTTCTTTCCAAAATAAGACCGACCGTGGCGTGCCTGCCCTGCGTCTGTGTGTGACATGTTAAATAAATTAGCTTGTACTGGAGGGAAGAATTCACAGAAACTTCCCAAGGGGGACTTTGGGAAGACGTGTTCTCAGCTAGATGAACATCTGGAGAAAGCCCTCCAGCAAGCGAGGCCAGGAGATAGACACGGACTACCATCTTCCAAGGCCTGGCTTACACAGACGCCCAGAAGGTGTCTTGCCTGCTGTCTGTCAATTTTTAGTACTTTATACCGACATCAATGCAGCGCTCACTTGAAAAGCTCCTACTATGTGCTAGGGAGTGTTTGGAGAGATACCGTTGGAAAGAATATAAAATTAGGATGCTCCGAAAAATCTCCTGATCTGTGACCCGGTCAGGCCTGGCTTGCCTCCCTGGATAAAATCCGTGTCTAGGATCCTGGGTCTGACAGCTGTTATCTTGATGGGAACGGCTTTAATACTAACTGTGTGGGCCCCTCACAGGCTAAGCGGCCTATCTGTGGCCCCAGGCAGGTGACACCTGAGGCCAGCTGAATAAATTGCCCTTATTTTGTAGAAGGCTTCAGAGTTTAAATTAAAGGCATCTCCTCCAATGTTGTCATTAGATACACGAAGGTTTCTGAGGCAGTCCACACTTTCCCCTGGCTTGAACTTGACATGGTTCAAAGCCATTTAAAAAGATGGAAGAGCCCTGGGCAGTGTGGTGCAGTGGTTAGAGTGTTGGCCCACAGACTGAAGGGTGTCGGGTTCCATTCCTGGTCAAGAGCACGTACCTGGGTCAAAGTTCAGGGAAGATTCAGGGTGCGTTGGGAAGGCAACTGGTCAATGGATTTCTCTCACATCCATGTTTCTCTCTCTCTAGTTCTCACTCAGTCCTTTCTACACTCTCTAAAAATCAATAGAGAAAATATCCTCAGGTAAAGATTAACAACAAAAAAATGATGGGAGATGCTGCATTCACAAAAGTTGGCTTCCATGGCAATTTGGAAATAAATTCCTGACCCTTTTTGTTGCTCTGACAGGAGGTCGTGGAAAGCCACTAAGTGAGGAAAGAATCGGGGGAGATGGAGGGACTTGGGTTTGGAACATTCACTCTGGCTGTGGATCGGACCTCTTTTATTCATATAAGTTGAAAATTTGAATTCCATTCCCTCAGCAAATTGCGTTTCTCATCTCTGGGAGGCTTCTGCTTCGAATACTCTGTATGTCTCTGTTCAGATATGGGTTTACTGCAGGATGTAGGCAGGTGATGTTCAGATTTCATTGGAAATACATTTCTATTCCCCACTTTCAGTCATTATATTGTTTGCTAATTTTTATGCTGATGGCGCGTTCTTGCCAGCACTTTACCTTTTGAATATACGCTCCCTTAGATGGGACTGCACCTGATTCGCATAGGACGTCACGGTCCCAGGAAACTGGGCTAGAGGAGCACTTTTTCTGCTTCCCATCTAGGAGCCGTTCCTAAGCCAGCACATCTGCCTTCCAAGCCCAGTTGTGTCCATTGTTCTAACCAAGTAGGTCCCAGTATTCTCTTCCTAGTATCAGGTTGGCATTTTCAATTAGCAGAAAATATCAGCCCATTAAAAAGCAAAACAAGATGTATTTTAAAATTCATTGCATCTGGGGAATTTGCCTTTAAATTTTTTCCATTTTACTCTGCACTCGATTGCATGTTCCTTTAGAACACAGACAGGAAGGGGAAGCTAAATAACAGCAATAAACCAGAGCACCAGCTCGTCATCAGAACCCTGAGTATGAGCCCAGGTGCTGCTGCTCATAACCTGACCCACAGTGGTTTCTTATGTTACCAGCTTGGAAGGTCTTTGTCACATTTACATCTAAGGCGGAGCAGGCTCTGAGCCTCACAGAAAAGTGAACTTCAGTACATGGTTCTTGGTTATCCCCAATGGCTTCGAGTCACACATGCAGAACGGTTCGCTGCTCTTCATGGGAAGAGAGCTGATCGCAGAGGACAGCATGGGTGTGCCACAGTGTCTGTGGAGTGAGTGAGTGAGTGGCTACGTGGGGACGGGTCCAGCCTGTAGGGTAGTTGCACTCCTCCAAGGCCACACACACAGGTTCTGACCACTGCCAATGAGCCTTCACGTGCCTTCTTCTCACCCCTCTCTTGCTCCTTGAAAGTAGTTTTATTTTCTAACTAGAGGCTCGGTGCATGAAATTCGTGCATGGGTAGGGTCCCTAGGCCTGGCCATTGATCAGAGCCAATCTGTGGGGCAACTGACAGGGTGATCGGGCGGCCCCCTGCTAGCACCCACCTTGGCTGGCCTGGGGCCTGCAGGCTGGGGGCAGCTCCTGCATTGAGTGTCTGCTCCCTGGTGGTCAGAGTGCATTATAGCAACCGGTCGTTCCACCGGTCATTCCCCCTGTCAGTCTATTTGCATATTGGGCTTTTATTATATAGGGTTATAGCACTAAAACATGAGTTATAAGCCAGTTCTTTCTGTGTGTGGCAACTGTAAGAGGTACTCTACTTATGCAAAAGGCTTTAATGTTTGCAAAGAGGAAAAGAAAGAAAAGTCACGTTTAACCCCACCACCCCAGACGGCCACTGAAGGCTTGGCAGGCCTCTCTCGACCTCCCTGCTTTTCTCTTTGACTATCGGTCATGGCATACAAGTTATCTTCTACATGTTCTGTAGATGTATCATGAATATTTCCCCAAGTAAATATTTATATCTATCCTATCAGTTACATAGTTGTATCAGATTCATTTAACTGATTCCCTGTTTGAGACCTTCAGGTGGAATTCACTTTTTTGCTATTAGGAACAATGCTACGAGTATATGTGTGTTTAAATCTTTGCGCACATTCACTTTTGTTTTCTTAGGGCAAATTCCTACAGGGGAATTGTTGAGTGAAGTGTAGAAAAACTCAAGACTTTGGATATGCACTTCACAGGGCTCTCAGGGGCAATAAGAGCAGGTTATTCCTCTCTTCTGTTGTGATAGTAATGCCTCTGATAATTGCCTGGATCTATTAATTCATTATCATTATTATTATTACTAGGGGCTCAGTGCACAAATTCGTGCACGGGTGGGGTCTGGCTGGGCCTGTCAGGAGGAGGAGACATGGGAGGTTGGCCCACAGGGCCCCACCCCCTACCTATCGGGGCTGATCAGGGCTGGGCCAGCTGGGGGGAGGGGCCAAGGGTGATTGGCAGGTGGGCCCTGTCCCCGATTGGGGTAAGGGAGACAATTGGGGGTCAGTGTCTGGGGAATCAAGAATTACAGTTGATTACATAGGCTATTTTTAAAAAATATATGCTTTCCTGGAATCTCCTGAGAAAGTTTATTCCTAGGGCAAAGAAGCCAAGCCACACAGTTACCATCAGGCTTTTCCTACAATACCTTTAGAATTGGGATGCATTCCTCAAGTTGAGGTCCCTACAGGTGTCTTGAGGTTTCTTTCATGTCATCTCTCAGGAAAACAACCTTCGTTCCTTACCTGGAAATACTGCCATGAGCCATGTGACCAAGCAAGGCACCAGGCTATTTATCCAAGGGGTTTATGGGCTTCAAAGTCAGTCTTCATTCCTTAGAGCTTTCTGGTGACATCCGGAGTCCTGGCATGTCTCTCTTTCAGACATGACATTCCAGCAAAGTTTTGGTTAATAAAACCACAATTGGAAACTGACTTATGTCCTGTTATGAAGAAATCAGATTCTCATTGGATTCATGCAAACAAACGCATTGCCACGAGAACAATAATTACCAAAACTATAATTAATTTTAGTTCATTTAGTCCTATAATTAAATTCTTTTTCTCCTGATTTTTTCTTGCAAATCCAGATACTTTATAGAGTAATATAAATGATATGGGAATCTCGTCCTTTTTGCAAAACACAATATTCTACAATATTATAACTTATAACAATTAGTTATAAAGGAAAGCATATTATCTATTTAATATTCACATATAAATAGAATATAATTATTATTTTCTTATTTGACAGAACTTCCCATGTCCCTTAAGTATAAAATTTCCTTCATAAGGAAAGAAAGTAAATCTTAAAATTTAAACCCTGCAAGGTAGTCAAATACATTATATTATTACTAGGGACCCAGTGCACAAATTCATGCACTTTGAAAAGAACTGTGGGCCACAAGGCTGTGGTGGGGACAGGGGCGTGTCTCAGCCCATCCTCTGCACCCCTGCCTGACCCCTTCCGCCACGGCCCCTGGCCCCCTGTCTGCCAGCAGCCCCGCTCCCACTGTTGCTCCCATGCTCTGATAAGTGGAGCGATTGGGGCTGGTGCCAGCAGTGGGTGTGAGTGGTGGCTGCTGCCCTGATCACCCTACAGGAGCAGGGGGAGGTGGAGAAGCCCTCAGGGATGATTGGGGCTGTCAGCGGGTGCAAGAGGCGGCTGCCGGCCCCAATTGCCCCTCAGGAGCAGGGGGAAGTGGAGAAACCCTGAGGGGTGATCGAGGCCGGCAGCCGCCACTCGCACCCATTGATGGCGCCAAGCGATTTGGGCTGGCGCTGGGCACCGGCAGTGGGTGCGAGTGGGGCCAGCACCAGCAGCAGGTGCAAGCGCCCAGTGGGATCATGGCACATGGGAGCAAAGAATTTTCAGTAACCACCAGAGGCTCGCCCCAATGACGGCATCCGGCGCCCCACCTTGGTCTGGTGCCCCCACTCACCTGCTCCACCATTCCACCACGGCCAACATCCACCATGTTCCACGTGTGCCCCCTGGTGGTCAGTGCATGTCATAGTAACTGGTTGTTTAGTTGTTCCACCATTTGGTCTATTTGCATATTAGCCTTTTATTATATAGGATACTAGAGGCTCAGTTCATGAAATTCATGCACGGGGGTGGGGGGGGGCAGTCCTTCAGCCCTTCTTGCACCCTCTCACAATCAGGATGCTTGCCTGCTGGCCTTCCTGATTGCCCCTATTCACTCCCCTGCCTGATTGCCCAAACTGCTCACCTGCCTGCCTGATCACCCCAACTGCTCACCTGCCTGCCTGATTGTCCCTAACTGCCTCTGCCTACCTGCCTGATCATCCCTAACTGCTCGCCTACCTGCCTGATTGCCCCTAACTGCCTCTGCCTCGGCCCCTCCACCACAGCTTCACCTGGAAGGACATCTGGAATGATGTCCGAAAGGTCGTTTGGCTATCTGGTCTAATTAGCATATTACACTTTTATTATTATAGACCAGGGGTCCTCAAACTATGGCCCGCGGGCCACATGTGGCCCGGCGAGGACATTTATTCAGCCCGCCAGGTGCCACTGCCTGTCCTGCTTAGCAGCTGACTCATCCTGGGCCCGCAGTGCACATAGGAATTTGTTCATAGTTTTTTTTTAAACTATAGTCTGGCCCTCCAATGGTCTGAGGGACAGTGAACTGGCCCCCTGTTTAAAAAGTTTGAGGACCCCTGTTATAGACAGTTGCATTGCTCCAAGCTGTAAGGACCTGGTTGTCATAGAGATAGAAAAGTTTTAGTTTTTACACTTGATTATAGCAATTAACTAACACAGATGGCCACCAAAAAGGTGACTTACCAAAGGGCGTATAGCAAATGGTGCTGTTAAGTCCTCTTCTGTGAAAAAGTGCATGTTGTGCATTGTGTCTGCCTGGGTACATGAAAGAGTGAAGTTTCTGTCTGTTTTTGCAATCATATGAGTGAATTGTCTGAGATCCCAGCCCACTCTGGTTTGGTGCTCACAGAATAATTGAACTCTTTTTTTTATTTATTTGCTCCATTGGTGGAGATTTCCTAGAAGTTGCAGGATATCTTCCTTTTAATTTTTCCTTGGCACTATGACTTTACTTATGTCTCTCACCTTTGCTTTCCCTCCATCCCCCACCCCCAACAGTAACTTGCTCCAGGCTCACTTTGTCCAGTATCTAGAACTGGCAATGTGTCTGCCACCAGAACTATGATTCCTAGCATTCTTGGTGCTCCCGTGCTCTGGGCTTCTGCTTCCAGTCCAGGGGCTGCTACCAGAACTACGATTCCCAGAATTCCTGGTGCTCCTCATGCTCTTGGTTTCCGCTTCTGGTCCAGGGGCTGCAGAAACCAAAAGGACTGGGAACTCCAGCCCACCCTCCCTCTCTGCTCTCCGGCCAGGCTTGGCGTCCTGGGTCACCCCAGCGACCCAGGATGTCAAACCTTCCCGCCCACTCTCTAGCCGGCTCTGAGGCTCCAGCTGGCATGGCCATCTTTGTTGGGTCAATTTGCATATTCTCTCCTTATTGGCTGTGGGTGCCGCCATCTTTATCGTGAAGCGATGGTTAATTTGCATATTACTCTTATTAGATAGGATATTATTATTATTAAACAGTATTAAGTAATCTACTTATTAAAGTAATCAACTTCCTGATTAACATAACATAATCATTTTAATATATATAAAACCTTTGCTTCCTAGGCAAATACAGGAAAAACCTTTTTGTCCTTACTTTCAGAAATAGGCTTATTTTTCCAGTGGAAAACATACTGACATTCTTAAGAAGCATAGCAGAGACAGTGAATTCCTTAGCTGAGAAACAGTTCCCTCGAACTTGGAAATCCCAGGCAGCTTCAATGACTTACGGTGCAGTTACTTTCATTTTCTTAATCTTCATTTTCCAGGGTTCCGTCGAGTTTCATTGGGTTCACGGGGCACCACTGTTTCAAACAAGGACCAGCAGACCCTGAGCAACGGATGAATGATTATCTGATAAATGTTTCTGTGAAAGAGAGGCTAAGGGGCTGCTGACTATAGGAGCAAAGAGCCCAGTTCGCCGGCCTACTTTGGCTTTTATTGTCACAGTAGCTTGAACTAAAATTAACCTCTAGATACAATCAGCTGGGTAAGCATCCTTGAGAAAGCACCTGCATCTGCAGTGTCTTTCAAACAAGGACGTTTTGAAGTCTAAACATAGATTCCAGTAAAACACCTGGGGGCTCAGACTTGTTTGGAAAAGTCAAGGCAGGGGCTGCCACCTTTGGCAAGGTCCCCCAGAGGCCTCCGACCTTTCAGAGATTCCTCCTTACAGGCTTTCCAACCAAGTCCCATGCTTCCCCACATCCAATAATTCACTCGGATGACTTAGAGAACCCAGAAAACACTTTACTTACATTTACAAGTTTGTTATAAAGGATATGACTCAGGAACAGCTGAATGGAAGCCATGTATAAGGCGAGGCATGGGAAGGAGGGGAGCTGGGCACAGCAGCCTGAGGCCACCTCTAGGTCCCAGCCTAAGCTACCTCATTAGCATAAATGTAGGCGTGGTCAAAGGATGCTCTTGAGGAACAAGAAGACTCACCCACCACTCAGGGATTCCAGGGGTTTCAGGAGCTCTGCCAAGGACAGGGCCAAGGCAAAGAACATGGTGTTGGTTCCACCATGTCTGGCCCCCTGGTCCACACTGCCCACTCTGCAAGGTCAGCGGTGCCCAGATCTGCAGGTTTGCTGTGGGGGGTTTCATTCACTACACCTTCACCCAGCGTTACAGCAGCTAAGAGAAGATGCAAAAGTCATCAGACCCATGAAATAGTGTAGAGTGAGATTCAAAGACACAGCACATCTCCATAGAATCAGCTGCTTAATTCATGGACATGTAACTGTTATAAAGCATGAGTGGGTGCCTTTGCGTTCCTGCCAAACTTGAGTGGATTCACCTTTAATGGGATTTTCTTTACTTTCCCTAAGACTCGCTGGTTGCTCTTTGGGATTTAGAAGCTCCTGCTTCACAGCCAGCAAAGCGCACCGTCTGTGCTGTACTCTGTGATCAGGCTCCTTGTGGCCATTTTCACCGACATGAAGGCACTCTTTCTCTGCACTGTGAACAGTTTTCTGAAACCTCAGAGCCCCTCACCCTGTCTCTCCAGTTGTTAGTAGTCAGCCACAGCGCAAAGGAGCAGCAAGAGGCAGAAGACAAAAAACCCCAGACCACACTGGGCAGCCCCGTCTGCCCGCCCCCGTGAGAGCTCTCTCCAGCGGAGGCTGCCTCCACCGCACCAGCACTCTGTGCTCTGAGCCCTTTGCCCTTTGGAGTTAGTACTTACATTTATTTCTATTTTGGGTCAAAATGTTAAGGGGCAACTCCCATAAACACAAAATTAGCTCTGTACTCTTAGGGGCTCAGTACAAGAAAAAGCCCAAGATATTTCCAAGGCTAACCTTTCAACATCTTTAAGTAAATCTGTATTTTAAGTCAGGGCATTAAGAATGTGTCTATGATAAAATGCCTCTGACATTCATGAATAATGTGTAGATTATTTTTAAGAAATGAGTTGATCATCATTATAATGAACTTACCTGCAAATCAAGCGATAATCACAGTGTCTTGTCCTGCTCAGGTGAGGGTTAAATGAGATAACCAGTGCTCAGCTAAGGACCGGCGCCCGTAGCCACGTCCACTTACCTGGCTTGGTATTTCTGTGGTAATGCCGATACCTGTTAATACGCCAACTAGACGAAGAGCTGCTGTGGGCAGGAGAGGGAAAGGCTCCCATCAGGAAAAGTCAGTCGAAGCCAGCACTGCCAGTTGAAGAGAACAAACAAAGGAAGGACAGACACTCAAATATGATCAATGTCATTGGTAACTAGGAAAATACAAATAAAAACAACAATGGAATACTCATTGTTAGCAAGGACTTTCATACATTAGAGCTGGCTTTGGTTGTAGTAAAATAAGACTCCTTCCCCATAGCTCCGTGGTCGGCAAAGTGCGACTCGCGAGCCACATGTGGCTCTTTGGCCCCTTGAGTGTGGCTCTTCCACAAAACACCACGGCCTGGGCGAATCTATTTTGAAGAAGTGGTGTTAGAAGAAGTTTAAGTTTAAAAAATTTGGCTCTCAAAAGAAATTTCAATTGTTGTACTATTAGTATTTGGCTCAATTGACTAATGAGTTTGCCGACCACTACCATAGCTAATAGAAATGAAAATCTGCTATAACCAATTTGGAAAGTAATCTAGATGCATTATTAAAATCAGTATTTGCATGTTCACACCTTTTGACTTGACAGTCTAATTTTGGTAAATCTATTCTATGTAACTAGTACAAGTGTGTGAGAATACACCTAGACAAATATTTCTACTATAGCACTGATTATAGTGACCTTAAAAAATAATTAGAAAAAAAACCTTCCCTATATTCCATCATAGGGAAGTGATTACATAAATTTGGCCCATTCATAATTTTCAAATATTATTTGGCCATTAAAAGTCATTGGTTGGAACTATCTGTCTGAACCTGGAAGAATGTCTAGAGAAATGCAAAATAAATGATTAGCAGAGTAATATATACGATGCCTCAATTTTTAAAAAATATATATTTATTCATTTTAGAGAGGAAGGGAGAGGGAAAGAGAGATAGAAACATCAATGATGAGAGATAATCATTGATTGGCTGTCTCCTGCACACCCCACACTGGGGAATGAGCCCACAACCTGGGCATGTGCCCTTGGCCAGAATCAAACATGGGACCCTTCAGTCTGTAGGCTGACGCTCTATCCACTGAGCCAAACTGGCTAGGTGACACCCTATATTTTTATGAGCATAGAGAAAAATATGGAATACTGGTGTTAATATTAATTATCACAATAAGATAGAACAAGGAAAGAATACGAATATAATTAGCCTTTTCTTTTTATCTTATCTGATGACTACTTGTTAAAATGGGCACACTTCTATGATGTAAAAATTTCCAATAAAGAAAATAATAATACAGGCTATTAATTTGAAAATACACAAGTTTGTATGCCATATTAGAGACATAGATTTTTATATCAATTCTCAAAAGATATGGGGCATTTAAAATGAAGTATGATTTCAACACTGAGTTGCTCTAGGGTAGGTCCTCTAAGTTACACATGAGGAAAGGGGATGGCACGGACACAGCAGGGTCTCGGTCTGTGGACACGGATTGAGTGCATGGATGCGTGAGCTGTGGGACAAGGAATAAGCTCGTGCTTGCCCAAATCACAGCTAGTTCGTGGCAGGGTCCCATCTAGCACCCAGACCTTCTGAGTTGGTCCAGGCTGTTGTGTGAGACGCGGGTTGGGAGATTGTGGGAGACAGATGTGTGCGTTGCCCGGAGCAGTGACAGGCACATCTAGAAAAGTCTCGTCAACCATCCATCTGTGAGTTTACCTGGAGGCAAACTCGTGCCCTCACTGTGAAGAACAAAGTCGTTTCCTCTGAGAAAGCCTGCTGGTTTGTTTGGGGTTTTGTTTCTGTGTTTTGCTTTTTGAAGTATTCAAAGTCATGCCGGGAAACTAATTGTAAACACGTGACACATGGTGATGTCTGACCACCAGGCATCCTGCCCGGGGCCGCTGCTGGGGAGGCAGGCCAGCGACCACAGCTACCTCCGTGGACGGCCTCGTGGTTTCCGTGGCGAGCCCCTTGGTCCGTCCGAGCATTAAACAAAGCATCAGGATGGCTGCCCATTGTTCCCTTTGGTGGAACATTTGATTCGCACGTTTTCTGTGCTTTCCTCATCCCCCAAAACCTCCTCTCTTGCCCCCCATCCTCCTGGCAAGTCGGAAGCATCAGTGACGTGGCTTGGAGCCTGTTCATGAGCAGCGGGTTACTGCAGCCGCCGAATTCCCCCTGACCTTCCCCCCTCCGCTCCTCCCCACACACATCTCCACACTCACTGCCACCCGGTCCCTTCCCATGCGGTGCCCCCACTTTCTCTCTCGGGGCAGATCCAGCATCACTTCCACTTCCTGCCGCCCCTAGGGCTCCTGCACCCCGATATGTGGCTTTCCAGCCCAGGCTTGCCCTTTCCCTCCATGGAGCCTGGCGGACTCCGTGGCTGCTGGGCTGGGGTCCAGCTCTCCGAGGGGACAGGAAGGAAAGCGACCTGTGAGGACGGGACAGCCACCTGTCTGAGGCCAGGCCTGCCGTCCCGAGTCCCGTAGCGAGGGCTCCTCCTGAAGGGCGTCATGGTCAGAGGAAGGGACGCTTCCTAGCAGGCAGCTGCTAGCGGTCACTGAGTGGTCAGGGCGCCGGGGCCAGGGCTCCCTGCACCCACACTGCCATGGCCAGAGCGCCTGCGAAGATGAGGATCGCTGCTCAGCTGTTGGGAAAGCCTCAGCCAGCGGGGCTGACAGCACGGAGCTGACCCCAGGGCTAGGAAACCTGGACACCTGTAGTGTCCGTCCCCAGTCCCGGCGATGCGGAGGGACCCCCGCCTCTCTGCTCTCCTGCCTCCCCGGAACCCCCTGAGTTCTCTCAGGTGGGGCTGGCGTTGGCTTCTGTTGGGGTGAGAACAGGCAGCAGGGAGCTCCTCTGTGTGTGTCAGGGACCCCCTCACGTGGCCGCGCTGCCTCCACACGCTCACCCAGGAGATGCCCGCACTGCCCTGACGTTGGCAGGTAGGACCTCGGCCTGACGGGGGTTTCTGAGCGGGACACGGGCACTGGGCCCCTCAGTGACATGGGTGCTCCCTTGGGGCATGGACACAGCTCCTGCCGCAGGTGGAGAGGGGCGGCAGTCCCCACTGTCCCGAGGCAGGTGCTCTGCGCCAGGCCCAGGTGGCACCTGCCCAGCACCTGCTCTGGTGGCCGCGCTCCCTCCGTCCCCTTTCCTGGCTGAGGGTGGCGAAGGGGTGCGTCCCCCCTGGATGCTGTGCTTGGGTCTTTGTGATCCGTTGCTCCTTCTCCACCGATGCGGGTGGACACGGGTCCCCTTGAGTGTGACGGGAACGTGGGAAGTGAAATAGTTCAGCTACAAGTTTCCTCACAGCCCTCAGCTTGTCTTGGTGGAAATCTTTAATCGTGGTTCCTGTGCCACTTCCTCCTCTCATCCTTGACCCCCATCACGGCCTTGTCCTTCTGCCCACCTCCCGGGCAGGCGAACTTCCCGGGAGTTTTAAAAAATATGTTTTTATTGATTTCAGAGAGGAAGGGAGAGGGAGAGAGATGGAAACACCAATGATGAGAGAGAATCACTGACCGGCTGTCTCCTGCACGCCCCACAACCTGGGCCTGTGCTCTGATCAGGAATCGAACCCTGACCTGGTTCGTAGGTCAACACTCAGCCACTGAGCCGCGCCGGCCAGCAGGGTGCTTTTCTGAGGGCCCCATGCCTGGCCTCTCTTGCTTTCAAATGAAAACTGCTCAGGGTCCCAGGAGCCCACTGAGGTGTGAGCTCAGTGCCCCGCAGGTGTGCGCGTTTTCTCCCAGCCTTCAGCTGCCGCTCACCCCTTCCAGGTTCCGAGGCCATGCAGCCCCTTCCGCGATTCTCTTCCTGACTTTGCACCTGTGGTTGCAGCCGCCCGCCCGTCTCTCCCCTCTGGCCTGGCAGGAGGCTCCGGGGCGCCCCTTGCCGCCCGCGAGCTCCCTCCAGCTTGTTGGTTGGTTTAGGTTTAAGGTTTCACAAGCCTCCTCCTAACCTTTTCTTTACAACTTTGTGTCTCTGGCCAACATAGAGGACCCACACCCTTGCTGAGAGGTCTCGTCAGAAGTTTCACCTGTTAGAGACAATCTCATTGTTGGAACTCTCTGGAACCCTTCATCTTTATTTTTAAAATTTAAATGTCTCCGAGCTATCTGTGTATTTCATGACATAAAGCCTTAGGGACACAGTGCAGGTCAGAGGCGCTTTTGAGAGGAGGGCTGCTTCTCCTCGAGTAGTCCATGAGTTTGCTACACTGTCTTTGAACTGACTTAGATTTTCCAAACAGATGTACTGCCTTTTTAATTACTTTAGGGAATTAACTTTCTTGATCAGGGTCGCTGGCCTCACCAGGTCTCCTGAGCCACATTTAGTAATGACCTTGACGGCAAATTCACCGTCAGTTTGTTTGGAGGCAGGATAGTGCAACAGTTGCTGTTTGTTGTTGTTTTTTAAAAATATATTTTTATTGATTTCAGAGAGGAAGGGAGAGGGAGAGAGAGCTAGAAACATCAATGATGAGAGAGAATCACTGATTGGCTGCCTCCTGCATGCCCCCTACTGGGGATCGAGCCCAGTGCACTTGGCCAGAATCAAACCTGGGACCCTGCAGTCCGCAGGCGGACGCTCTATCCACTGAGCCAAGCCAGCTAGGGCAACAGTTGCTGTTTTTAAGAAAACCTAGAATGTACACTCCACAAGAGCAGGGGTTTCTTTTTCCATCTTATTCACTGATAGAATGTACTCACCACCAAGAACATCTGACACATACTAGGTGTTCAGTAAGTGGTTTGCTGAACGATAAAGTCTGGTCCTTTTTTGGTTTTGCTTTTTCATCCATCTCTGCAGCGCTGGGAGCGTGATTTCAAACGCTGCACACCCCGTTAGCCTCTGTAACGGAAAGCTCAGGCCATGGCACCAGCCGTATGTTCTGGGCATGTTTTCTATGAACACAGTTCTTTACGATGAAGGCCATGTGCTGCTCTTCAGCCTATTCCTAGAAGCTGGCGCTTCTTCCCTGTAACTCTTCCCTTTTGATTTAGCATTGTGGCTTGAAAAGTCTTTAAAAAGGTTATTGTCATTGTTTATTTTTTCTTTCCTGCAATTCATAAAACCAAAATGCAATCTTTCCTAGCCCAGATCTCCAAGAGACACCAAATACTTATAAGCAGGTCTATTATCCATACCCTTCAGGTCTTTTCTGTAGTCTATTTTTTAGAACATAACAAACCTTTTTCATATTTGCTCGCTGTTTAAAATTGCCTTTGCCTATAATATCAGTGAAGTTTGCATGTGTGCATGTACTTGGTCAAGGACATTTTTCCTTAGAGAAACTTCTCCTTCCATGGCTTAAATTCCTTTCACAGTAGTTCAGCTACACCATGAAATTCCACAGCTCACTGGGAAGATCTTTGACTATTTTTTTTTTTTTTTGAGAGAGAGAGAAACATTGAGTTGTGGTTCCACTTATGTACACATTCATTGGTTGATTCTTGTATGTGCCCTTGGCAGGGGATCGAACCTGCAATCTTGGCGAATGGGGTGATGCTCTAACCAACTGAGCTATCGGCCAGGGTGGTCTTTGCCTTTCATACATGGCTCTTCCCACTCATTAAAATAGTGTTAGCCATTCTCCTTTCTCTTTCCGGTACCAACTTACTTTGAGGACAATTCCTAAATGTTCTCTGCAATCCCTTCAGAATTCTTGGGTGCATCTATTTTTTTGTTTGCTTATCTCCATAGCTGGGCTTAGGACTGACCCTATGTGTACTTGAGCCTAGACGTGGGGGTTCAGAAACAAGGGTGTCTTCTCTGTGAATGCCGCTGCTCATCCCTGGAGCGCTACACTGCAGGAGAGCCCCTGGCCTTGCCTGACTCTGGACTGAAATGCATGGTCTTCTGTCAAGTTCATGAAGCCTCCTACTTGGAGCCAAGTCTGTCAAGTTTGTTCTTGAAACTTTTCACTTGAATTCTTTTCTACTCATGACTCCCTTACCGAAGGAAAGGCCTTTAATACTCTGACAATACAGCAATGAGAAAAAGCAAAATGTAAAACTTTATATGCGCACCCCTAATTCCAACGTAAAAAATATACACGTGCATATAAAGAAAATAAGGCCTATCTACTATGATTTTATTCTACATTTTCTACACTAAAGTTGTATTATTATAAAAGTAAAATTCTTTATTATAAAAGATGAAAATACTTGTTATCCCTATTCATTGACTCAGCACTTCTTGAGACTGACTTTGCTAGGTACTCCTGCTGAGACTTCATTTGAATGTATATATTTTTAAAAATAATTATGAACTTTTTTTTCATCTTCAAAACTCAGTACTTTCCCCTGGGTATTTTATAACTCCACTTTCCTAAAAATAAGCCTGAGAATTCCTTGCTTTTCCCAGTCTCATTGCAGTGCCGAATTGAACTGTGCTGCGATCTCCAGCACAGCCGGCCCCACACAGTTCCTCCCTGGCCCAATGCCTGACTTTTAGCTCCTCAGACCCGAAGGGGTATATGGCCCTTGCTTTTCTTCCTGCTGTGTGAGCCATGCTAGTTATGGAATAAAGAACCCTTTGCTACGCCCACCCACCTCAGCCAGTGTCACTGGCTGATCTGCTCGGATTCTTTCCCTGTGGCATTGGCTCGCATCCCTGCTCCACGAAAGGCAACGGTGGAGGGCTCACCTTGGGCAGGTAACTCCATCTCTGTGAACTCCAGTTTCCTGGCTCAGACCCGGGAAGCAGGTCCTGCCCCGGGAGCGCCCTCTGTGGCCTGAAGGAGACAAAGCACCCAGCATTGAGGGCCCTGCCCAGCTCAGCCAATGCTACCATTGCTGCTACCATGGCAGGGGTGTTTGCACACATTCCGACCAGACCAGGACCACCTGAACACGGCAAATGTCATTTCTTCGGTAGAATGAGAACATTTCCCTCCTTCCTGTCCACACTCGTAAATAAGGTCTGGGGCCCACCTGCTAGCCCCCCTCCTTCCAGAATGTGCCCCTGTGTCATCCTTCCCACTTGATCTCTGCAAGGCCATCCTGGAAACACCTGCTTCAGGACTAGCATCTTACCTACCAGCTCCAGAGACTCCACATCTGGTCTTTGGAACATTGCCTTTATACACAGAGTTGCTTTCATGTCAATCCTGTGTTGGTGGTTGATAAACAATAGCAATTTTATAGCAAACTAGAGGCCCAGCGCATGATTAAATCGTGTGTGTCTAGGGTCCCCGAGGCCTGGCCTGCCATCAGGGCCATGTCTGCTGCCCTATGATGCCTTGCACTCTCTGCAGACGCTGCTGGTGCCCTGCCCACCCATGCGCACCCCACCCACCCGCCCATCGCCCTGCCCGCCCACTGGCCACCAGCCTTGCTGCGATCGAAGCCTGTGGGTCGCGGGGGAGGGACCGAGAGGTGCTCCATGACTTTATGGTGACTGGTTGTTTGGTCGTTACGGCGTTACTGCCACGGGCTTTTTATAATATAGATAACTCTCACTTTTCTGGTTTCTCAGGTAATCAGGACCCTTGAACTCTCCCACCTGCACTCCCTGGTTTGTTATTTCAAACAAGCACCAAGCAGCCAGTATTATTTTCCATTTCACGTAGGAATAAGTGATGTTTTCTCTAGAGTCAGAAATAGTCCACAATAATTTTATTTCATAAATGTGGTAATATAAATAATACTGTGATAAAAACCCATTTAAATTCCTTTGATATTTTCTGATGCCGAGGTCATATTGTGTAAAAAAAAAGTAAAAAATGAAAGAAAAGAAATCTGCTTCTGTGCGCATTTCCTGTGCTTGGCGCCTCCTCTGGGTTGGTTTTGGGGGTCAGTGGGCTTTGCACCAGGGAGTTAAAGAAATGTTTATTGAATGACATGAGAAAGCAGCCTTTCTGGGTTTTGGGTTTTGCTGTTGTGCATGGCTTTGGCACTGGCCCACATTTGCAAAGGCAGCTCTGTAATCTGGCCATTTCCACAGAGCTGGCGTTTAAGCCCGCAGGGAGGCGGGGGCCAGCCCTACGAGCAAAGGGAAGACTTTAGGGTGGAGGGGGTAGGGGTTTTGTTTATTTTGTTATTTCCTGTTTGGGCTGTCAATCTTATGCCAGAAATAGCTCCTTTTACTTTCTGGAACCCTTGGGCTAGAAGAGACCCTCAGAGTGATGTGTTTCGCACAAAGGCTCTTCCGCGCGTTCTCTTAGAAAAGCAAAACAAGACAAAAATGCGTCTTCACTTTGTTTTGGCTTGTGCTGATTCCACAGATCTCAGAGAGGATTTCTGGGCTCGAGTCTGAGTTTCTGCTACACCATGAAATGCTAATTTCATTTTTATAAAATGATCGCTAATAGAACATAAAAGAATTTAAATGCCAAATCAGATTTTCTTTTTAAGCTTTAATCTTTAAGTACTTTTAAAATTTTAAAATAATTTCAAACGTACCCCACACGTGTAACAAGTATACAAAGATCTTATTTTCTTTCTTTTCGGAGCCATTCAGAAATCAGACCCCACTTACAGCCAAGAACATTCTCCCCCATGACCACAAGATAACCATCTACTGGGGAGGAAACACTTGTCCTTACTCTGGGTTAGAGGGCTACTAATCTTGTTACAGAATTTACCAGGTGATCGAAAAATACACAGGAGTACTTGGAGGTCCAGGATAAACCCATTTATTTTCAGACTAGAGGCCCAGTGCACGAAATTTGTACCGGGGGGGCGGGGGGGTTGTCCCCTCAGCCCAGCCTGCACCATCTCCAATGCAGGACCCCTTGGGGGATGTCCGACTGCCGGGGATAGGGCCTAAACTGGCAGTTGGACATCCCTCTCACAATCCTGGACCACTGGCTCCTAATTGCTCACCTGCCTGCCTGCCTTGTCACCCCTAACTGCCCCCCCTGCTGGCCTGATCTCCCCTCACTGTCTCTGTGTGCCAGGCTGATCACCCCTAACTGCCCCCCCCCTCCTGTCCTGGTTGCCCCTAACTGCCCCCTGCTGCTGGCCAGGTTGCCCCCAACTGCCCCCTCCCTGCTGGCCTGGTTGCTCCTAACTGCCACCTCCCACTGGCCTGGTCACCCCTTACTGTCCCCCCCCCCCCACCGCTGGCCTGGTTTCCCCTTACTGGCCCCCCCCCGCCAGCCTAATCACTCCCAACTGCCCCCCACATCAGCCTGGTCACCCCCAACTGCACCCCTCTGCTGGCCTGATCACCCCTAACTGCCCCTGCTGCTGGCCTGGTCACCCCCAACTATCCCCCTGCTGGCCTGGTTGCTCCCAAACTGCTTCCACTGATGGCCTGGTCACCCCTCATGGCCCGCCCCCGCCGGCCTGGTCGCCCCATGCAGCCTGCTGTTCAGTTGTTTGGTTGTCCCTCACTAACCCCCCTGCTGGCCTGGTCATAGGCAGCCATCTTGTGAGGGTGTGTTGGTCAATTTGCATATTACCTCTTTATTATATAGGATGTTTCACATGTACAGTGACTCAGGGGGTCAGTTCTCCAAATCCTGGAGGAAGCTTTCTCTTTATCCCCTTCAGTTCCTTTGTTTTCTATCTGTTTCCTAACTACAGGCTTTTGTGGTGGGCTTCCACAGGCCCTCCTGAGTCAGTTTGAAGGGGAAGTTAGATTGTATCTAAATGCCTGGTCTGGGTGATGTCAGTGATCTCACCTGTAGCTAAGCTGCTACATTCTTTGTTTATGGCCCTTTGTAAAATGGGAGTAATGAGGAAAACAGGACTTGCTAGAGCAGATTGTGGAGAAAGGGGCAGTGAATTATAGGCTATCAAGAATGTACATTAGGTGACTGGCACAGATTTAGATTGCTAGCCCCCCAAAAATGTCTTATTCTCCCCATCAATCTAACTGGCAAAGGCTAGCCAAAGGGAAGAGAGGAATCAACATTTATTACTGTTTTTGTTTGCCTGGGAGTGCAAATGGAAATAAAAGGAGCAGTTAGACGTGGGAGTTTATCTCCCCTCCCCAATGAGAAAAAGAGGTTTGGGGCCTCAAGGTGCTGAGGAAGCCCGCAGGCAAGCCACGGGAGGTGAGAGCGTTTGGGGAAGATTTACTTTCGTGTAAGAGAGGAGAGGGGCAAACTCATGCCACTTCCTGGAAGGGAAACTTAGTTTGTGCTTTTAGGGGGGGTCAGCAGAGACCTTTTCCTGTGTTTGTCGATCCGTAACCGCCTTCAGCTCAAAATAATCCTCGTGTTGGTGAAGTGATGCCCCTGGGGGTGTCATACCCAGCTTCCCTGTCCATGAAAGTCAGAAAATGCATGCTGCCATAGCATCACCATCTAACCCCACGCCCATTCCTTCCCCTCCCAGCATCCTGTCCGCATCCTTCATAGAGAAGAGGGTCCAGGTCAGGGCACGACTGCCTTCAGTTGCTGGTGTTTGGCCTCTCCGATCCCTTGTCTCGCGTCACCTCCGTGACCTGACACTTGAGAACAATACAGGCCTGGCAGTCAGGCGACTGTCTCTCAACATGCTTTTGTCGAAAGTTTCCTCAGAATCAGGTTCAGATGATGCATTTTGGGCAGGAATACCACAGACGAGAAGTAATGTTTTGTTTGTTTGTTTGTTTGTTTTAATGCATCCTTTCAGATGGTCAGTTTGGATTTTCCTTCTTACAAGTGATTTTAATTTTATTATTTGGTTAAGGTGGTGTCTGCTAGGATTCCCCAGTGTAAAGTTGTTCACTTTTTAATCATTATTTATTTTGATGCTGAAATGGTCACAATTGGACAGGTCCTTTGAGTACTTCCTAATTTCTGGCACAAAAAGATTTTCTAGGCTCGTCAATTTCACATTCAGATGAACACTGCACACAGAAAAAGAATAAACATGGATTATTGCAATGTTTAACAAAGTCAGCCCGCCACCATAGATGGAAAGCTATGTGGTGTACCACATTAACGTTAAGCAATAATTATAACATACAAAAAATCAATTAAAAAAGAAACATGGTTCCTAACCAGCATCAACAATTATTAATAATTCTTATTAGAATTTTTAAAGTAAATGAAACAAGAATGAGCTACAGTTAATACACATGTGTACGCTACACATTTGTGTCTCTCTCCTGAACTCAAAATTCAAAATGAAAACATCAGGAACTGATTTCCACCTGAACTGAACACACAGTGCCCTCTAGAGGTACCATTCAGTACTGCAGTATTTCCAGCTGCGAAGGAACCTATGAAATCCCTTTTCAGAAACAGGTCCGATTAAACATCTAGTTTGCACTAAACATGACTTAAACTTGGTAGATTAAAGAAAGCTGTAGTTGACACAGAATGTGGTTCTTTCATATGAGCATTCCAGACCTGGTTTATCTCCTCTTCAATACAGACACAACTGTAAAATATATTAACTAATGTTCCTGTTGAAATGCTTATTTCCAAGAACATTATGGGAAGAAAACTACTTTCCCAAGCAGAATGCTGGTGACTCGCCATGTCTGCACGCCCCACATTGCAGGCCTCTCTTTCTGAGGAATCAATCCTTCGTAGTGACAGGGAAAAATCCTTTTCTCTACCCATCTCAGGTCTGGGCTGGGGCTTGCGAGAGAAAAGCACCCACATTTAAGTCTTCCGTGGCGTGAGGATCTTCCTATGGAAAAGCAGACCTCTCCCCAACTCTAACTGCCTTGTTATTAGGCTGAACACAGAGAAGCTTTTTTGAAGAAGTAAAGTGCATGGCGATGCTGAAGGAAGAAGGTCGGGATGTGAAGTCTCTCAGCCTTAACCCTCGCCCTGGTCCTGGGGATGCGAGGGCCCATTCCTCCTGTGTGGGGTGGGGATGTCCTTCATGGGGTCTCCCCTCCTGCTTTCAGGAAGAAGAGGGGAGGATCCAAATGCTTTTCCCGCATCTGCTTTTTCAAGTGCCTTTAGCTCAAAATAACCCTTATGCAGAAGTGTAACCGGACAACCAAGGGGTCTCGCTGTCTTGAGCCAATTAAGCAGAGACAGGGTTGAATCCTATGTGAGTGTTTATTCCAATAATGCAGGCAGGAGGGGGAGCAGCAGGCCATCCACAGCTTCTCCCCACCCCCCAACCCCCATCAGCCAGCTGCTTATATTGGTAGGACAAGATTACATGGGGAAGCAGGCAAAAGGGCTAAGAATGGGTATGCAAAACGGGCAGTTTACAGGCAATGCTGGTTGGCGGTTGGTAGTATGCAAAGGCCTGGGGGTTTGCAAAGTCCTGGTACCTCTGGTTTCTGCAACGGGGGGGTTTATCTTCCTATGATAACAGGCAGCTCCCAGATGGGGAGGATGGGCTGCATCTCCAGGTGAGCCCCCAGGTCCCGTGTGCAATCCCAGCCAGGTTGGAAAGTGCTTTCTTTAATCAGAACAGCACAATCCTGGTTCATAGAGCAGGATGAACAGTCCTTATATCTGCAGCTGGCCCGGCTGTTCCATTTCTGCCCCTGTCAGAACGGCGTACATGGGGAGGAGTATTCTACTGCCACCCTTCCACAGGAAGAGTAACACACCATCTTCTGGCTGGCACTGCTAGCCTAACCTCGTTCCCAGACGCTCATCGAGAAGTCAACGCTTACCTGCCAAGCAAGGGTACAGAGGTACCCATCAGTGATATGAACGTCAGAGTAAGCACTGAGGTTTTCTTGACTTAAAAATAAGGGTTTAATTGTTCACGGTGCTGGCTAGGAACCGGGTCTTGCCCGTCTTCATTCACTCTTTGTCGTCTTCCTTAAGAGTATGAAATTTCATGACTTAAAGGCAGCCTTGAGGACATAGAATGTCAGGAAAACAACAATAATAAAAACACACCCAATTGGCCCATAAAGCTATCAAGCCATGTTCTTCCTGTGTCCGGAGTGCAGGGGGGGTCACCTTTCACTCTGGAATGAATGGGGGGGGGGGGTGGCGAGCAGCAGCAATGTCTGCACGACTTCTTCCTCTGTCTTTACCTGTGTCCCTGCTCCCTGGAGTCGACAGAGAAACTCGGCCCTCGGTCTCCCAGGACCAGCCTTGTCCTGAGCCCTAAGAGGGTGTCGTTTTTCTCTTAACACAGAGTGGGGCGGGGAGAGGGTGCGGGACACTTGCCTCAGGAGAAGGTTTTAGCTTTATTTTATTTCTTCTCTGGTGTTGCCCTAACAACGGGTATACATCCAGGGGACTGGGCAGGACTCGACTCTGAAATATCTCCAGACCCCGTTTAGGGCCGCCTGGACCCTGGCGGCTCGTACCAGGAAGGCCCGCTGTTACACACTCAGCCTGCTGGGCCCCGCCAGCCCCTCTTCCCAGAGGCAGGTGCATGGAGACAGGAGGGAGGAGGGAACGCGGCCTGGGGAGAGATGCCCCCCACCACTTCTTAGCCCCAGCTTCTGCCGCCTTCTGCCTGCTGACCCCCGTCTGGGTGTCCTTGGCTATTTGTTCTCTCATCCAGTCTCTCATCATCCCTGCGAGGCCCCGGGGATGCAGGAACGCGCAAGCTGAACTCGCCCGGCCTCCAGGTCTCTGACCTGATGGCAAACATTCGAAGGAACACACAGTCGCAATAATGTGTGACAGGCTGGGTGCTGGCAGATGCAGGTTGTCATGGAAACGGACGGTGGGAGCATCCATGCACCCAGGGTCCAGGTCTAGGGCGGAGGCTGGAGTGGCAGGATGGCTCACATTGAGCTGGGCAAAAGGCACACACGTCCCAGAACACCTTCTGTCAAAACAGAGTGTGCTGCGAGGCAACAGCCTTCTCAGCCTGTCACCTGCCCTGGGGGACGAGGGCTGCACCTGCAGGGCACTTCCCACCTGTCGCAGGACCTATTTCTACAGAACTCTGTCACCTTCGCAGCGGCTCCGCCTCTCTGCTCCAATGGGGCTCCTCTGTCGCTTGACCCTCCTGGGCGCAGCCACAGAGTTTTGGCCGAAGCATGTGGCATCAGCTCCCTGATACAGCCCCTCCCCCTCCCTGCCCCATCGCAAGAGCAGAGGGTAAATAAACCGGTTCCCAGCCCAGGAGGCAGACTGAGGCCAATGACCCCCGTGGTGATGAGCAACGTTCCCCTTCCTCTGGGCTTTGGTCTCAGACGCGCAGACTAACGTCCATGCTTGTTTAAATGATGATGCCGTGCATGCATGGCGCCAGCTCACTGTGGAACAATTTATTTCCCGAGAAGAGCCGGGAGCATCTGAGATGCTGATCATAGTGACACTGAGTGGAAGCTGAGAGCCGGCACTCGCTGCTGCCCACAGCCCTCTCCTTCGGCATCACCGGGCACCACCGGGCCTGTGAGCGCCGGACAGTTTCCAGTCCGGGGGGCCTGCTGTCAACGGTCCCCTGTCTTATATTTGAAAGTGGACTTTGTTCTCTTCCCTAAGAAGACTGGGCTAACGACCAAGAGCCAAGCCTAACCGGGGGCCTGGGCAGCGGGCAGGGAGGCACCGTGGACGCCGAGGTGGGCGAGGGTGTGGCGGCAGGAAGAGCAGCAGCGCCCAAATTCTTGCCCTGCCTTGCTCTCCCGTCGCCTCCCCTGAGCCTCATCTCCCCGCCTTCTACAGGACGGAGGCGAATGAAATCATCTCCAGTTAGTTCCAAGACCGTGGTTGCATTCTTTTGTCTTCGGAGTGTAATTGTTTCTTCAGGAATGCACGCTGCAGGCCAATACTAATGAGCGACCGTGGCATGGAGCCGTGACGCCCGGCCTGGCGGACTCGGGCTGCTGCCTCACCACCAGCCTTTCCCAGCAACTGGAGATGCAACGTCTTCAAGCACAGATGCCCGGCGGGCTTGACAGACGAGCACAAGGAGTCAGAAACGTGACATCCTAAAACATAGAGTGAACACAGGGTTTAATTCACCTCATTATTCAGTGGTGATGAGAAACGTTCAGGGTTTAATTAAACACAGGGTTTAATTCACCTCATTATTCAGTGGTGATGAGAAATGCTGGGAAGCGAAGGAGACCCATCTGAGGAGCTGAGTATCCGCAGGGAACTTGACCACGGGATGCTGGAGCCAGAGGAGAGACAGGCTGGCTGCTGCCCTACGAGGCAGTGCATGATGACCAGAGAGGCATCGACAGATGAACAACGTCAAGGCTCTAAGCAAACAGTAAAATAGAAGGAATCCTTAGCTGAGCTGCTGGACCAGGCCCTGGAGGACACACTGCACCCTCTGCTTTATTGGGTGATATTTGGAGGTTGCTATGCTAGAGGCTCCTGAATATGTAATAAAAGTCCGAGGCCCAGGTGACCCTGTGGCCAATTACCTCTGCCCGCTCTCTCGGCCAGCCCCTCACTGGGTGGCTGGGCAGACTGTGGGCTCCCGATGGTGGCTGGGAGGGACAGCTCCCACGCTGTACATAACTCAGGGGAAATACTTTCTAATTTATCTTTATTGTCGACAGTATAACAGATGCCCCCATTTCCCTGCCCCTTTCCCTCTGCACGAGGCTCCATTCCACCCTAGTCCTTTATGGCACTATTGTCTGTGTCTGTGGGCTGTGCTCATATGCATATAAGCTCTTTGGTTAATCTCTGCCCATGCCTTCTCCCCCCTTCCCTCTGAGAATCGTCAGTCTGGTTCTTGCTTCTATGTCTCTGGATCTATTTTGTTCATCAGTTTATTCTGTTCATTAGATTCCACATATGAGTGAGATCCTGTGATACTTGTCTTTCTCTGACTTATTTCACTTAGCATAATGCTCTCCAGGTCCCTCCATGCTGTCTTAAAGGGTGAGAGATGCTTCTTTTTTACTGCTGCCTAGTATTCCATGGTGTAAATGTACCACAGCTTTTTTATCCACTCGTCTACTGATGGGCACTTGGGCTGTTTCCAGATCTCAGCCATTGTAAGTTGTGCGGCTATGAACATAGGGGTGCATGCATTCTTTCTGGTTGGTGCTTTGGGATAGGAGAAATACTTGTTAAAAGTTTGTCACCTTGACTTAACCCACTCTCCTATTCCTAAAATCTAATTCCTATGAACTTCATTTCTACTTACTTCCCATGTTGATTTGTTCTTGTGAGTGAAGGGTAGGAAGGAGGGATGTGAGCGATGAGTCAGCGAAGGGTCCAACAGGGACTCTCGGACGTCACTGAACTCTGTCCCCATTCTCGGTGATCTCTTAGCCTAATGATATCGCCTCGGAAGTCTCCGATCACTTGCAATTCAGCAAGGAAGCCACCAAAACGTAAGGTTCTAGTCATAGTGTTTGATTCAAAGGGTCATGTCCGGATTGTCATGGGCCATGGCCACTAAAGATGAAGTGTACTCGCATCAGGGAAAGCCACAGAGAGGTGGTTTTCAGGTGGTCGCCTGGCAATAACTGGAGTTGGGCTAGTGCAGTAGTCGGCAAACTCATTAGTCAACAGAGCGGCAAACCGCAGTTTGCCGACCACTGGGCTAGTGATTTGATGTTTAGCTTGTGGGAGAGGTCCGAATGTGGTAAAAACTACAAATCCTTTCTTTCGAAAGAGTCAAGGAGCAGATACACATTATCTTGCATTTAACTTGATTTGGGGAGATTCATGGGTCCTTGACCCATCACACATCCTGGTCAAAAACTCCTACTTTAGAGAAAGAAGGAGCCATGTGAGCCAGGCCGGGTGCAGCCTGGGGCGTCACAGCCTATCTCCAGGGCCTGTCCTGACCTCCAACTCTCTCAGTCGACTGCATTTCCGTGTGGGCATCAGCATAAATGTCCATCAGGAAGGGAAACCCACACGCAGTTATCTGGATAACTCAGCCCTCTGTGGGCCTGCTGTATTGACAGTTCCTGAAATCACCAAGGCCCCGTGGGAGAGCACAGAGACGTGGCTCAGGGGCATCCTCACCCTGCCCCTGACAAGCCCCATGACCCGAGAAAGGCACTTAACCTTCCCTAGGCTCAAGGTGCTAACCTGCAAAGCAGAGGTGACCCAGGGGGAGGGTGCCGAGCACAGCCTACAGGCGCCAAGCCCCACCTTGTCAGCTGAGTAGAATCGGGGGCAGGTCACACGGTGAGGACAATACAGGTTGTCCCCTGAAATGCATGCACACCTTCACAGCTGGTAGCTCAGTTTTGAAAATGAAATGTATTTTCACAAACACTGCCTTAGAATTGTTCCAAGTGTGTGTATACATTTTGGGGGACACCCGGTATGTACCCCGGAAAGCCAACACAAGGTGATGTAGGATTTGTCCTGCTTGTGTTCACAAGACTGGCAGAGTGGCTTTATTTCCTACCTCTACTCCGAAATCTGGCTCATCATGTTCTGTTAAGACTATAACGATGTTGCACGCCCTTATTTGTAATCTAAAGAGTAAAGCAGAGTTTACCGACTTTAATCCTGCCTTTCAACGGTCAGAATTCTGAGCTTTATAGGAAAGAAGGGAACCTTAATAAACACTCCCCTTAGCAAAAGAAACCTATTGACATTCTGAAATAGGACAAATTTCACTAGCTAAAACCAGAATGTGAAAATATTTCCATCCACTCAGTCCTTATACTGGGGACCGAGCTAAGAGATTTGCTAAGGATGTTAGGAAGCACAAGCCACCGGCGTGCTGTCTTCCATCCGAGATGTGCCTGCACTTTTTGATTATCATTTGAACAAAACAGAAATGCGTCTGTGCTTTTTGGGTGATTTCTGTCTTCAGCACTAAACGATGGGCCCCTACTTTCCTAACTCTCTTGTGAGATTGCTGGGTAACCATGGCGGAGCCTCAGAATCATAACAGCAGTGCCAACGGGGAGCACAGCCTGCCCAGCCTCGTGCTAAGCTGTGTACATGTGTTACCACTAACCCTACCCACAGCCCCACAGTACAACATTACTGTCCTCTTCCTACGAATCAGGCCAGTGAGGTGCAGAGAAGGTAAGGGACTGACCCTGGGTCCCCACTGTGCTCCCCTCTAAAGCGGCACTGACCTTAGCTGGTGGGTGCACTCCCTCTGCCCTCCTGCTCGCCTGTAAGAGGCAGGGAGTGGCTTGTCAACTCGGCACTCCCATGGGCTGCTGTGGCCACCACATGAGAGCACTAGCGAACGCCTGGCCCTTGGTGGGCTCTCAGCTCCGGTCCCTGTTATCAGACTGAAACTCCCTCAGTGCCCTGTCCACTGTGTCACTTTGTAGCAGTGTGCAAACGAGTGAAAATTGAAGTGCACTGAGGGCCTGGACGAATGGCTACAAATGAGGTGAGAGATGGGGACGCCAGTCGTGTACACAGCCACCTCACCTCCGTGTAACCTGGCCTTGCGTGTCCCGCAGGTGTGAAAGCGCGGAACTGGATCACACCATCCGTGACCTCATCAAGAGGAGGGCGGCTCCTGGGCCCCGGGCTGCCCCTGCAGGGGCCATGCCACCGCACGGAAGCTCACGTTCCCTGAAGGTAAGGCAATGCCTTCTCTCTGCTTCGTCTCAACACACCTGTCACATGCTCACTGAGAAGAATAGATGGGGACATCCCCATGTCCTTGCGGTAGGGAACTTCCTGATCGCAGGAAGGACAAGGCTGTGCACAGCCACTTCCTGTTACAGAAGGAACCCCAGAGCAGAAGTGCTCCCCGGTGAGAGTTGACAGCCCATGGCCACGGGACACCAGGCTCCTGCAGGGAGAGGGTGTCTAATGCAGCCAGCACGCCCATCTGGGAGGGAGTGACCCGAGCTGTGTAAACCCGGTCATGCTAGGCTACCAACACCAGCAGTATGCACATGCATTTTAAAAATATATATGTTTTTATTGATTTCAGAGAGGAAGGGAAAGGGGAAGAGAGAGATAGAAACACCAATGATGAGAGAGAATCATTGATCGGCTGCCTCCTGCACACCACCTACTGAGGATCGAGCCCACAACCCAACCTGGGCATGTGCTCTGACCGGGAATCGAGCGGTGGCCTCCTGGTTCATAGGTCGACGCTCAACCACTGAGCCAGGCTGGCCGAGCCGCGCATGCATTTTTAGGAAACGAAGCTTTCCTGGTTGAAAGCGTTGTTTGACTGCCAGCTTCCTCTTGTTTGGGGACATGTGTCTCTGGTGCTTTAAGGGAGCAAATAGGCTCAGGGTGAGCACGAGTGGGGCCACGGTGGCGGCTTTCTGGAAAGGCATCGGAAGCGACCACACTGGTTCTTTAGCTCCGTCTCCCTCCCGGCAGGAAGCTGTGCTTTTGAAATGATCATTTCTTTAAAAATGTAGTGTAAGTAAATGGAGAGCATGGCTGACATGAACAAATGTTGCCTAACTTCTATTTTATTTCCTACTTCTGAAATGATTCATGCTCATTGTGAAAAGGTTACACTAAGCACTGAGATAACAATAAAAACCACGTAGAGACAGATTTACTGGGCCTATGAAGCTCGGTTCCCGTAAAGGGGGATTGACTTTGTTTTTAATTTGCATTCACAAGTTTGTATCTTTTTCTCTTTAAAAGGAGGCCCTGGCAGGGTGCCAGGCTTGGGCCTCTCTAAACAGAGATTGTGCCCTTGAATCTCCTCCAGGGCACCACTCCCGAGCATTGTCACTGAGCATGTGGGGTCTGTGTTTCTCTTACACACACACACACACACACATCCACACACATGCACACACAACACATGCACATGCACACACACGGGAATGCACAACGCACACACACACACTGTTAAATTGCCCTTCGTTTCAGAGTGTGTTGTGACTAGCCCTGTGCCTCTTCTTGTCATTCATTTAATGAACAGACAGTATTGTGCGTGTTCTGTACCTGTGCACGTTTTCCTGCTTAGAAACGTACTTTTTCTTGAAATCGTCATCTTTCCTTTCAAAGTCAGCAGTGGCTCTGCTAAGGGCTGAGCAGAGACAGGCTTCTCCTTCCTCCTCCTCCCCCTCCCCTCCATCTCCCCCACCACTCCCGACCTCCCGACCCTCCCTCACGCACCTCTGACCCCCATTAGGACTTCCTTCCATCATGGAAATGCGCGCTTTTCTCTAGCGCTTCCTGTCTAACCCTGGAAAGACATCTGAAGGTGAGAACTGAGCCCCGCTCCTGAGCCTACATCCTCTCTGTCAGCCCAAGACCCACTTGCTCACACCTGCCTCCCCGCTCTGCCCATGTTGTCTCTGATCCTTCTCACATGGTAGCAACCTCATCTGCTTCTTCGCTGCCATCCTCTTGGTGATTCGTGCCCTCTCTTTGGGGGATTACTGAGGCTGCCTCTCTCGCTAGGATGCTGTTTCCTCTACAAGTCTTGGTGAAATTGGCTTGCGTTCCTGCACCCACACACCCAGGCTAGGGAGAGCGCATTCCTCGCCACTCTTTTTCTTTTCCTTGTGATGTGCCAGGTAAAGCCATCTGCAGAGCGAGGGGGAGAAGGCGAGGTCCAGCGATTACACCGACTGGGGGAGATGGGAACTGGCCGTGGGAGGCAGAGAGGCAGGAGGCAGTAGAGTAACCGGTTGCTGGGCGGCAGGAGGGCCGAGCTGAGGTGAAGGACCAGTTGCTCAGGGGCGTTTGGGCTCCTGTCTCCTCACATCCCCACCACCTCCCACCAGATTACAAGTGCTCAGCACTCCCCACTTTTGAACAGATGTGAGATGTGAGGATACAGGAGCCCAAAGGCCCCTGAGCGACCACAGTATTGTCTGGCGGTGCTGCGGCTCCCTCATCCCAGACTCGCTCCCTGAGCACGGCGCCCAGGGCTTCCCAGCCACTTCCCCCGCCGCCACACTCTTCCAGTCAGCCAGTGTCCTTCCATCTGATTTCTCATTTGTCCTCTCATTGGCATTAGACTCAGCTCACTTCCTCAAATGTCTTCTTCCATTGACATCTGTAACGTGAACCCCTCAGGGCCCCCTTTTTGTCGAACCTCCCCTCCCCCACCTGGGCTGGCCATTCTCACCCAGCCTGTATGCTGTGTCAGACTCACCCGGGTCTGGACGGTCTTTGGTTCATTAAACTGCAAGATACACGCTGAGGACGCCAGACACATGCTGAATGTGGACTTCCTTCTACACACATGCCAATTTCACTCAGCATTTTCTAAAGCGGTTCAATGTCTTCCCTGCTAAAACTTTCCGACATTAGTCAATGGATCATTACCCCCCAAGTCACCTAAACTTGGGCCTCGTCCTGGGCTCTCCCAGGCCTCCTGCCGATCACTCCAGGGACACCGTTCACAGAACAGCGCCTTCCCTCCCTCCCAGGACACGCAGGTCTGCCTATCCCTCCTTCATGTTGCCTTTGGACTGTGGTCCTTTCCCTGCATCTCAGGGCTGCTCCAAAGCTCAGATACTCAGATCTCCTGCCAGACCACCCCCAGGCGACACCATTTCTATCCTCAGTTTCCAGCCGAGGAAGCCAAGGTTCACAGAAATTCGAAAATGCGCCTAATTCACAAAGCTGTAAAGTCCTAGTCTCGGGACATGACGGAAAGCCGTGAGTGTTTTCCTTACAGGGCCGCGCTGTCTCCTACACATTTGGCCCCAAATGCACCCACGTCCCAGCCATGTCCCAGCCATCCCGCAATCCCACAGACCCCGCAGTTCTGTGCGTGGGCCTGTCACAGGCTGTGTTCCCATGGCAACACTGGCCTCCTGCGGATCACGGATCACGTGGTGACAGGGCCAGCACCCAGGCTGGAACCAAGAGCCCGTCATGGTGGGAGCGCCCTCCGTTCTGGGCTCGAGCCACTGTGCCTTCCCTTGTCCTGGGAGTCAAGTCTCCGGGGAACAGCCCCTGGAAGTCTCCCTTCACCCTACAGACCGGGGATGAAGGCATCCAAAGGGCCCCTCCAGCAGACATGACTTCTAGGGGGTGCCCAGCAGAGGAAGGAAGGCCTGCATTCGAAACAGAGCAAACACGTTGCATCTCTGGGAGACACGGAGAGGGCTGGGAACTCGGTGAGAATTCTCTCCTGGCGAGATGGGCAAGCAACGACAGTGGGGCGGGCTGCGGGGCGTCTCTTGCCTCCATGGAATGAAGCAGGAGAAGAGTCCATGATGCACGCCCTTTCCAGGAGCAGGAAGTGAATGTCGTTATGACTTGACGAGATGGGAAGAATGAGGCTGAATAAGAGCCAAGAGTTGATGGGGCCTGGGGCAAAGTTCCCTATTTGCTCAGCTACCTTTGCCAAGAATAAGCAGAGGGAGAGCTACTCTGGGAGAGGGTGCGAGGCTGACTCATCACCCCAAGGAAGCAGAAGGCATCCGTGGTGGACAGTGGGCTCCCCGTACGGAAGTGTGTGCTCGCCCTTGGGGATTGCAGCAGGCCTGGGCGAACATAGGGCATTGGGAGTCTTGTAGCAAAAAGGAAAAACATTGTCTACGCGAGAATAAACAGATTCCAGAACGAGTATTAAATGCAAGTGGCACTAAACCAAGACAATTCATATATGAGCATTCATTTCTGACCCTGTGATTTATGTCTTCAAATACAAAAGGAAGCGGTAGGAGGCTTGCAATGCTATCACGGACCAGCAGACCCAGGCCCCGTGATGCTTGGAATCAAGGACGCGGCTTGGGAGCAGGAGGGAGAGTCCAAGCCCGAGAAGCCCCCCCCCCCCCCCCGCCGCCCCGCATTCAACTGCCTAAGGGCCCATCTTGTCTCTGGATTCTGTTTTGCGTTATTGATTTTTAACTAAGAAACAGCACCCAAATTGGCTTTTAATACCTGTGATACAGCCCTGGCCGGGTAGCTCAGCTGGTTAGAGCGTCATCCGGATAGGCCAAGGTTGCAGGTTCAATCCCCATTCAGGGCACATACAAGAAGCAACCTGTGAATGCATAAGTAAATGGAGTAACAAATCTCTCTCTCTCTCTCTCCATCGCTCAGAGATTATGAGGGAAATAAAGTCTCTCTCTCTCTCTCTCTCTCTCTGTCTGTCTCCCTCCATCGCTCAGAGATTATGAGGGAAACTTCCTGACAACTACTGCAAGGCGACCCGTGGTTTCTGGAACCACCTGTTTGAAAAAAAAAAAAAAAAAGAATAGGATCTAGCTTCTATTTTCTTATTTCCCTTTTTTGAAAGTTGAGCTAGCTATTCTTTATTAAAGGAAATTTCGATGATCGAAATCTTGTTTTCCCATCTGTGAATAGGTTTTGACAAGAATATAAAGCGAGTGAAAGTGTGAAAGCACTGGTGGCGGCCATGGCAGGTTTGGTCCTCGCTGCATCGAGGTGTGAGGCACTGCTCACGTTCCCTGGGGCGTCTGGGTGGTCGGCTGGGAGACTGCCCGCAGGTCTGGCTCGGCTCAGCTGCTCTGCGTGTGTCTGCAGCTCAGGGCTGCAGCCTCAGCGAGGCCATCGAAATGAGTGCTGTGTCTTCCCCTTCACTGTCATGCAGCTCTGACAGTCGAGCCTGCTCATCATAGTGTATTCAAACCCCAGAGCTAAGTGGGTCAGTTGCATGGAGAGGCCAGTGAGGTTGTGCCCATGGCGAGTCTGCGGCAAACTCCTCCTTCCCTTCATCACGAAGATGCCAAGGCCTCCACTGCGCATGCCTATCAGGTGCGTGTCCAAATGAGGAGAGCTGGCTGTGTCTGCCCACCTTGAATCAAGTTTACAATAAAGTGTCTCACTGGGTGGCACAGGAAAGCAGACACAAGTCCGTAAGCTAAAACCAGACTCCCAGACACCAGAAGTGAAACTCTTTTTTTTTTTTCTTAATTAAATCTTTATTGTTCAGATTATTACAGGTGTTCCACTTTTTTCCCCCCATAGCTCCCCTCCACCTGATTCCCCACCCCACCCCATGCCCTTACCCCCCGCCACTGTCTTCATCCATAGGAGTAAGATTTTTGTCCAATCTCTTCCCGCACCCCTCACACTTGCTTCCCCTGAGAATCGTCAGTCCACTCCCTTTCTATGTCCCTGATTCTATTATATTCACCAGTCCATTCTGTTCTTCAGATATTTTATTCACTTGATTTTTAGATTCACTTGTTGGTAGGTATGTATTTGATGTCATTTTGTTGTTCATAATTTTTATCTTTACCTTTTTCTTCTTCTTCTTCTTCTTAAAGAATACCCTTCAACATTTCATGTAATCCTGGTTTGGTGGCGATGAACTCCTTTAGCTTTTTCTTGTCTGTGAAGCTCTTTATCTGACCTTCAACTCTGAATGATAGCTTTGCTGGGTAGAGTAATCTTGGTTGTAGGTTCTTGCTGTTCATCACTTTGAATATTTCTTGCCACTCCCTTCTGGCCTGCATAGTTTCTGCCGAGAAATCAGCTGACAGTCGTATGGGTACTCCCTTGTAGGTAATTAACTGTTTTTCTCTTGCTGCTTTTAATATTCTCTCTTTGTCTTTTGCCCTTGGCATTTTAATTATGATGTGTCTTGGTGTGGTCCTCTTTGGGTTCCTCTTGTATGGGGTTCTGTGTGCTTCCTGAACTTGTAAGTCTATTTCTTTCACCAGGTAGGGAAAGTTTTCTGTCATTATTTCTTCTAATAGGTTTTTAATATTTTGCTCTCTCCCTTCTTCTGGCACCCCAAAAATTCGGATGTTGGTATGCTTAAAGTTGTCCCAGAGGCTCCTTACATTATCTTCATATTTTTGGATTCTTTTTTCTTTTTGTTTTTCTGGTTGGATGTTTTTTGTTTCCACATATTTCAGATCTTTGGTTTGATTCTTGGGGTATGTTGAGCTACAGTTGAGTTTCTGTATATTCTTTATTTCAGACAGTGTATGCTTCATTTCTGACTGATCCTTTTCCATTTTTTTGGCATTCTCATTAAGGTCCTTGAAGGTCTCACTAAGTTCCTCAGAAGTGTCATCAAGTTTCTCGGCGGTTTTTAGAAGATTCTTGAGTAACCTTATAAATGTGATTCTGAACTCTATGTCATCCAGTAGTTTGCTTTCCTCCGTTTCTTTCATTCGTGACATGTTTCTTTGTTTCTGCATTTTGGCTGCTTCCCTGTGTTGATGGAGTGGCTTTGTGTGGTAGGTGACCTATAGGGGGCAGTAGCTCAGCCTCCCCAATCACCTGATGTGGATGCTCTTGGTACACCCCTTTGTGGGCTGAGTGCAAAGTCTTGGTGTAGTTAAGCCTGAATTGCTGTTGGTACACTGGGAGGAATTGACCTCCAGGCCAATTAGCTGTGAGCACTCCCTGTGTCTATAATGGAAGAAGTGCTGCGCTGAAGACACGCTTATGGGGCAGGACTTGTTTCAGTGGGGCTTTGGTGCTCACTGAGTCTGCCTCTTGAATGTGTCACTTATGGATGTGAGGAGTTGAAATCTGGTGTCTCACACTGACCACTAGGTACACTGGCTTCTGGATCTCCAATGGGGTGCAGGTCAGCTACTGTCTGAGGCCACTCAGCAGGAGCTACAGTGAGAGCTGCAGTTTTCTCCTCTTTGCTTGGGGTTTGGAGGTTTTGGAGCTGTCTTACCCAGGCTGCAAGTTTGCTAGGTTAAGCTGCGATAGGGCAGGCTTTCTTATGCTAATTGAGCTGCTTGGAGCTTGGGTGGGTTTGTAGGTTGTGTGGGGCGGGGTCTCAGGGCGTCACTAGGTTAGGGCGTGGCAAACAGCAATGGCTGCTAGTAAGCCGGCTCTGTGTCCCAGACCGCGTCCTGGAGTCCTGTGCCCCAGTGCCGTAAACAATTATTCCTGCGTGCAGCTTTGCAAGCAAGCCACTCTCACTGGCAGACAGTCCAGCTTCTCCCTGTAGGAGTTTGGGTCCCCCGCGTCTCCCCAGAGACTGGATTTCAGAGTAATCGGGGGCTTGTCTCCGTTCAGGTTGAAAAAAGCAACGCACCCAGTCGCCCGCCGCCAGCCCGGATCGCGCGCCTCCTCCGTACCTCAGCTTTTCAGCGCTCGTGCACGTCTCAATGCTCTTTTCTCTTTCCTTCTAGTTGTAGAATTTCCACTCAGCCAGCTTTCCCATGGTTCTGGGTGATAGACGTTTTGTCTTTTAGTTGCAGTTTAAATTGTTGTGGGAGGCAGCAGTTTAGGTGTTTACCTATGCCGCCATCTTGGATTCCGAGCTTCTGCCAGAAGTGAAACTCTTAAAGAGGAGGCAGGTGAAAGCCGTTCCCGACTTCTGCGTGGTCTCCTCTTGTTGGATAGAAGGCGGTCCGGGATAAAAGGAGGCTCCCTCTGGGTGGGTAAGAGACACCTTTGAGTAGGACACTTTCTTACGGGCCCATCACTGGGAGGACTCGCCCAGGTTCCAGGATATGAGAGGCAGCTGTGCTCTGGGAGGGTATGCAGTGGTGACCTCCGTGAAAATCAGAATCTGGCAGCCACAGGCCAGGCCCTGGGCAGCCAGAGGAGCAGCGAGACAACAGGCGGGGTCGCCGGGAAGCCCCAAGCCTGGAAGTAAGGAGTGGGGGATAGGGGGAATTTTACCCGATTTTATCATTTTCCTGACTGGGTGACCAGAAGGCCCAGGCACCTGCACAGAGGAGAAGAGGAGAGAGATCCGGGAATCTGGGGTTTCTGTGAGCAGACACCTGGGGCTGGGTGTGGCTCTTCCCACCTTAGGCGGTCCTCGCCCAGACTCCTGGGACCTCAGCACATGCATTAGAAAAATTAGATTCACCTTCCTGGCTATGCACAATGAATAACAGAAGCCTCTCGGTTAAGAAATTTATAACCTCATGACCACATTAAGGAAACAAAATATTTGGCTTGGGAGGTCCCGTGAATAACACATCCATAGGAGATGTTTCACAAACATGTCGTCTGCACTCTTGACCTGCATAGCTTTGTAATGGAAGGCGGAATTCTACCCCGAGTTGGGTTTTGGTGACCCTTCTTTCTCAAACCAGCCCTCCCCAGTCTAGTTTGTTAGAAACAATGTCAATAATGGGTGTCAGCTCTCACCGCGGTGGCCTAGAGGCTGGAGGCTTGCTGTAAAATTCAAAGGCAGACAGGGCTTTCCCTTTGCATCTATGACACGTTTAGTCAGCCTGAGGAAAAACACCTCTTACTGAGTGAGGAAGGAGGAGTTACATGGAACAGTGTGGTGTCCAGGCTCAGCTGAGGGCACTGCCCTGGTCCCAGGCTTCCTGCTCTCTGGAGAGACAGGTGTATGGACCTGATGACTGTTTGGGGGAGAGACAGGTGCATGTACCTGATGACTGATTGTGGGGGATACAGGTGTATGGACCTGATGAGTGATTGTGGGAGAGACAGGTGTGTGGACCTGATGACTGTGAGAGAGACAGGTGTATGGACCTGATGAGTGACTGTGGGAGAGGCAGGTGAGTGGACCTGATGAGTGATTGTGAGAGAGACAGGTGTGTGGACCTGATGAGTGACTGTGGGAGAGACAGGTGTGTGGACCTGATGACTGTTTGGGGGAGAGACAGGTGTGTGGACCTGATGACTGTTTGGGGGAGAGACAGGTGCATGTACCTGATGACTGATTGTGGGGGATACAGGTGTATGGACCTGATGAGTGATTGTGGGAGAGACAGGTGTGTGGACCTGATGACTGTGAGAGAGACAGGTGTGTGGACCTGATGAGTGACTGTGGGAGAGGCAGGTGAGTGGACCTGATGAGTGATTGTGAGAGAGACAGGTGTGTGGACCTGATGAGTGACTGTGGGAGAGACAGGTGTGTGGACCTGATGACTGTTTGGGGGAGAGACAGGTGTGTGGACCTGATGACTATTTGGGGGAGAGACAGGTGTGTAGACCTGATGAGTAACTGTGGGAGAGACAGGTGTGTGGACCTGATGACTGTTTGGGGGAGAGACAGGTGTGTGGACCTGATGACTGTTTGGGGGAGAGACAGGTGTGTAGACCTGATGAGTAACTGTGGGAGAGACAGGTGTGTGGACCTGATGAGTGATTGTGGGAGAGACAGGTGTGTGGACCTGATGACTGTTTGGGGGAGAGACAGGTGTGTGGACCTGATGAGTAACTGTGGGAGAGGCAGGTGAGTGGACCTGATGAGTGATTGTGAGAGAGGCAGGTGTGTGGACCTGATGAGTGACTGTGGGAGAGACAGGTGTGTGGACCTGATGAGTGATTGTGAGAGAGACAGGTGTGTGGACCTGATGACTGTTTGGGAGAGAGACAGGTGTGTGGACCTGATGAGTGACTGTGGGAGAGACAGGTGTGTGGACCTGATGACTGTTTGGGAGAGAGACAGGTGTGTGGACCTGATGAGTGATTGTGGGAGAGACAGGTGTGTGGACCTGATGAGTGATTGTGGGAGAGACAGGTGTGTGGACCTGATGAGTGATTGTGGGAGAGACAGGTGTGTGGACCTGATGAGTGATTGTGGGAGGGGCAGGTGTGTGGACCTGATGACTGTTTGGGGGAGAGACAGGTGTGTGGACCCATGGTGGTTTCATGGCCTATGCTGATGCTGCTGCTCCCTGAAGCTCTGGGACCACAGAGGAGGAAGCACTGACAGGGCTCCAGTCAGTGCTGGCAGGGCTCACAGCTGGTGCAGTGCAGAGAAACCTTCCCCATTGAGAGGCTTAGACAGTCTTGTTCCATACAGACCACAGACCTGTCAGCAAAGCCATTGCCCTGCAATGCATGTGACATGCACTAAAAACTAAAGGCAGCCGTGGTGGAAAGAGGCCGTGGCAGTGTCTCCAGGCTGCAGGGGAGGATGGCGCGTGCCCCACTGGGAGGGAAGGGTATGCACCCCCAGGGGCTGTGGAATTCTAGGCTCACCTCTCCCTGCACCCTCCTCGGCCAAGCCCAGGTGTGGGGAAGGAAAGAGAGGTGATGCCCTAGTCCGGAGGCCAAGGAGCTGCCCTTTCTGGCCTCAGCTCTCTGGAAGCTCCCAGGGGGATGTCGGCCTCAGCTGCTGCATCCAGGGGAGGGGGCTTTCTGTGTGAGTCCTGTGCGAGGCACAGGCATCAAAGTAAGTGGCACTAATTGTTCTGGAGTTTACGTCCTGATGGGGAGGCAGTGCATGAGGAAGAAAAGTAGGTGGTGTGTTATCCACGCAGCTCAGTGGGAAACATTGCTGCGAATGTGGGAAGGTCGGGGGTGGGAGGCAGGTAAGGTCTCAACAAAGAGCTGCCATTCAAGCAATCACCTGTCACCTCCTAAAGGTGGCCGTGAGCCACGTGGACCCGGGGGAAGACAGGTGTCCCCAGGGAGGACAGGGAGTGTGCAGCACAGGGCCGCAGAGCAGCAGCGTGGTGGGGACGGGGAACAGAGAGGAACAGGTCAGTGTTGAGAGAGGCGGGCCACGCCTGTGCTGGGTGTGTGGGTCCTTGTGGCCACTGTAAGGATTCTGCTCCTGCTCTGAGTGAGATGGAGGCCATGGAAGGAGAAGTGGCATGAAATGGCGTATCCTAAAGACTTGCAGTGGCCTCTGTACTCAGCATGGGTGGAGGAGCGAGAGGGGAAGCTTGGAGGCGTGGGGTTACTGTGGTCGTCCAGGTAACAGGCTATGGAGGCTGGGACATCCCGAGACGAGGAGCTCAAGGCCACCTAACAAGAAACGGTGAGCAAGGCCTTGACACAGAGGCCTTGACGGTGACACAGGCCTTGACACTGGGTGCTCTCTTAGAGATTTTCCTGTGAATAAAATCTGGAAGCCACTGTTGAAGTTCCCATTTTGAGGAAGGTTATAGCAAGGCTTGTGGGCCTCACCTCGCCGCCCTCTTGTTGAATGGAAGTCTGCGGCTCTTGGCAGCGTGCTGGCCCCGTGCTGGGTGTGTGTTCAGAGCCGAGAGCGTGTCCAGTCTGCTGGTTTCCGGTCTCAGCACAAGGCTGTCTTACTTGCCTCCTCCTCATGGCTGTTTGGATGCTTAACAGGCACCTCCTTCCCCATCTGCGGTAAACCTGCCTCCTGAACGTCCCATCAAGGATTGACGGGCCTTTCCTTTTGCCATGTTATGTTTTGCATGAATAATTTGGTGGCAGTTCTATCTTTTAAGGTCATATTATGATTGCTATCTAAGCTCCTACATGTATTTTCACAGATAGAAATCCCGGGCAGAGGACACTTACTCTCCCTGTTTTCTCACAGGTGGGCGTTGAGCCTTGGGGCCTTCAGCCTCACACCAAGTTACAAGCAGCAGGTGGCAGAGCTGGGGTCTGAATCCGGCGACTGGATTCTGGAGCCAGGTCCCTCAGTCACAGCCGGCACTCTGTCCCCTGCCTGGGTAGCACGTTCGCTTTAACATTCATGCCAAGAGATTCGGGACACAGAGGAGGTCCTCCAGCCCCCTTTCTACAGGGGATTGAAGTCCATGTTTACCTTACCTGCCAAAGAACGGCTCCAGGCATTGGTAGAAATGTAGGGATCTCTCGGACTAATTTTGAGAAAGTGATCTCAATGTGAATGGTAGTTACACTCCAGTGACTGGTCATTGCTTGGTCCTTCCCTTCCCCATATTTCTCCTGGTTAGTTATTTTCTCTATGAAATAGTGTCACTCGAGAAACGAGGACTCCTTAAGACCACCGTGGAAACGTGGAGTGGCATGTCTGTCTCGCGAAATCACTGCTGCCAGTGAGGTACCTCATGAGGCAAAGCTGGACACGAGCCAGACTCAGAGCCCATACCCCATGTGAGAGGGTGGGGAGGGAGAGAGCACATGGCCGAAAGCCCCCAGGACTCGCCTGGCTCCCTCAGTCATGGCCGTGGCTCTCTGGAGTAACAGAAATCTGTTTATGGTGAAACTGCATAGAGAAGAGGCAAAGGAAGTGTAACGAGGATTTCCATTCAGTAGAAACAACCACTGCCCAACAGGGGACACCTGGACAGAGAACACCCAGCAGGGGACACCTGCACAGAGAACTCCCAACAGGGGACACCTCACAGAGAACTCCCAACAGGGGACACCTCACAGAGAACACCCAGAAGGGGACACCTCACAGAGAACTCCCAACAGGGGACACCTCACAGAGAACACCCAGAAGGGGACACCTCACAGAGAACTCCCAACAGGGGACACCTCACAGAGAACACCCAGAAGGGGACACCTGCACAGAGAACACCTAGAAGGGGACACCTGCACAGAGAACTCCCAACAGGGGACACCTCACAGAGAATACCCAACAGGGGACACCTCACAGAGAACTCCCAACAGGGGACACCTCACAGAGAACACCCAGAAGGGGACACCTGCACAGAGAACACCCAGAAGGGGACACCTGCACAGAGAACACCCAGAAGGGGACACCTGCACAGAGAACACCTAGAAGGGGACACCTGCACAGAGAACTCCCAACAGGGGACACCTCACAGAGAATACCCAACAGGGGACACCTCACAGAGAACTCCCAACAGGGGACACCTCACAGAGAACACCCAACAGGGGACACCTCACAGAGAACTCCCAACAGGGGACATCTGGGCAGAGAACACCCAAAGACAGTAGGGCCAAGGACAGTGTTTCCTGGCAAGAAAATGTTCTGACCACTCCCTAGGTCACTGTTACCACATCCACTGGTTACTACTGTTAAGTACACACATAAGACTGAAGGAACCTCGAACTACTAGTATATATAACTATGGGGGGGTAATTGGAAAAAGTACTTTACATTATTGTCCTTTTTTCTTTTCTGCTGATTGGATTCTACTGTTAGTGAAGTGTCCGTTTCCAGGAAATCTCTGCTTGAATCCCCTAAAATCAGACCATATGAGTCATAACATTCCCCTGAGATCTCTGAACAATTTGATTCCCACTTCTAATTTTAGATATTGCCTTAAGGAAATGTCACTGCCTTTCACTTAAGTGCACCAAAACAGACCAAGAAACCAGCAAAGAGACACACACGTGTGTGCGCGCGTGCACGTGTCTGTATGATTGGCAGGTAGATATTTATCCCTTGACATGTGCGGGGCACCTGTTCCATGCCTGGGAACTGTGGACACAGAGGTGACCACACTCGCATGTAAACGAGCTACTGTAAATGCCAGGCGAAGCACTTGGCCTAGCTGGTTGGAGGTCAGACTAGGTCAGCAGCCACAGGTTGCAGGGGGCCCACGAGGGCAGTGCTCAGGGTGTCCAAGCTGCATGCACAGGGGCCAGGACTCGTTTCAGGGAGAGGAGGGCATTCACGGGGCTGGGCCCGGGAAGAGCCAATCCATCCCTTTTGAAAGGCTCTGACTTTCAGGAGTTTTAGGATTTATACTGCATCCATGTGGGCATCTCATAGGGAGCTCTGAAGACAAATGTAAATTATGTGATTGACTGTAAATCCTTTCTTTTCTCCTTCTAGCAACACTCTCTTCCCTTTCCTATTCTTGCTTACCTTTCTTCCACGCCAGAATGAGGCCTGTGCCCATCAGCCCCTTGGTGCAGCGCCCAGCACCCACCCCTTAGGCTCCCTGTCCCGCTACCGAGTGCTCCATCACTCCACCTGATGCCTTGCACAGGCCATGAGTCCACCAACTGAGGGAAACTGTGAGATCGGGAAAGAGTTCACGTCCAATGAGTCACGGAGAAAACCCGGACTTCGCCTGGGAAATAGCATTGAACCTGAGAGCCACCTTTAAGCTTCCTGCGAACATGGGAGATCAGCTGTGCAAACAATGCCAGTCTCCTCTGTACTGGATGGTTTTCTCTCTTAGCTCCATAAGATTAGCAGAATTTATAGAACCACAGATGACACACTAAGCCCCATACAGTTCAGCGCACACCTGGAGGCGCTGCCGGAAAACCTGGCCTGAGGAAAAAGTCAGCGGTCACCTCCAGCTCTGGGAAATGCAGGGAGCTGGTGGCAGTGAGGGACCTGGTTTGCCTGGGCTCCGGGTGACTTCCCCTCCGTGGGGACACTGCCCGGAAAGGAAGAATGGCGATTTACATACCACAGCAGGGCTCATCCACCCTAGCCTCTGAGTCACAGCTGCCGGCTTGAGACATCCTGGGAAATCCCTGCTTGGAAGAGAGGAAATGTTAAAGTCGCAGTTGCTGGGCTTGTAACCATTCTGTGCAGCACAGTCCAGGGCTCCCCTGTAATGAAGAGGCACTGCACCTGTCTACCCAGTGCTTACTCTCTCTGTGGGCTTTTGAAACTTGGTATACTTGGTCTCCCTTGAAACGACACCTCAAGAGCCATTTTCTTTCTTCTTTTCCTTCTGTTCTCCAAGACACCAGGACAGACAGCTCCCCTGGTGCACCCTGAGCAGGGCACGCGGAGAATGAGCTCTGCGGAAGGCGCCACGGAGCCTGCGGAGGTAAGAGCGCGATCGGGGAGGTGGGCACCCCGGCCAACAGCATCTCTAAGGGTGCAAAGGTGAACGAGAGTGAACACGGCCAGGGTGCTCTTCAGCTAAGATCTCCTCTGCATTGTAAACAAGGCCATTCAGTAAGAAACGCAATCTGGGAGGCATTGCATTGTCTTTGCCAGCTCTGGGCTATATTTCTTCCTTCGCTTAGTGAGAGATTAGATCCGGTTCCTTCCCAAGTCTATGCATTTCATTTGGCTCTTGGTTTAGAAGAATTCGATTCAATGTAGAATTTAAAAAGGATATCATATTAATGTGGTTGGAAATACAACATATTATTGCAATAGAGTAACCATGGTAAAATATTCATATATATATTTGGAATTAGTACCATTGTCTTTGTTTGGTTACTGGTTACTACAACAGATACTATTTGAATGAATTAATGAATGAACGAATGAATGAACGAACAAATGTGCTTTCTTGATGTGTTTTTTTAAAGAGATAAGCAAGACATCATGGAAACTAAGTGAGGCTCATTTGCTCACTTGTGTATTTAACTGAGCAGCGTCAGACCTGCCTGACGTAAGGTAGTCTTGGTACTGTGGTAAGTGAGAGGGAAACACCCAGATGCTCTGAACGGATTACGTTTTATAGGGGATAATTGTTACATAATGGGGCCCTTAGTGGGACCAATGACTAAAAAATATGCATTTCTTGTAATATCAGATGCCTTCATTAGCAACTGGATATCAAAGCAAATGTAAAAGAAAGGATCCCCCCAAAATTGTGTTTAATAGGATTTGCGTCATTTTAACACACGCCTGAGACATAGGAACCATGGTAAAGTGTTGGCTAATCTCCAGAGCAGCTTCTGGTGAGAAATTTATGCTTGTAAGCCATTCCTGCTACTGTTCTCTCTACCTCCCTCCCTCCCTTCACTCCCTCTACTTCTTCCTCTGTCCTCTCCCTTCCTTCTCCCCCTCTCCTTCCCAGAGCTATATCTAGCTTTTCAATAACTCTTATTTATAAAATAAAAATTAAGGATCCATATATTTCATATTTTTTCAGAGAAAATTATATATGGGGGGAAAAAAAGAATACACACCATCTGATTACTCCTTATCCAGATTCCCAGAAGGCAGGGTCATACAAATGTTTGCTGATCCCAGATTTTTTGTCTATATCGCAGACAGAGAGAAGACCCTGTAAAGATCCTAACTCCATGTTCCCGGGCATGGTGTGACATGGGAGAACCTGGCACGTTAGCATGAACCCATGTTCCCGGGCATGGTGTGACATGGGAGAACCTGGCACGTTAGCATGAACCCATGTTCCCGGGCATGGTGTGACATGGGAGAACCTTGCATGTTAGTATGAATCATGATGACCTGTTGAGTTTGTTTAAAATAGAGGTGGGATAAGTAGGTGGACACAGAGGAATTCTGGGCAGTGAAACTGCTCTGTGTGATGCCGTAGTGATAGACACCTGTCACTCACCATACATCTGTCCAACCCCATCACGTGTGAAACGCCAGTAGGGGACAACGCTCACGCACACCATGGCCGGTGGTGCTGATGTGTCCGTGCAGGTTCACCTGTGTCACAAGGTGCCCCTCGGGTGGGATAGTGGGAGCCTACACATGTGTGGGGCAACAGGTGCACGGGGAATCTCTGCATCTGCCACTCAACTGTGCGATGACCCTAAAACTGCTCTAAAAATAGTCCATTAGGAAGAAAGTAGAGGTGCCCCGACTCCGTTTCAGAACTGCTGGCTCCATGCCCGGTGCCCTGTGGTTGCCTGGCTCCCACGTGACCCAGGGCTGTGTGAGAACCTCAGGCCTGGCGGTGGCCACGAGCCCTCTGCTCCGTGAGCTCAGGGCACACTGGGCAGGGCTGGCTCTCAGCCTGTTCCTTCACGGATGCCCAATATTTACTCTGTGCTGATCCACAGGGCAGTCTCCGCAAGTCTTCCCCAGAAGGGAAAGCCCGAATGCAGCTCCCGGCACACTTGTTGCCAGGATTCCGGTTCCACTTTGGCACTCGCCAAAGCCCCTCGCAGTCAGAATGTCGCTTTTACTCTTTTTCCTGTTAATCCTCACCCAAGGATATTCCCCCTGCCCCCATTGATTTTTAAAGAGAGTGGAAGGGAGGTGGGAGAGACACACACAGAGAGAAATAATGTGAGAGACACATGGATTGGTTTCCCGCCCCCCCAACCCCCCAAGTGCCCTGACTGGGGACAGGGATGGAGCCTGCAATGGAGGTACGTGCCAATGCTCTAACCGCTGGGCCAAGCTGGCTAGGACCAGAATGTGGCCTGTAAAGAAAGGGCGGTTTGAGTTGTGCATGGGTCTGAATGGGAAGAAGCAGGAAAATGAAGAACAGCGTCTACAGATCTGCAAGAGAAACCACCCCTAAAGCGCCGAGGGAAGCGTAACAGAGAAGATGGGAATGCAGTTTATAAATCATTTCTAGTGAAAGAAGCCCTGACATTCCGTGAGGATTGCGAAAGAGCATTTCCTGGCACGTCCCCGGAAAGCCAACGTGCTCTGAATGTGTTTCTTAATTGCTCATGAATATCTTTAAGCAGTTTTGTGGTCCACGGTAACTTGAGCCTGAAACCCAACCGCAGAGTGAGGGACTGCCGCCGATGCGTTGTATCACTACACAGAGACGAGCCAGTAGCAAGACTGCGGAGGGAGCTCCAGAGAAATCCCTGGGCACAGAGGGCAGGCGACTTCTAGAGCTGCTGTGCTTTCTTTAAACGAAAATGCCAACCCCTGACCAAACAAAAACGACCCTACAATTTGTTAGCCGGTGACTCTATTCAAAGGGCTGGTTAAAATGACGTAACCCACACGTTCCATGCCCACCCGCTGCTATAACATAATCGTAGGACGGCCATTGAGGCAGCTGACTTCCTGTTGTTTTAGAATCAACGTTCTGCCTTTTAACTGTATGTGCTGGTCTCTTTTCTTCCCGTTTCCCTCACTCCTCTGACCTGCGCCAGGGCCGCCCTTCAAGTCACGGACATCCCTACGAACATGCTTGTTTAGGAATGTTTCCTGTGTAAATGCCTCACCTGCAACCATGAGACTTGTCAGGTTTCTAAGTGCATTTTTAATAAAATAATTAAAGTCCAAGCTCATAAAATCCTAATTTCCTGCTTTCCGATTCCATAGATACTTTATAATTTGCTACAGAATTATTTTGTATTAATTTATATAAGGATTCCAAGGTGGATATAAAGCTTATGCAGCAACAGGCTTCTTGAAGGACTGTGAAGGGAGGATCATTGCTGCTAGAATAGACATTGTTTTATAAATCATGGCAGGAGAGTTTTCCAAATGCGTGTAGTTTGTGAAGGACAGTGTTTTTCCTGTTTATTTTATAGCCTATTTTGTTTCACTCTTTTTTTTTTTTTCCAAGTGTGCTAACCCATCAAGAGGAAAGAACTCGACAAATTCTCTTGAACGAAAGATAAGGTGCTTGGAAAAACAGAGAAAAGAGGTAATTTTGAAATATGAGTTGAATCAACATGCGCGATGGGCTGAGGCTGAGAATAAAACAGAGAGTGTATCACCCATTTTGCTACTGGGTCACAGTCATTCCCTCCAGGGCTGCACTTATTAGTGTGAGAGCACGTGCTTTTTCTTAGTCACCTACTTATCTCCTACTCGCTCTCTCAGTACAAACGAATGACAGGCATATAATGATAATCTTAATTTTCTTGAAACTTAGAGCTTATCGCCTGTGCCCTGTGTGCCTCGCATCTTGACACGCTGTCAAAGACCTTAAATATAGCTGGCTTAGGTGCTACGACCTCATGAACTGGGCATCTGACTGACGGGTTGAGGAGTGGTGCCATAAAGAACGTTTGCTTCTAAGATGTCACGGGAAATGTGATGGGTACTATTTTTTTGAGTTCTGAATTTCTGAGTTTAATGAATGTTAGAACCTCTTTATTCTTCTCGAAGGGGGAAGAGGTGAAAAATGTAGCAAGTTTAGCACCATCTATTGTTGTATCGCAAATCAGCAAGCTGGACAAGACGCCTTAATGAGCCAGTTAGTTAGGAGTCATCTTTACTGAGAGCAGGTTCAGAGCAGATTACCTCTGTCAAATTCTGAACCAACACAGGAGGGAGTATTTCCTTTTTATATCCTTCTAGTTCTTTGTGTAAGTTATTTTTGTAGACAATTTGTAACCTTGAGTATCATATTATATCTAACAAACACCTGTAACATTGAGTATCGTATCTATACAGGCACTTGGCATCAGTATCCGCGTATCAGTTAGATGGCTAGCTTGCAAGGTCAGACAATTAAGTTTATCTTTTCTATTCAAGCAAAAAAAAAAAAGTTATTTTATAGGCTAAAAATAACAGAGTTGACCTACAGAGTAATAGTCTGTCTAAGAATAACAGAGTAGTTCAAACGCAATTTCAAATAGCAGTTTTCCACAGGAGGGATCACTATGCTTCAGTATGTTGTCAATTTTGTAACTGCTCCTCTCAACTATTCTGTGTGTCACATCCTTCCTATTGCTTCTCTGTGCCTTCTACTCCCTGTGGCACTGCATAAAATACCATTGCCCTTGGAGATCCCTGAGCTACAATGAGGCATGCTACCAGGGCACAGAAAGGTCGACCCCTAAAATGCCATTAGTTCAGGTGTACACTCTTATAATAAACTAGAGGCCCATTACGGGAAGATTCCTGCAAGAATGGGGCTTCCTGTGGACTGAGCGAAGCAAAGAGGGGAGTAAAGCCTGCCGAAGCCCCTAGCCCAGCTGACAGGCCCGAACACTCCAGAGGTGGCAGAGCAGTGAGGGTGGATCCGCTACTGGAGTGGGCAGATCCTGCCTCTCCGCTTGGTCCCCGCGACCCCTGGCCGGGCTGCAGGCCCAAACACTCCAGCGGCAGGGCTGAGGGGACTGGGCGCCGCCATCTTGTGGCTATGTGCGCTGCCATCTTTGTGATGGAGTGGCAGTTAATTTGCATATTACTCTTTTATTAGATAGGATACCCACCTGTATTCCCAGAATAAGAATTACCTTGTAACTGCCATTCTAGATTAGATGGTTTGTTTTGCAATTAGGAGAAAGTCTTGCTACTTTTTAGCCATTGTGGCTGCCTTCTGCATGTATGTCTGCTGGTAATTGTTAGAGTTTCTCTAAATCAGGAATTTGCACACTCCCATTACAAGGAAACTAAAACACAGGTCATAGCATCTGTTCCTTCCTTCTATTTAGCACAGTTGTTTTTTTTTAACTTTCAAACTGCTTGCAACCTAAATTATTTCTAAATATTGTCTTAATGCAAAACTATTATTCCTTGAAAACCTATACTTTCAAAAACTCGATAGTATCCATTTGTTGATTCATATTACAAATCATGTGTGGATTTTTAAAAGCCCATTATTGCAAGCAAATGATACTCAGTTAATGGGTTTGGAATTTGTTAATATAAATTCTGCTTTTAAAAAGCTGGGAGAAAGACTTTACTATAATAATCAATATAAGCACATAGACACATATGGAAAGATTTGAAAAAAAGACATTTTATATTTTAATGAATCTTACAGAAAATCATCAAAACTTAGACATTTTTACCAGATTCTGGTTAGTTTAAACAAAGAAGATAAAAATTCACATAACTAATGTTTCACAAAGCTAATGGTGCTAATAACATGTTCGGTGGACTGGTCAAGATACACCAGCGATGAGAGAGTTTCGAGAACACCGTCCTCCCCAGGGCTTCCAAAACCTCAGCAACCTCACAACCTGATTTCCTTCTGGCCAAATTTCCAAATGGGCAGAACCCTTCGCTGATTTACAAGTGTTAACGGTTGCAGCTCCTGGAGGTGAACCGGCAGTGGGACCAGCAGTTCCGAAGCATGAAAGAGCTGTATGCCAGGAAGGTAAGCCCCTGCCTGTCCGGGATCTGCTTCCAGTCAATCACTGGGGGAGCCAATCAGGAGGGTTTGGGATCCCAGGGGCGGGATGGTGCAGAGCCAGCAGCTGAAGGAGGCTGCCCTCTGGGCACTGGAGGCGAATGCCCGCTGTCAGTTCATGGTCTTGGCAATGGCTCACCTTGCCTCTGGAGCCATCGTGGGAGTTCTCATGCACAGTGATACGGGTGCATGGAGCACCTGGGTGAGAGGACCAGGGCCACAGACACGCAGGTTACCTGTGGGTGAGGTCGGTCTCAGGTGCACCCCGTGTCACGCCAGGCCAGCTCTCTGATTCCTTCACTGGACGGCATGGCGACTCTGCACGGGGACACAGGGCCCCAGGGGAGGCAACAGAATGGGACGTCCCTTCTTCTCGCTAAAGCAGGTTCTCTCTCAAGCAGCGTTTGTTTTGCTGTCAAAAACTTTTTTGGAGAAAATATCTTATGAGAGGTCCAAGTCAATTTAGAGTTTAAAATCACCCCACAGCCAAGAGAGGAAGAGAGCGAAGACCCCGATAACTGGGAGTGCAGAGCCCCACCGAGAACGCAGGGCAGGCTTGCTCATGCCTCCCGTGTTCATGCCCAGAGGCCTTGGACTTGGAGAGAGGGACACGCCCCCACTTCAGCCATGGTCAGGCCCCCTGCGGTCCTGAGTCTGGGGAAGCGTGGGGGCCTCCACACAAAGAACATGATCTGAGCACGTTTACATGGCGTCCGAGTGGCTGGCGGGAGCGTGACGGGGTTGGGGACACAAGGGGTTGGAGAGGTGCCATCCCCCTCCCTCCGGGGAGGCACCTGCCCTGGGCCCCTCACTGCCTTAAGCACTCTGGGCTCCAGTGGCCTGTGCAGGTCAGGCTGTGGGTTAGAGGGGGCTGCTTTCCTCAGGGGCGCAGGTGCCCCTGTCCCACCGGCCACTCCTGGGCAGTTGCGGGTGGGAGGCCAGGCCCAGAGGCCCTGTCTAAGCTCTCACTGTGCCCTAGGAAGTGGTGTGGTTGGAGCCAGGAGGGAGGCTGGGCTCTGGTGGGGGACCGGCCTCTTACATGCAAATGTTCCGGCCTTGGTCAGGGCATGGGAATGGACCCTGCGTGGGACCCCCAGGAGTGGGGCCTGGCTGTCCCTTTTGGCTAGCTGGGAGAAGACCCGGGGATATGGGCTCCAGTGGGGGGCTGAGGGGGGGCTGTAACCATCTGTGCCAACCTCCCCAGCTTGCAGAGCTGCAGATGAAGATGGAGTCCACAGAGCGATTCCTCAGCGGCCTGGAGCAGGGACGGCCAGAGAGCCAGAGGGCCAGCGCCGGGCCCGCGGACCTGGCCCAGGAGCAGCAGCAGAGAGAGGAGGTGGGCGCATCCTGGTGACCCAGCCCGGGAAGCTGAGGACATGGGGCAGGGACAAGGGTGAGCGAGGACAGTGATGCAAGTCACAGGGCCACAGAGGGCCCTTCTCAGGACTCAGAAGGAAGGATATGTCCTCTGTCACACAAATGGGCAGGTGGACCCTGAGCCACGGAGCTGGTGGTATCTTTCTGGGGCATTTCAGCATCAAAAAAATTCAGCTTTTTCTTTTCTTTTTTTTTTTTAAACTCATATTTAACAATAATATGACAATATCTTGCATCAGTACAGCTGTTTTTCATTTTACAGAGAGCTTTACAAATAGGTATTATTTTTTAAAATATATTTTTAATGGTTTCAGAGAGAGAAAGGGAGAGGGAGAGAGAGAAACATCAATGATGAGAGAGACTCATTGATCAGCTGCCTCCTGCACACCCCACACTGGGGGATCGAGCCCACAACCCAGGCATGTGCCCTGATTGGGAATCGAACCGTGACCTCCTGGTTCATAGGTCGATGCTCAACCACTGAACCATACTGGATGAGCCAAATAGGTATTATTTTTGAAATCAGAAAAATGTAACATTTTGGAAAGTCCCTCACCCTCCTTATCACATTTAGCATTCCCAGCTCACCTGGGAAGAAAACGTGATTTCTGCCATTTGCAAGCTGAGAAAGCTGAGCTGTGAGGAGGTCAGGCGTCATGCTGATGATGATCGCTTAGTCCCTGGGCACGGGAACTATCTCATTCGCAGTCCCACCGCAAAGTGAGATTGGGGACTCTGATATCTTTGTCTGAGGTCACACAGCTTCCCGGCATTAAGGAGAAAAGAAGGATTTCTTCGATGCTAACCCGCCCTCCACCAGGAAACGGGCTCCAGTGGGAGGCCCTGAGAACCCTGGGCCTGGCTGTGTGGGAGTGGGCATCTGCCTGCAGATCAGTAATCAGAACTGCGTTGATTTTGTTTTCTCGCTCTTCACTTCAGAAGGAAAAGCAGACCCTGAGCGAAGAATTACACGCGTTGAGGAAAGAAAACAAGCTGTTAAAGGAAAACAATGCTGTCATGAGCAGGAAGAGGGAACATTATGAATGTGAAATAAAACGCCTTAACAAGGTACTAGGCAGGCTGGGCTGGGGCGGCCCAGAGAGCGGCCCTGGGCGAGGGCCCCTCCTGGAGAGGCACACGTGGCCCGGGCTGCAGGGGAGCTCCCGGGCCGGGCACAGGGCGTCTCTGTGACATTACACATCTCTCCTCCCTGCGTGGGTCAGGAGGCTTGGCCATGAGGCTTTGAGCATTCATGTCCCTGCAATGACTCCTCATGGAAAACAAATGAGAAATTCTAGAGGAGAGTCAGGACGGTGTTTAGTTGGCAGAGCCACATAGAGCAAGCAGGTGTTAGTGAGCAGCCGCCTGTTTCTGGGTCAACCACAGGAAGCAGGCTGCTCTCGACACCATCAGCAGGACTCTGGTGTGAGCTGATGGGGTAGGGGGTGCGTGTGTGTGTGTGTGTTTTGGGGGGAAAGGGTCAATGAAAAATTAAATGCTTTGCTGTTGACTTTTCCAAGGGCCATGTCATATGTGGACCAGGAGCCCTGGAAATACATGGTTCCGTGGAGACACACATCTCTCAAAATACTAGAAATGAACCAAACTAATAGAAATCGTCTTCCAGAACAGGAGTGGTGGTTGGCCCTAAAAATGCCTGTATTGCAGACTGTGTGTTTCATGCTATGTTTAACTGTGACCAGGGTGTCATTTAAAGCAGTGGTCGCCAGCCGGTGGCCCGCGGACCACTAGTGGTCCATGAGGTCCCAAAGGTTGGCGACTGCTGCTTTAAAGGTCCCCACGTGTTAGTATGGCCTGTATCGTTAGCAGAGTGCGTATTCAAGCTGTCTGCAGGCCTGGACTTCAGGGGGAAAAGGGGATGTAGGGGTAGACTTCATAAACCAGACACTTCTTATCCTCCAAGAGAAAACAGTGGCCAGATACAAATTCAGGGCAAAGATGTGTTTTCCCCCTTTTATTCTCTGCTGAAGCTTCTCCACAGATGACTTAGAGGAACTGGCATGGAGATCATCTTTGAAACCCTCCCACTTTTGACCGATTGCTTGGTCAGCTTTCTTCTATTCTCTCACTCATTTCTCTCCATGTAGCACAAGGTGTAAGTTGTAGGAAACAGAACATCCAGGAACTCTGGGTTTTGCTCATGTCCATGGGGACTCTTTATTTTTGTGTATCTTTATAGTCATCAGAAATTTTTAAAAGTTAGACCAACACTAATATAAGTCTTGTGATTCTAATCATAAAAATCTCAGTGAGAAAAATTAATTTGGGTAAAATTCAAGTCTTTATGGAAATGTCCACTTCTCCAAGAGAATTTTTCTGGCTGTCCTAATTGAAATGACAGCCTCCACCCTAGTCTCTCCTGCTTTAATTTTTCCTTAGAACTTGCTGCTATGGAATATATGCTTAATGGCTCCTGTTTATTATCTTTTGTGCTTCAGGACTCCCAACCTTGACTGGAAGCTCAAGGTCGAGGGTATATTTCTGCAGGGCCACCCTCTCCATTAGACAGGATGGGCCCAGTGCCCAGGGCCCATGGTGCTTTTAGGGACTCATGAATATGTCAATTGTTCTTAAAATTAGAAGGAAATAAAAGTGAACTGTTAGTGAACATGTTTTCATATTCATCTACTAGTACTCATCCTCAGAATACAGTTATGAAATATAATTTTAATAGCTATTTCGATAGTGGAACAGACTCACCAATACTTTTCTGCTTTGTTCATGGCTGAAGCCGGGTGCCTAGAACATGACCCTGCTCATAGGATTCTCTTAAATATTTGTTGAATGAATGAATGAGTGAATTTAATTAGCTAGTACATAGATGTTCAGTAGCTCATTTTGAACCTGTGAAAGCATGAGATTCATGCGTCAACAACACATTACTTATGAGTAGTGAGGAAAATAAAAAGCCAGAAAATATTTCACCCCACATGTCTATCTATATCTTAAGTTGTCACTTAAAAAACACAGGCATAAAATGATGAGTCATTTAGTGCATGTGCTAGTGTCTATTGGAAGGTAAGAAATTATTCTCATTCACACAGTACATTTTTTTTTGTGAATCCTCATCTGAGGATATTTTTTTCAGTAATTTATTTATTTTTAGAGAGAGAGTAGAAGGAAGGGAGGGAGGGAGGGGGCAGAGAGAGTGAGAGGGAGAGAGAAAGAGAGAGAGAAACATCAATTGGTTGCCTCCCACACAAGCAGCAACTGGGACCGAGGACCAAACCTGGAACCCAGCTACATGCCCTTGACCGGGATTGAACCCATGACTTTACGGTGTGTGGGCCAATGCTCTAACCACTGAGCAACAATGGCCAGGGCCACAGCAGATCTTGCTTTTTTTTTTTTTTTTTTGCCACTTTAATAAGTAGTAGTTACTCGAAATGTTGATCTGGGTGGCTGATAGGGTACACCACCATCACAGCATGGAACTCGGGGCCCACTGCCTGTGGACCCCCGGGCTCGGCAGCTAATGAACATATGGTTTTCAGAAGCTCACACAACAGTGTGTCCTCAGTTCAGCTTAATTGCTTTGAAGGAGCACCCAGGGCTTTGTTTTTGGTCAGGTTCTGGAAGAGAAGGCAGATGTTTAACCAAAGTGAACGAAGTTACGTGGGGCCGGTCAGCCAGGCCACCAGTGGGAGACTCGCTGTGTCTAGTCTCACACTGTGAGGTGGGTGGGGATGGGCAGTGTGTCTGTGCTGCTCACCAACTGCCATGCTCCTGCCCTGAAACAGGGCACAGGCACCTGCTCAAGGAAGCTGGAAAACCCGAGATGGAATGCCTGTCCACTAGACTCACCTTTCATCTCTGACTCATTTGCAAAACTTCTAGGAGCCTGAATAACATGAAATGTAGACCAGGAAATTCAAATATCACAAGACCCACAAAGATGGTCTATTCATAGGGGCAGGACATGGAACCAGCATGTCTGATTGTTTTGACTTGTTGGGCTCACCCCCCCGCCCTAGATTCTCTACTACTTAATAACACATTTTATTTTTTAAAGTACTTTTATTGATTTCAGAGAGGAAGGGAGGGAGAGAGAGAGAGAGAAACATCAATGATGAGAGAGAATCACTGATCGGCTGCCTCCTGCACACCCCACACTGGGGATCAAGCTCACAACCTGGACATGTGCCTTTGACTGGAATCAAACCTGGGACCCTTCAGTCCACAGGCTGATGCTCTATCCACTGAGTCAAACCAGCCAGGGCCTTACTAACACATTTTAAAAAATTATAACTATTATGACATTTCCTAGAACTATGTAGCTAAGCAACAAATTTTAACAAACAATTCTTCTTGGAGGAAGAAGAAAGCTCTATTTCCGTTACAACTTCCTGAAAAATGACATTGACATCAGCTTGCACAGGGTCTGTGGGCACTAAGGCGTTCCGTGATGAACTCCTAGGCTTCCACACATGCTGGAGACCACACATTGGTTTTTCCTTCCTTGCCTTTATGAGCTCATTGCACAGTGATGCAGGCAGGTGGGTCGCTGATAGTATCATACAATGGGATCGATGAGTTCCCGTGGCTCTGGAAGTCTCCCTCCCTGTTTGCACAGAGACTCGGACAATAAGCAAGTCACCGCCCAGCGTGTGCTCTGAGACCATACCAGCGGGAGCCATGCTCCGTCACCATTGTTGGCATCTGTTCTAGAGGCCAGGAACCAGAGGCCCTCAGAACAGAGGTGCTGACACTCATTGACATGACCAGACAAAAATACACGTAAGAGTGCTATGGGCTGAGGAGTACGGCTGAGAATCCTGTTGGCAAACCTAAATGTCTTATTTCCTTCACCTCCCCACCCCAGGGGAAACGCACGTTGTACTGAATGTCATGAAAGCAGAGCGCCTCCTCTGCCTGCCCCCCCGCACCCCCACCCCCCGTGGGTTCCTGGCGTCTTCCCGGGGAACAGGGTGCTGCGGTGAGGCCAGGCAGGCTGCTGCAGAGGGCGGGGCGGACAGTGACTCTGCATGGCTCACGTCTCTGTGTCCCTCTCTCCCACCGCGGACATGGCGATCTAGCAGAATGCATGTGGGATGGCATCTGGCCCAGCAGCATCAGCTCTGGGGGAGCAGGGTCTCAGGCCCCAGCCCCGGCCTGCTGACACAGGGTCTCTGGAGCCATCACCCAGGGGCAGGCATGTCTGCTGCCTCGCGGGGAAGCTGTCCCTCAATTCTAATCGTTACTGATAGAGTTCGTATTTGACTGAAGCAGAGAATCTAGAGAAAGACAGAGCCTAGAGAAGGAGCAAAGATATGCCATCCTTTCGCGGCGGGCTAGGTGGAGGGGGGCTGTGACAGCAAAGTCTTCAGAATAACCATGAGGGCTGAATACCATAAGCATCATCATGGAGAAAAGACTGATTCTGAAAAGAAATGCCCAGGCCAGAAACCCGAAAGCCATTCCGTCATGAGAGTGGCACTCATGAGGAAACACTGCTGTGCGGGTGCCTGGGAGGCGATCACGGTGACTGTCACAGAGAATGCGTGCCATGTGCCTCGCAGGTCAACGATGTGCTTGTCTTGCAACACAGGCTCTTCGGGAGGCCCTGAAGGTCGAGTGCTCTCCGCTCCCAGAGGACCGTCTGCGGGGGCCTGAGCCGGGTTGTGGGCACGAGGAGATGAGGACAGAGATGGAGGTGCTCAAACAGCAGGTGAGAGGCTGCAGGGGCGTGAGCACGTGGAGAGGCTGGCCCTGGTCCGACGCCTTCGGGCATCTGTGAGAGTGCTTTGCACGGTGTGTCAGATAGCTCTTTTCAAAGCTTCGTGGCAGAATACAGAACACGGCACCTCAGACTCGTTAGCAGAAGGACTCGAGTGTCGGATGGGTTCAGAGGTTTGTCCAGGGTCACACCAACGACCCTTCTGGCGCGATTCTGTGAGTTTCAGGGAGGCATGCCTCACTTTGCAAACAGTGTTAACCGGGTCTCTGGGCCGTCTCGTCTCAGAAAGTGGGACAGCTGGGCTGTTGTTTTGCAGCTTTCAGCTTCCAGGCTTTTGAACAATGCGGGTGGTCTTAAAGGGAATACTACTCCACACCAATCGCAGTCACTGCGGGGCTAGGCCTGCTCCTCCGCCCTCACACAGGCTCCGCCTCCTCCCCACTCACCTCACCTCATTCATGGCTGCCGAGCCTTAAACATTAAATATGTATACCTGCATGGAAGTCTATATGAGATGTTTAATTTCTTCCTCTCTCGTTGATTACATTTTGTAGTATTATAGAGTTAAACTTGATGAACTGCCAGTTAAAACTCATTGCCCTATTGGGGATGAAGGTATCAAGTGCATTAGTGTTAACAGACAAAATTCTAACTACTAGGTTCCCATATGCATTGTAATTTACATCATGGTCTTGGAGGAATCCCTTTGCCTCATTCCCGAAGCTTCGTTTGTTATTTCCACAGCTCCACATGCTAGCCGTCCAGCCATTAGTCAGCACTGTGCCAATGAAAAATAACAATAATTAAACCAGCTTTTCTATTTGGTTTGCTTACTTTTCTGAAATATTTGGAGCATCTCAGGATAGCTGTTTCATTGAAATATTACTACGTTTCTTTTTCTGTAATTTACCTCCAAAATTGCCTGTGGGAACCTTTGAATAATCATGCTTTGGTTCTCCACATATATGAGACTTTCACCTCCGGGCTGCATTCACCTGGTCACTTATGTTTGCACACAGCGTGTCAACACATAGTATCATCACTTCACCATGGTTGTTAGCAAACTTCTCTCATAACTCCATGCAGGCACCACATGTCTGCACACTGAGCTGGGGGTGGGGGGTGGCTTCTCTAAACAGTCACACTTACCATGGGACGAGGGCACCAACAGCAACCAAATAGGCAGCCAATAATGGCTGATGACAATGTTTCTCAAAATATCCATGTTATTACTCTACTTCTGAGTCCATGAATTCAGGAAAAAGTGGAGAATGGCCATGCTAAACAAAGAGAAAGATAGAATTACAGTTACAATGACAGTCTCATGTGTTAGGTGGAACCCTGCCATGAGGAAATTGTCATGGAAGGGAGAAAGGAACACGCAGACGGACAAGCCCAGCTAGCACTGCGCTTAGGAGGAAAGGAAGCCACAGTAACAGTAACGGTGGTGAATGTCTCTTAGGTGAAAATCTACGAAGAAGACTTCAAAAGGGAGAGGTCGGACCGAGAGAGACTCAGTCAGGAGAAAGAGGAGCTGCAGCAAGTGAACCGGACGTCCCAATCCCAGCTGAGCCAGCTGAAGGCCAAGGTACACGGCAAAGCAAAGGGCCTTTGCCCACATGTGTATGTTGCACTTTTATCCTCTCCCTTAAGGGAAAACTTGGGACTCTTGGGCTTCTGGTATTTGACACTGAATTTTTTTGAGAGGTTAGCACTGGGGATAAAACTATACTAATAAAAGCATAATATGCTAATTAAACTGGACATCCTTCCAGACAAAGCCATGGTGGTGGGGCCAAGGCAGAGGCAGTTAGGGGTGATCAGGCTGGCAGGGGAGAGCAGTTAGGGGAATAAGGCCAGCAGGGGAGAGCAGTTAGGGGGATCAGGCCAACAGGCAGGCGAACGGTTAGGAGCCAGTGGTCCCGGATTGCGAGAGGGATGTTTGACTGCTGCTTTAGGCCCAATCCCACTGGGATGTCTGACATCCCCCGAGGGGTCCCAGATTAGAAAGTGTGCAGGCCAGGCTGAGGGACACCCCCCTCCTGTGCATGAATTTCATGCACCAGGCCTCTAGTTATTAAATAATCTTGTGAGAAATTGGAAGCAACTGGATATTTCTTTTAGTGTAAGTATAGTGAGAAGTTACCCAAGCAACTTCTTTTCTGAAGTCTAATTCTTTTGATCTTTTTCTCCTAATATTTATTTTGGTTGCATGGGAGCTGGCCTACCCAGGACGCCCACTCCAACCTGAAACTCTCCAGTGCAGTGCAGTTGTCTCCAAGTTCTTGTCACTTTCTTTGAAGGGCTGTGTTGGAATGTTCCTGTCTTCCTAAAGCATGCCCATGGCTACGTGTCATTTCCATGTCTGGTGGAACCGAGACATTCCCTCTGGGGGTTCCCAGGTTAAATGTGACCGGAGTATTTGGGAAGCCAGTAATGTGAGCCAGCTCATTGGAATAGGGTCTATTAAATGTAAGCTGCTAAAATGAAGCATAATAGACTATATTAAAAGTAGACTCAGGAAGCTACCATGATGGGTAAATATTAATGTGAATGAAGAAAATGCAGCAGACACAATTTTGGCTTCAGAAAAGAAAATGCACTACAAACTATCTGACACTGTCCCAGGACGTGCCTGGACTCCTGTGGAATGTGACACTGGCTGCCTCTGTCCCATTCAATGAATAACAGAAGCTGTTCTGTGTCCACACCCATATCTGCACCTCCCCCCGACCCACCTCCCTGTGGAAATGTATCCCCCTGATGCTGAGAGTGGTAATGGCCCCCTACACACTGGAATAACAATGTGAACTGCCCAAGTCTCCAGACTTCATTTGGGATTTTCAGGACGGAGCCCATGCATGTCTGGAAAACCTGATGCCTGCCTGCTCTCCTGCGCCTCAGCTCTGTGGTCCCCCACACCTCCACGCGTCACCGCCAGCTGGTCTTAAGCAGCGTTAGGAGGAACTGCTCAGACCCTTTCTGATAAGCAGATGCCTGTGCTTTGCCCACAGATAAAAGCGTGCCAGGTGGAGAAAGAAAGGCTGGAAAAGCAGTTGGAACAGGTACGTGGATGCTCACTGACCTCCCCAAGCCTCTCAGCGCTCTCCGCGCCCCTGTGCTCCCCAGGATGGCAGCTCCTCCGAAGCCAGTCCCATGGCCTCCACGCTCCCCACGGGGCCCAGGCAGCCCTGTGCTCACGGTGGCTGAGCGCCGCGGAGAGAGCGTCAGGGACCCCAGCCCTGCACGCATGAGAAACACATGCTCTGCGACACGTGACTGAAGCCCGAGCCGGTGGGTTCTCACAAGGAGCATCCTGTGCAGACCACGGCCACCTGGGCGGCCACTCCTGTGGTCCTGCAGTTGCTGACAGTTTATGGTGGGAAACTACCACCAAGATGCCCGCCTCTTCTGAGAAACAGGGTCCCCTCTCGGCCCGACACTGTCCCGTCCCCCGGGCCGTCGTAGCCCTCATAGCCCTCATTGCTTCCTCTATGACTTGTTGTGCCAAAGGGAGTTGCCTCAGGTAAGAGAACTTCCTGGAGCTCAATGGCAAGGACCTTCTCTGAAGACAGCTCAGTGAAGTTAATGCCAACTACCTTTCAAGTCTCACTAATTTCTTCAAAATTAGAAAAATCGCAATTGCACCTCAAGTAAACCGGCCTGTGAGCCCATCTGTGCTGGTCCAGAGCCCACACTGACCTCCTCCTACTCTGACGGAGGGTTATGCCAGACTTAGGCTAACCCTGGCCCAGGTGGCTCAGTTGGTCAAGCATCATCCTGTGCACCAGAGGGTCACAGGTTCGATTCCTGCTCAGGGCACATACCCAAGTGGTGGGTTCAATCCCCGGTCAGGGCTCATAAGGAGGCAACAGATCCAAGTTTCTCTCTCACATTGATGTTTCTCTTTCTCTTCCTTCCTTCCGCTCTACTAAGATCAATGAAAAAAAAAAAAAAAAAAAAAGACTACCGGCCAGTGTGGCTCATTGGTTGGGTGTTGTCCTGAGCACCAAAAGGTAGCAAGTTGGATTTCTGGTCAGGGCATATGCCCGGGCTGTGGGCTCAGTCCCAGGTTTGGGGTGGACAGAAGGCAGTTGATCGATGTTTGCCTCTCACATCAATGTTTCTCTTTCTTTCTCTCCCTTCCTCTCTCTCTAAAATCAATAAATTAAAAAAACAAAACAGAAACCAAACCATGTGACTGCCTAAAGCAAGTGTCAGTGTGAGCCCCTTGCTGTACCCACTCCCAGTGAACAATGGCCTTGTCTCCTCAGATGCGTATCCCGCCCTGTCGCTGCGGCCGGGGTCTCCACCTGCCGGAGGCGGGCACACCTGCCGGCCCCGGGGCTGTGCAGGACGTACCAAGGCTCCCGGTGAGTAAGCTCGCTCTCCAGCCTGAGGGCTGACCCGTGTTCTGATGCGTGTTCTGATGCGGTGACATCAGCCCATCTCTGGAATGTGGCACCTTAGCTCCGCCCCCAATCTGTGGAGTGACGGGGCCACACGCACTGTCATTGACTTGCCATATTGTGTCCACAGAGATATGAACATTCACTGCAAGGTGTCACATTGAGCTCCAGCCCCTGGAACAAACACACAGCATTTTATATGGGTCATTTTTAATGCCAGACCTGATTATACCAGGAGGACGTTTTTATGTATAAAGCAAAGCAAAGGGAATAAAGCAAAAATCAGTTCAAGAGACGTCCTTTCTGTTGTAAACTTAGGATGAACGACTGTGGATGGTGCTACATCTGGGCAAAATAGTTTTTGACATTTTCCAATTGGAAGGATATTCTTAAAGGGGCCAAGAGAAAGTGACCCACTTCTGTTGCTCCCCACACCTGTGCCCCCCCCACACACTCCGCCCCCAGGCAGGTGCATGGACAGTGGGGCAATCCTGTGTGAGTGGAAATAACGCAGACAGTCTGCCTGAATGTCAGCCCAGCACCCTCCCTGCCTCCCAGCCCCAGATTCCACCGCCCTCCCCAACGCCCACTATCCTGCCTGCGAAGACAGAGCCTTCACACAAGGAGAAAAAAGATGCCTTTTTCGGTGTTTTGCATTTGGCCTAACCACTCCCCTCTCCCACTGCTTTTATTAACGGTGCTTCTAATTTTGCAGAGTCTGAGACTTTAGCTGGATTTCCCCAGCAGAGCACCTACAGAGAACACAAACTGCCTTTCTTAAATTGGCCTGTGATCAGCCATGGGCCCATTCTTCTGTATCTGAATGTGACTCGAGCCCTTCCACTCGGGAGGGCCGGTGCCTGCGGCATCAGGGATTTAATGAGCCTTCTGCTCGAACCTCGTCTTGCTGCAGAATCGCCACTTCTGTCTGCTCGCCTACCTTCCTCCAGTTCTTCTGTTTCCTTACGTGCTTGCTGACTTTCAGTCTTTGCAGAAACGTTTCTGGGAATCTTCAAATGCGGCTACGATTCTTTACATACTTTTTAGAGAAGGGAGAAGTAAGTTAATATTGCAGAAACTATGAAGAGAGAGAAATTTACTTAGATGTTAGCGCCTATGGGTTGAGGGATTGGAAAAATATTCTTGGGGTCAGTTGACTGTAAAACCAATAAATCATCCAGGTTTATCTGGAAGTAAAATGGCTTTTCCTTCACACCTTCACTTATGTACAGAAGATAGGAATTCTCCTGTCATAATAGCTCAGCAAACTTTCCTCATCGATTTCCCGAGATACAGGCCCGATCATGTAAAATTACCACCCATAAGGCCTGCGTTTGAAGAAGATTCCAAGCCGTGTGTTAAGGCCCACATTTTCAAGCAGTGCTTATGTAAACAAAAATCTCAGCGTGACGGCAGAATTCACAAAGACGCCCGGTGTTTGTTTTAAGAGGCTGTTTCTGAGCCTGAGTGAATGCACGTGTGATTGCGTTTGTAAAATTACAGCATGTTCACCACTTTGGGCACCTTGGCGGGAGTGTGGGACTGAGTCTCAGCCCTTACCCAGTGCATCGCCCAGGCAGCTCCACATAAAGGAGCAGATAGAAACCGGAGGCTATTTCATTTCCTCCCCAGCTTTTTGTGCTCCAAGGGAGCCAAGAGCCCAGGTGTCTGAGGGGAGTGCTGGGGGCGGAGTGCAGGCTGTGCTGAGAGCAGCTTTCTGTCTTATCAGGGACTGAGCTTTGGGGCGACCTCCAGTGGCCGGGCCGCCCTGCAAAGCTCCCCTTGGCTCCAGGTTAGAGCAAGTCCCCGAGTTCTCTCGAGAGGTGACTGAACTAGAGAAGGACAGGTGTGAACTCGGTGCCTGGGGAGGATGCAGGCTGAGCGCATGGAGCAGAGATGAGCCACCTCGCGGGCAGGTCTGGCTCAGGTTGCTGTTCGGAGCGGTTAAAAATACTGGGCTGGGAACTGCATCTGGAAACTGCTGATCACAGGCCAATTTAAGAAAGGCAGTTTGTGTGACGTGTTCCTGATGTTCAACATCTAGCTGCTCTTCGCTGGCAGGAACCCAGGAGAAATCAGTAGAGAAAAACCCAGGTGTGCGCTCTGGTGTCAGCCTCTCAGCCTGACCCACTGGGGCACGTGGGCCGGGTTCTCGGGAACAGCGCAGGGGGAGGGGGGGGCACAGCTGTCCTGTCCCCCACCCTGAGCCCCGAGGGCCAGGTCCTCCCTCCACAGCTCAGCTTTCCCCCTGGATCCACCAGCAAACATTAAACTTGTCATGTTTCTCTCTGGTCTTCCTGCTTCCTCCTGTGTGAAGTTCTAAAAGGAACTTCATTTGTTATTTGTTGATAGGAAATGGCTTTATTTATGGGCTATAGTAAGTTTTACAGAAGTGTTTATACCTCGGCAGACATCCAAAACACATCTGTTTTGGAAAAAGAAAATGTGCCACAACCCCAGAGCAGTCAATTCTGGCCTTCCATGGAGTGGATTGAGGGGGGGTGGGCGGGCAGGAGGGGGCCCGGGTGCTGAGGGAGGCCTCAAAGATGACTGGGACCGCCAGCGGCTCCGGTAGAAGCGACCTTGTGCAGCCTGTGGGACGAAAGCCGCAGGGCCTCATTATCCTTTGCACGTGCCACCCTGTGCGTTTGATCCCATGCTCTAACCACGCTTCTTGTTCCCACAGCCAGACTGCCAGTGGTGTGCTCCTGGCCGGCTGCCCCCAGACGCGCAGCACACGGTGCACGGTAAGGCCACAGCTGCTCTGAGCATTCTGTCATGTTTGCGTGCTAATGGGGCGTGTGGGCGACCTTAACTCGCGTACATTTGTGTGGATGACGTGCTGTAGGGTTGTGCTGCGCACACAGCTCTGCTCTGCGCACCTGGGCTCAGACTGAATTCCTTCAGAAAAACAGAAGGTTCTCATGCAAAAGCACGTGGGCCCGGTTCTGGCTGCCACTCCTTTCCAGCCTCAGAGCCAGGGTCCCATCTGGGCTGAGACGCAGGCTAGGACCGGGTGCATCCACAACAGGCTCTGTGATTCCCCTCCAAAGGCCAGATGCTCCCCCCCCTCGCCCCACAGATGTTTCCAATGTCACTGGCACACGGACAGAGGAAACCCGAGGCTCACATGTGTTCCCTGATGGCTGATGTCAGACCCTGTTCCGGCCAGGCATGACACACGCCCACCGCCAAGCTGCTGGAGAGACTAGAAAGTCACCAGAGAGTGCCCACACCTGAAAGGACTCTTTCATCTCCTTCTCCTCTGGCTTCCCACTCTTCTCCACCTTTCCGGAGCCTGCTCCCCTTTCTCCAGCGTGTTTCTCATGAGGCCACCCAGGAGTGGGCCGTGTCCGCCAGGCCGTCCTGGCCCAGTTAGCGTCACCATCCCACTTCCCTCCGCACACAGGCTGAAGTCCACGGTGTATGCATTCAAGTCTCTGAGGACACACACCTGGGGCCCTGGGTGCTCAGCTGCCAGAGGCTGGACTCCACTGAGGAAAGCTGAGGACGAGCCATCCAGCTTCAGGCCGCAGCTGGAAGCTGAGCTCACTGAGTCCGTGCCTGAGGTCACAGAACTCAGGTTTTCAGGACAAGGAGCCCACTGCCAGTGGGAGCAGGGAGCCTGGGACGCCCATGCAGCTGCCAGGCTGTGACCCTTGCTGCTCCTGGCCATTAGGAACGGAGCCCCTGGAGCTGTGCCGTGCACACCTGGCCAGCTGTGCACGGCTGCACGGGCGCTGCAAAGGCCTCGGCTCGGACCATCACAGAGAGGAAAGAGAGAAAGTGAAAAGGCAGGTTTTCTTTCTCCTTTGCTTCCACTACAAATACAACCACTGGTCCTAAGAGGTGCTTGGTGCAGTTACAGCGAGCATTTATTAGAAAGGCTGCTATTTCCCATAGTCACCGCTGGGGGCGTCGGTGATGTTGAAATCCGATAGCTAAGTTTAATAGCTGGGTTGTCACCCCAAAATTATAATTTTCCACTTTAGATTGGTCTGGAATGAATATTAAAGATATTTTCTTCCTGAATTACAGTTTAATCACTAGAAAATGTAATTAGTCAGAAGAAAATTCAGTAATATCATACGACCATCTATATATCACTATTAGATTCTTCCTGGACCAATGTTACAGAAGCTAATCATGATATAAAATGGAAATGAGCTGAGATGAACCAAAATAAAATATGAAAAATAGGATTTTATAGTTGGTATAGGAAACTTACTGATTTTTGTCTATTTGGGAAGAAATAGAATGAGTTTTGTGATGTAAACATGCTGTGTGAGTTGCTACAGAGGTAAAATTAAAAAAAAACAAGCCTCTATTATAAGTTAACCTAAGTATTTTTAAAACACTGTTTTAATCTTCACAGGATGCTATAAAGTAGGTTTTATTGTTGTACCATTCTACAAAGGCGGAAACTGAGGCTTGGGACTGTAAATAGCATGCCGAGATCCCCCTGAGGAAGACTCGGCCTTGGGTGACATTCCACGAGTACGAACCCGAAAACGTGCCCACTACTGCATTAGAAGTTTGTAAAATGATAGCTATGAACATGAGAATGGGGGCTATGGGAAGCTGTGTAACAACCCTCAGTCATCTCCTCTTCCCACGGACACGTGGCGTGTGTGCTCCGTGCTGCTCGTGGCCACTGACGGCATCCCAGGGCGAGGTCGGTCCTGTGCAAGGTCAGGTGCATGACACATAGGTGAGGAGCAGCCGGGCAGTGGCCCTGGTGGAAACCAGCCAGGCGGCTTTGTTGCCATTTGAATCCTGTCCTTTTCCCCCCAGCACAGCCCTGCAGCCGCCTGAACTCTCTGCAGTAGGCATGGGCTTTCTGTGGCCAGGGGAACACCATGGCGAGACACTCCTCACTCAGAAACCTGCAGCTGCAGCTCCTGTTCCTCCGCCAGCTCCGGAAGCTGATGCTCTTAAATAAGCTCCACCAGGTCCCCCGCAGGGCAGACACTGGAATCACCCTGCACAGGCCTCTCCTGTGCATTACTGCATTTCAGTAGTGGCTCTTGGTGGTTGGGGTTGTTTTCTTTATTGTTGTCATTGTTAATTCTCACCTCAGGATATTTTTTCCATTGACTTTTAAAGAGAGTGGAAGGGAGGGGGAGTCAGAGAGAGAGAGAAACATCGATGTGAGAGATACACATGCGCTCCCACATGCACTCGACCCGGGGCCTGCAACCGAGGCCCGTGCCCTTGACTGGGATTGAACGTCAGCTCCTTCAGTCTTCGGGCCCATGCTCTAACCACTGAGCAACTGGCCAGGGCTTTTTTCTTTGCTTGTTTGTTTGTTCATTTACTTGGAAAGCTCCTTTTGGGGTGTAGGGCCAACCCAATTGCTCAGATTCTCAAAGGTAATTCTGTGGTATTGGTAGCTAAGCAAATGTGGGCTTAGACATCTTTTATTGCCCAGATGTTGTTGTTCAGACAGTAGTCATTGTTTTATTATATGATTAATATATTTATACCCCACTATTCAAGAATAGACTACTTGTTAAGACCCCCTATATATTTTGGGGTACAAGTAACAAAATTCAAGCAACAGAAGAAAAAATGGGTGGAAAATTAGACTGATAATCTATAACCAAAAATTATTTCTTAAAACTCCCATCCTTTTTATTCATAGAAGAACTCGAAACACTTACTAGAATATTTAAGCAAAAATGATCCTTTCAAAACGTGAACATTTAAATTGACATTAATTAGTGTGTGTGGGTGGCAGGTGGTCTTGGTCTCTGTTTTATTAACTTCCTGTGACTGCTGACAAGTTTGCTTTCTGGCCCCAAAGTATGAAGCACGTTACATTTTCCGTAATATCTTCTCCTTAGAACTATTCCTCTTTAGGACAACTTAACCCAAAATGGTAGCTCTGGCACCTCTGCGTTCAGGATTTTTAAAGGCACAAAGGGCATAAAAGGTGATTACATTTCTATGACGTCACCAGACCCTCCTTTAACAGTCCCAGAGCCGGCTGCTGCTCTGTGTGTGAATAAACCTTCTGAGTGAGGCTTAGACCATGTGACAGCTGGTCTCCCCTCCTGCTGCTACCCAGCCAGAGGCCAGCAGAGGGCTCAGATGCTCAGTGTCCAGCCAGCCCTGGGCCGTGACTCAGTGGTGCCGGCCGACGGAGCCGTGGCTGCCCGCCCATCCACTGTGCTCCAGGAGGGTCTGACAGAATATGAGCGCAGCCTGGCTGGTATACCCACACGCCTCCCCACTCCACAAGCAGTGCCCATGCCAGGCCTGGAAGCCAGCCTGGGGCCCCCTGGCAGAGGGTTTGGGGGTCTGTGTGTGAGGACCAGAATTGTATTCTAGAGGGCGGCAGCTTGCACAGTGAGGGGAAGTGTGGCACAGGCGGGTCCCCTAAAAGTGGGGACTCAGAGAAGGCTCCATGGCCAGGGGCTGGGTCAGGGGATGCTGGGCCGCCTTGGACAGCTTCAGGGTCAGCTCATCTCCTCTTTGCTCTCAGTCATTGTCTGAGGCTGTGCTTCGGGGACACACTGAAAATCAACTCTTCTTCCAGAAACTAAAGATTGCAGTGGAGGGTTTGAAGGCATTTAAGACATATTTGGCTTTCTCTCTGTGTAGCGTTACCCAATGGGGTTTTTATACGTTGAAGTCCACAGCTGTTAACAGGTTACAGCTTCTGCTTAGAAACATGTGATTTTACAAAGAACATGTTAGTCTTGTTTCATCTGCTCTCAGAATGGGACGTACAATGACGTCCGCGTTCCTGGAACACTGTAACCCTGAACTGTTTGTTTCATCCTTGGGGAAACACAAGAAGGTCCGCTTGCTGCCTGCCACCTACCGCCTGCCGCCTGCCAGTCCCCTCTGTGCCTCCCCATCACTCACTGGGCGGGGCTGAACTGGGTCTGACTGTGTCTGCCCTTAGCGATCTGGGAAGGCCCGACACGTAGGTATGAGAGTCTGTTGTGAGCCAACACAATTATTTCTTTACATTTTAAGAGATCAAAGCCCCACGATTCTAATTGGCCTTTGCTGACATCTAATAATAACTAATTAAACCTAAATACTGGATGAATCCATTTCCCAGGACTGCATACAAAGACCACCAGCAGCGGGGAGGGGGTTGCTTAAGCAGCAGGGCTTCTCTCGAAGTTCTGGAGCTACAAGTCCAACGTCAAGGTGCTGTGGGCCACGTCTTCTCCAGAGCCTGGAAGGGAGGGTCCCTCCTGACCTCCCAGCTCAGCAGCCCAGTTGTCCTTGGCTTGTGGCCACAGAACTCACGCCTCTGTCTCCCTTTTCACGTGCCATCTCCCCTATATGTCTGTATCCAAACTCGCTCATCCTTCTAAGGACCCCAGTTATGCTGGATTAGGCTACCCTTGGGTAACCTCAGATATGCCTGATTATGGCTAAGAAGTCCCTGTTTCCAAACAAGGTCACATTCACAGTTCCCAGGGGTTGGGACTTACGCATATCTCTTAGGGGGACACAGTTCTACCCATAACACTATATGCCAGAAACTACTGCATGCACATTATCTCATCAAATCTCGTAGCAACCTGGAGCATGAGTATTGCTGTGGCCTGTTTCATAAACATGGAAACTGAGGCACAGAGGTGATGTAGCTGGTTCCACAGCAGCTATTCGCTGGGACATGGAGAAGCCAGCAGCCTGACTCCAAACCGCATTGTGACCACCTAGCAATATGAACTATATATTAAGTAGCTATAACAATATTATAGTCTGTATGTCTTTTATTCAAATACTAGAGACCTGGTGCACAGATTTGTGCACTGGTGAGGTCTCTTGGCCTGGCCTGCAGGGACTGGACCAAAAGCAGCTCTCTGACACCCCCCAAGGGGTTCTGGATTGCGAGAGGGCAGTTCTCAGGTGACGCATCCCGGAATTGGGCTCACTCCTCTCTGGTTCCAGGTGTGTCACCGGAGAACCGCCGCTGCCAAGTGACTGCAGCTGGCAGTTCTTGCATTGAGCATCTGCCCCCTGGTGGTCAGTGCACATCATAGCTACTGGCCAGTCGGCCGGTCACTTAGGCTTTTATATATATAGAAGTTCTAATAGTCCTGTCCTGAAAATCAGATTGTATGGTGCAGCTTGTGTCTGCTTATAACTGTCTCTATAAATGCTGCATATAATTCTACTAGTGACCTGGTACACGAAATTCGTGCACATTAAAAGGGGATTAGAGGAAATAATTTAATATTTTCCCTTTCTCTATAATAGAAGTGTCAGAGATGAAAGAAAATTCCTAAAATATATATGAAAAACTTCCTCCTGTCAGAGTCTGGGGCTCACCACAGGACCCAGAGTCAAGTCCCCACCTACCACATGCACCTCAAAATTGCGTGAGACCCAGACCCAGCTGCCCCTCCCCCACCCCCTCACATTGGGCTAGATCCAGACCTGGCCAGTCCCACCCTTGTCAAGCCCTGCTGGGTAGGGGGGGTAGCCTCAGGTCCCCAGGCCTGGCTCTAGGATGGGAGTCATGGCCTGAGGTACCCCAGCCCAGACCTGGGAGGGGGGTGCAGCCTCAGGTCCCCCATCAAGCCCCGCTGGGTGGGGGGCATGGCCTGAGGTCCCCTGACCCAGCACTGGGGGTGCACCTTGAGGTCCCCCGTCAAGCCCCTCTGGGTAGGGGGCACAGCTTGAGGTCCCCTGTCAAGCCCAGCCAGGCAGGGGGGTGCAGCCTCAGGTCCCCTGGCCCATTTCTGGGGCAGGGGGCATGGCCTGAGGCCCCCCCGGCATGGCGATGGGGTGGGGGAAGCAGCCTGAGGTCCCCTAGCCCAGCACCAGGATGGGAAGTGCACCTTGAGGCCCCCCTGTGAAGCCCTGCTCTGTGTGGGTCTCGAGGTCCCCTGTCAAGCCCCCCAGGGGCAGGGGAGGGCGTAGCCTCAGGTTCCTGCTGATTGCTCATTAAGGCTCCTTATGGGAACTTGGTCTCAGCTGTGGGTGCAGCCATCTTTGTGATGGAGTGATGGTCAATTAGCATATTCCCTCTTTATTAAATAGGATGTTGTTAAAAGGGCTGAACTAGTTGGATTTTCTTTAGTTCCTGGCAGTATGGAGTAATACAAGGAACCACTATAAATAGTGAAAGCTACTTAAAAGATGTAAGAAACAAAAAACTGAGAGACCCTATTTACTATGATTTTTTGATATTGATAGATAAAATATGAAGAATATTTTTCTTTCAAAAACTACGTTAATTTCTTAATCACCTTATCAGTGGCTATTATAGAAGATTGAGCAAAAATTTAGAGAGAGATAATTTTATACCTTTTTCTAGATTTTTTAAAGAAAAAATGTGCATGAAAAATGCCTCTTCACCTTATCCTAACTAATAAAAGAGTGATATGCAAATTGACCATCACTCTAACACACAAGATGGCCACCCCCATGTGGTCAAAGATGGCTGCCCCCATGTGGACACAAGATGGCTGCCACAAGATGGCCAGCAGGGGAGGGCAATTGGGAGGGACCAGGCCTGCCAGGGAGGGCAGTTGTGGGTGATCAGGCCAGCAGGAGAGGGCAGTTGGGAGGGACCAGGCCTGCAGGGGAGGGCAGTTAGGGGTGACCAGGCTGGCAAGGGAGGGCAATTAGGGGCAATCAGGCTGGCAGGGGAGCAATTAGGCATTGATCAGGCTGGCAGGGGAGCAATTAGGCATTGATCAGGCTGGCAGGGGAGTGGTTAGGGAGTGATCAGGCTGGTGGGAAGAAGTGGTTAGGGGCAATCAGGAAGGCAGGCAGGTGAGCAGTTGGGAGCCAGCAGTCCTGGATTGTGAGAGGGGTGTCCGACTGCCCGTTTAGGCCTGATCCCAGTGGTAGGATTGGGCCTAAATGGGCAGTCGGACATCCCTCGAGGGGTCCCAGATTGGAGAGGGTGCAGGTTGGGCTGAGGGATACACCCTCCCTGTGCATGAATTTCATGCACCAGGCCTCTAGTCCTATATAATAAAAACATAATATGCAAATCGACTGAATGGTGGAACCACCAATGCAATGACTAGTCACTATGACGCACCCTGACCACCACAGGGAAGATGCTCAATGCAGGAGCTTCCCCCAGCCCACAGGCCCCAGGCTAGCCAAGGTGGGGGCCCTGTTGATCACCCTGCTCGTTGCCCTGCAGAAAGAGCACTGGCAGTGGCTGTGAGGGGCAGGGCCAGCGAGCAGGCAGTGCCAGGCTGGCCAAGGTGGTGACAGTGGGGGCCCCCTGATTGCCCCACCAGTCACTCCACAGATGGGACCTGATCGCCAGCCAGGCCTAGAGACCCTACCCATGCACAAATTTCATGCACCGGGCCTCTAGTAATGCCCTAAAGGCCAACTTATCAGTAAACTTGGTGATTTTGTTAAGGAAGTATTGAAGTGTAAAGTATATTTTAAAAGTACATAAATATATGAAAATACAGGTGGTAAATATATTCCTACTCAAACATGGATTTCATAAGCTAATCCTAAATATTCTGTTTAATTACCAAAGCAAATGCTAATCATTCCAGTTAACAACTATCTGTGTGTTGATACGTATGTGTACTACATGTAGCTCGTCTAGACTAGGTTCAGGAGAAAAATGCATACAATTAGTGCAGACAAGTCCAGTCCCATAAGGGACAGCCATTCTCCTACTGGGAGTGAAGCCCTCCAGGGAAGAGCGCAGGCGTGTGTCACACATAGTACCCCCCCAGCCCCGGGGAGAATGCTCACTAGCCTCAGTGTCCTCACTGCTCACGCCTCAGCATCCAGTTCTGAGAGGCTCATGGTCACGTGAAGGGCAGGGTGACCCCCTCCTTTGTCACCACCCTGCCCCTTAGTTCCAGCTGAGTTTCAGATGCTGCTACTCCTTGCTGCTCAGTCAAGACATCACCTCTGTGGCCATGGTCTCTAGGTCACTTTGGCCTCGTGCTACTCACCCTGCACCCTTGTAAACTCGCAGCCTAGAGCGGAACCAACACCAAGAATGAATAATGGGGCACGCAGTGAGCAAGTGGGGTTTGCACCCACCAGCAGGAGAGGCCCCCCTCCCTGGCACATGAGGCCCCTTGTGTCTCTTGCCAGTGGCTGCACCTGGAGCAGCATCTCAGGGCAAGCGTGTCCCTCCTGCACCAGGCAGGACGCTCCGCCTTCCCTCCCAGGAGCGAGTTCCGGCCTTTGGCCTTCCCTGTGCCAGGTTTCTATTCTCCAGGGATTATTGCATCAGCACCATCTCAGGGGCAGTGACTGCCCCGATACCTACCTCACAAGGACACTGCCAAAGCTACAAAGGAATATGTTTTCTGGACATTTTAAGATGCCTAGGCGTGGGATGGATGAAATTGAAACGTCAGGTTGCTTCATCAGCGATTATGCTTCTGGGCCCAAATTTACATTCTCAATATAGGAGGCATGTGTAGTGGCCACAGTTCTCAGAAGCACAGAGTTTAAGGCAGGGAAAGAAACTCATTATGTTCCACAACGTTTGTTTAGCGTGCCTTTGAAATACCAACTGCAGGCCAGCAGGGTAATCCATTAGCACATTCTAGGTTGTTGCCATGAATAAGGGAAACACCTCCTTTCTTGGCATCAACAGAATCCTTTTCCTGCTCCCATGAGTGGGCTATTTTGACTTTGTCTTCTTTTGGCACCCACTGTGGCATCTTATCTGGGCCTACAAACTATCTCAAGGTTTCCATCCTGGTCTTCATGCCCTAACTTCACGATGCCCCATCATTCAGTGTAAGTGCATCTTGTTACTGGGAACCTCCGCCACCCCTGCCCGGTTGGGCTTGGGCTGCCTGTAGCTGTGTCCAATAAGGAAGGCAGGGTCAAATCAGATAAGGCATTTACTGAGAAGGCCGGCCCACCAAGAAGACAGGGTGCTTACCAGCATCCAATCCTGCCTTCCAGCAAGGTGCAGGGGACAGGGTGATAAAGGGGAAGGGGCTGGGGTGAGGAATGCAGCTATATACAGGCCTGGGGGTCCACAGATGTCAACTATCGTCTTTAGGCATCAGGCGATGAGATGATGTTGATGAGATGATGTCGATAAGATGATGTTTTGACTCCTGATGGGTCAGTCCAACCATGCTTATCAGTTCTTTTTGCTGGATTCACAGCTTAGTCACCTCCTCAATCGCTTCACACAGGCCTTGAAAAAGAAACTTAAGAAAAAATGTAACCCCGTATTCACATAAGTATATGTGTTCTGAGATTTAAAGTACTATGATTACTTTTCATATTAATTCAGATTATAAGTTCCCCCTATCATTCTGTGGCTTTGACGGCAGATACCCAGGGCCATATTTTAAAAGCAGTTTATTGACAAGCTACCTTTCTATGGTTAAATACTCTAACAGCAGCACATATGACTCAGTGTCATAGCAAATGCCATGCCCACCTGCAGGAGAAGCCGAACGGAGTGTTCCTCTCGGGCACAGCTGCCCCCGGGCCGCACAGGGCCTCCCACAGCGGCTGGCACCTGCCAGCGCTTAGCGCAGCACCTGCCACCTCCTGCCTCAAGGTGTCTCAGTGGGCACCTGTGGGCAGCTCACCAATAAACCATTTCTGTTTTACCAGCCCCGAAGTTTACGTTAACCCTAAGCCAGAAGGAGAGAGGTGGGCTGCTTATCTTTAATCTGAAACATCTTTCTGCTGTTTCCATAGGTTTCTCCTCAGAAAAGAAAGGTGACCAGTAGCCTGAGGAGCGTGGACACAGGGAGCCGGGTGGGGTGCTCGCTGCCTGTGACTGTGGCTGGAGTCTGCCAGCTGCGCACCACCTGCCCTGCCACCGGGTGACTTGCCTGGGCCTGGGCAGAGGAAAAGGCTCTGATGGCTGAGATCCCGTGGGGTCTGCAGACCAGGGTGACATGGCCCACACACCGCCGTGTCCTCGGCACAGACTGGCAGACGGATCGCACACCACTCCCTGAGACCTCGGCACATGCCATGGGGTGTACAGGGGCGGCTTTGTGATCTTGGCACCTCTCCGCTGGTGCGATACTGCATTTGACGTAAATATATGTTCCTTGGGGAAGGTGTCTGCGGGGTCAGTGTTTGCTCTGGGGATTTTTAGAGGGCTCAGCCTTTAGGCAGTTTAGCTGGGCCTCACTCCGGGCATCACTCCTGGTCTCAGAGAACCCAAAAGCAGGCCTGCGGAGGTAAACATACTTGTGGAAACCACAGTGCTTCGATCTGAATAAAATGATAAACTTGCAACCTTTCCTTCCTCAAGGTGTGGAGAACTGGGCGCCGCCTTCGTGTTAGGTGACTAAACCGGGGAGGGGAGTCCTGGCGTGAGGGGCACCACTGTGCTCCCAGAAGCAGCCCAGAGACCTGGGGTTTGCAGTTAAATTGGTGGCTTTCTTTCCTATGGACTCGAGTGGTTATTAATGAAAAGCATAACCCCGACTTCTCACGCCAATAAAATGAAAAACAAATGTACCCAATTAACGCAGTAACTTAGTATTGCCACTGAGCTATACCGTGGCATGCAGGTGTCTGATGTCTAAGCCGACTTTCTAGTCTGAAGCTCGTGCATTTGCTGAGGCTTCTGCTGGGACCCCCTGGATCCACTGCGGGAGTGTGACCCACACGGGTGGCGGGGCCACTAGAAGCACCTAAAAAACCAGGCCATCGGCCGAAGCTGCAGCCGCAGGAACCACCCAGACTCTGTGCGGAGACCCCGTGGCTTAATTCCAGTGCAAGTGTTTTGGGTGTTTTTTCCAATTTCTGGAAATACTTGAAGCATCATGTAAAGGAAGATGTAGAGCATTGACAGTCCACTACGTCCAGCCTTGTCTTCCGCTCTCAGACACAAGGCCTGAGAAGGAATTGTCCTTCTGTGAATTCTGTAAAGCCTTTTTTTATTGGCTACTATTTATTAAAGAGGTGAGTCATGCTTGAGCCGCACTTCAGTATAAGTGAATCGGGACAAGAGAACTCACAAGTCAGTTGCACTGAAACATTTTGGCATATTTATTTTTAAAATGTATTTTATTGATTTTTTACAGAGAGGAAGGGAGAGGGATAGAGAGTTAGAAACATTGATGAGAGAGAAACATCAATCAGCTGCCTCCTGCACACCCCCTACTGGGACTGTGCCTGCAACCAAGGTACATGCCCTTGACTGGAATCGAACCTGGGACCCTTCAGTCTAAAGGCCAAGGCTCTATCCACTGAGCCAAACCGGTTAGGGCACATTTTGGCATATTTAAAAAATTCCCACTCTCTCCGATTAGTGAAAAAGCCATTGTAACATCAACGTGTAGGGGTTGGGAGGTTTCCCACGGAGGTGCGCCCAGCAGAGTGAGCTCTGAGTGTACCTGCCAGCTGGCTGAGACCTGCGTCCCCGGCACCTGCGCCTCCCTCCCTCCGCTGCTCTCCACCTGCAGTGCCTGCCCCGCCCTGGGAAGACCCACACCCAGCGCTGCTCTTCTAGGAGGTTCCACCAGCAAACAGACCTGGGCCACGTGTGCTCTCCACGCTCCCGATGGGAACACTGGGGACATGGAAACACGGAGACACCAATGCTGGCCCCCCAGACACCGAGCTCCGCCTTCCGTGCAGGCGGGGGTGTCTCTCAGGTGAACCCACACCTAACACAGCATCAGGACGGGTGAGCATCCAAGACACAGGGCTTGCTGACGGAACACGGAACATATGTGTCATCCTCATGGGGACACTGCGGGAAGCAGACGCCCCTCCTCCTTCCTTGAGAACAAACGTGTTCCCACGGCCACGCTTCTCCCAGCTCCAGGCCGTGCCCGGTGGGTGAGAGCAGCCTCCCGCCTGCCAGTTCTAGGTGACGAGGTGAGGCGCAGGGCGGGCAAAGCAGGCGTGCAGGGTGAGCGTGCGAGACAGTCTGTGCTTGTCTTCCTCCTATTCGTTACTCTATTACTTTCCACACGAACACCTGTACACCTGCTTCTGGCCACACCTGTGTAATAGGACCCGACACAATCAGATGTGGTCCACGAAAGGCTACACTGGGCAGCCAGACACCATCGGACCCTGGGTTACCGGGCTGCACATCCTCACGTATTTTACAGTGGAAAACACTGGAACAAGACACAAAATACCTACCATTCTCCACGTGACTTCTCTCCTGATCTGACAAAGCCCCTTCAGAGATGTGTGAATGGGGCAATCCCGGGACAAGTCCCACTGGAATAACACCCCCTCAGCCCCTGTCTACTCCTTCCTTCTCTTCCGGAAGTGCTGACTTGACTAACTGGTGACTTACATCCAATTGGGTGTTAATGAATAAGTCATCAGAATAGAACCCCTTGGGGGTCTGTAAGACTGGGGGAGGGGTGCTCAGAGAAGTTAGGCTCTGGCTCTGTAAACCTCGAGTCACTCTGTAGCAAATGTTAACTGAGATACAGAGAAGCGCCTCAGTGAGAAATCAAGGCCAAATCCCAACACCTTCGCCATGTCCTATGAGTCCGTGTGCTTCGGGACGACTGCGCCCTTCTACACACACCCGGCCTCTCATCTGGACCATGAGTTGTCCATCAGTGGCATTTCTTAGAATGACTTTGTTTGACAGAAATGGGCGAGTGTGTCGTGAGGGCCGACTAAAGAAACCGCGGCACCTCCTGCTCTTCCCAAGTCAAAGGGGACCCCTCCCAGCCCAGGGCCTGCCAGCGAGGGTGCCTTTATTCCCAGCACAGTCCCTGGCCTTCCAAGATCCATAAAGTATCACCTTCCTTCTATAAACCACAGCCATCAACCAGGCAAAATTGGGCAATTTAAATCAAGCAAAATATTACAATACTCAAATGTTCTAACAAAATTTTATACCTTTTCTTTTTTTAAACAAAAATGTATTTCAGTAATCGGCAACAGCTCCCATTTCCCCCGAAGGACAACTGCCCTTTACTTTTATAAGATTCCCGGTTCACGGTGGTTCTAACCATGTGGCAGACTCCATCTTTCCAGAACACAGTCAAGGTTAATCTCAGCACCCGGAGCAGTTATTATAAAACCTTACCAAGCTGAAATGGCTTTTCATTCTTTCAAATCTGAGGAAGGGGGGGCTCCAGTCGGATTTCTCCATCGCACAGCGCGGGGGCGGCCTCACCGTGTCTGGTGGGTGTTTGTGTTGCCCGTGCGCACGTGGCCCCGTGAGCGCAGCGTCACTTTGCAAGCAGGACAGGGCCTCTCCAGGCAGCACGGCCCGGACCAGAGCAGTGACACTGGGAACAGAAGGCATCCCAGAGCCTCCCTGCATCTCACACACTGGTCATGGCAGCAGCAGAGTCCCTGTGGGCCACGCACGCGAGGGGGCCTGCAGGCAGCCTCTTCGCCCCAGCGGCTCGCCGGCACATGTCGCCAGCGCACGCTCAGCAGGCCTGAGTCCTGGCTGTAGTGAGGCCCCGCCGGGCTCTCAGTGTCCACGCCTGCCAGCCGCGGGCTGCGATTCATGGTGAGCCACCATTTGGGGCTTTGAATGGTCTGTGTATTGTTGAGCTACACCCCAGTCTGCTTGCTGCTGGCAGAACCAAGTGGAACGCAAAGGCGTGTGTCGGAAACATCTGGTGCGCCAACAAGCTACACAGTGAGACACCGGTACGTCACGCACGGCCTCACACCCACGCGGAACTGGAAATGTGGCCACCCTGTGAGTGTCTTCATCGTGTGGAAGAGACACATCTCAGAACGTCGCTGTGTTACAGAAGCTAACTCAGTGATTTGGTTGTTATCTGGCAGAATACATTGAAAGGCATATTCCCAACAGAACACTCCTCCAAGGAGAGTGGCATTTAAACACTTCCAGCGATGAGACCGACCATCAGGTTCCCAGGTTCGTTTGCTGTTGGACATGGTTCTCTGCTGGGAACTTGCAAAGATTTCTCATGCGGCAGCTTTTTATCCCAGCATCGCTACCAATTTCCAGTGGTTCCGGGGGTATGGACGCCTCCCATTCCCCAAATTCTCCTTTTTGTTTTTAATTTTTTTCCATTACAGCATAGGGTTACACATGCTTTACTGGGTGTTGCCCTGAAATTTCCAGTGCACACCTGGCCCCATGCCTCGTTATTAAATATTATCAGCTCTCCTCCCTGTGCTGTACTTCACATCCCTGTGACTATCTGTGACAGCCACCCTGTGCTTCTCAATCCCTCCACCTTTCACCAGCCCCCCCACCCTAGGGAAGCCGCCAATCTGTTCTCTGTGCCTATGAGTCTGTTTTGTTCATTAGATTCCACGTGTAAGTGAAATCATATGGTATTTGTCTTTCTCTGCCTGACATATTTCACGTCCCTGACCACGTGTTTGTGATTCCCCGAATGAATATTCCTTCTTCTTCTGATTGGGTGTATATTATACAAACGAGGATCCTGCGTGAATTCAGAGGGAAAATGAAGAACTAGCGTCTGGAACCCTGTCTTCCTGGACTTGGCTCGGAGCCTCGACCCAGAGCTGGGCCATGGCTTCCTCTTTCCCAAGTGTCCTCCTGACAAACCGCCGAAAGCAAGACAGGAGTGAATGTGTTGGAACTTAGACACTTGGGGAAGATGTGCACCCATAGATAAAAAATTCAGGCCAATTTTGCAAATATGTTTGTTTCCATACATAAATATTAAGTACAGTTGTGATGTCAGGAAATGTGCCATGTGTATTCCATGACTGCTCGCACTCCAGACATGCCGCGTGTCCCTGGGAACATGCCTTCTGCAGTTTGAAAACTTGATGGAGCAGCTTCTTCCCATTCTAAAATCTTAAGGTTTGTTTCTGATATTAGGTTGCAATATCATCCATCATCAGTAGGTGCTGCCACTTAACACAGTTTCCTGGAATGTGAGCATTCCTTAGTTCAATGCATAAACTCATTAGCACATTTAAAGTTAGTTGTCATAAATGTAGAAACACATTGAAAGTAGAGTTAGCCTTAGCTGGTTTGGCTCAATGGATGTGTCTCTCACATTGATCTTTCTCTCTGTGTCTCTCCCCCTCCCTTCCACTCTCTCTAAATATCAATGGAAAAATATCCTCCCGTAAGGATTAGCAACAAAAAAAGAAAAAAAGTAGATTTATGCCCTGGCTGATTTGGCTCAGTGGTTAGAGTGTCAAACAGCTGACACACTATGATAACTACATTAGCATAGTGACATAAACATGGTAGTGCAGGACATTATTATTAGCAGGTGTAACAGTAAAGCTACTTTTAATTTATCCCAATGCACTATGAATCTAATATCTAAAAGGTAAACATATTTCCATCGTCAAATCAGATCCCACGCAGCTTTTCTCTTCTCTAGTTGGAAAATGAAACTGTACTTAGATGAGCTAACCTGAGAACAGAAAATGACCATTTTCTTCAAAATGCCTGAAGCAATGGTACTCTAGCTGGGGCCACCGGCTCTGCGATCTGTTCCCACACCAAGCACCCCCGTGTGGGCCACCCAGCATCATTGTGGGTCAACACTCCCCCCCCCCCCCCCACCCTCTACACACACGCCTGGCCTGGTAAACAGCTCGGCCTGGATCCTCACAGCAGCTTCCCAGGCCGGAGACACTGGAAGCACACACACCTGCAGAGTGACACCCTCAACAAGATTGCCTCAGAACTCCTCACCTGACCCAGGGGAGAGGAAGAGCCTGTCCTGCCCTGAGGTCATCACTCCCAACACCCATAAGTCTCGGCCAGGTCAGCAGAGCAAGCCCAGACAAGGGGCTGATAACCCCAAGGATGGTGTCAGCATGAAGGAACGCATACTGTCAGGCATGGCATGGGCATTCGTGTGCTGGGCTGCGGGGACAAAGTGCCACAGGGGGTGGCCTAGCAATGGAATGCACTGTCTCACAGCTCTGCGGGCGGGGCGTCCGAGGCCCCGGTGTGGCAGGGCCACCCTCCCGAGGCTGTGAAGCCAGCCTGCCTTCGTGCCTCTGCCCTGGCCTTGGACTAGGTGGCCATCAGTGGAAGCATCCCTCCACCTCTGCCTTCACCTCACGCAGCGTTCTCCCTGCTGCATGGCTGTGCTCCAATTTCTCCTTATACAACCTCTAGTCACACGGGGTTAGGGGCTCACCCAACTCCAATGTGAGCTCGTCCTGCCTTAACTCATTACATCTGCAATGACACTGTCTCCAAATAAGGTCAGACTGTGAGGTACTGGGTGTTAGGATTTCAATATATAAATGTGGGGTCACAATTCAATCTACAACAGTGTTCCTTTTTGGCTTAAAAATACCCTGGTACTACAGCCTGAATGTGTGTGTCCCCCCAAAATCAATATGTTGGAAACCTAATGCCCAAGGTGACAGGGCCTTCGGGAGGTGCTGAGGTAATGAGGGTGGAGACCCTAAGAAGGGGATAAGTGCCCTTATAAAAGGGGCCCGGGGAGCCAGCCTGCCCTTCCACCACGTGAGGACATGGAGACGCAGGCAGCAGTTCTAGCAGCCAGAAAAGCGCTGCCACCAGAGCCCAACTGTCCTGGAACCCTGACCTTGACTTCCAGCCTTCAGAACTGTGGGAACTAAAATCCAGTTGTTTATAAGCTATGAAGTCTGTGGGATTTATTACAGCAGCCGGAATAGACTGCCCACCTGGTGAATGCCACAGGGACCAGCGGCAACTGCTTCCCTTCACCAATGTCCCACCAATGGGAAAGGTCAACCAGACCATGGCTGGGAGGTGA